>JAAIXI010000236.1:5393888-5693077 GCA_013403645.1 Heliconius nattereri
AAAATTTCAATTTTATACTTTTAAAAGTATTTAATTGAACACGTGTTTCATCGTTTTCTAGAATTCTCCCTCTAAGGGTGCAAATAAAGGGTTGAAAGTTTGTATGGAAAAATTCTTAAATCGCCACTGATTTTTATAAAATTTAATATTTAGACTCTTAAAAATATTTAATTGAACATGTGTTTCATGGTTTTCTAGAATTCACCCCCTAAGGGTACAAATAAGGGGTTGAAAGTTTGTATGGAAAAATCTTTAAATCGCAACCGATTTTTATAAAATTTGAAATTTAACACATGTTTCATGGGTTATTAGAATTCACCCCTAAATACGTCCGCTAGTATTATATAAACAGCATATTATATAGTAGGGTAATCAAAGAGGACCAGGGAACATAGTGTTAAGATACTCCGTTGCCATTAAGACACTGCCGTTCTCCGCTCTCCGCATTTGCATTGCAGAAATCGACGCCGCGCTCTGCCCCGTGACTAGGCGAGGAAATGAAAATATTAACTATTTCATTCCCCCAAATAGGAATCGAACTCACAACAGTCGCGTTTGCATTCTCCTGCTTTCACTCCTGTGCTCCAATGGCCTCAAATATTTATCTTATGTTAAAAAATAATATGACAAGAAACAAACAACTTTTCCAAATTACGTAACAAAATTCTAAAAGAGTTTACTGCTATATTCCGAATCGAAAACATGTTAAGCTCTATAGTTGAAGCACTTATTTTTCGCATCGAACCACGATTAACTGGAACAATAGAAGAGATAGGGCAACCCATGAAGCTGGGCGCATGGACGATTTAATCCTTTTTCTCTCTTTGCTAACGTATCGCCCGCTCATGGGGCTCTCATTGTAGTACTTGTTCACATTGTACTGTAATATTCTTTAGCGCTTGTTTTACTTCCCTACATTTAACAAAGCGAAAATGGTTTTTGTTTCAAATGCAATCGATTTCTTTAAAGTAATGAGAGATTTAGGTCTGTATCGCGAACATGGCTGTAGAGGTCATTAAAATAAATGCATGGATACACATGGATAAATGCATGGATTTGGAGTTTTCATATAATATGTATGGATTGATGCTGCTGTTGCTTCGGAAGATGGCAAATATTTAATATATATTATTATTTAAAAAAAAATAATTATATTTAAAAAAAATTATATATATATATAATTTATTCAGCCATTCTTTATTATTTTCTCTTTAGTTTTTTAGGGGTTCGTACCACAAAAAAACGGCTATTTTTTAGCATCTATATAGCTATATCTTGCTCGTAGTAGGGTAAACAGAGGGAACCTAGGAATATAGCGTAAAGACAATCCGTTCGTATTAAAATATTTCTGTTCGCCACTTTCCCCCTAATTGTGGCGGCATTGCGTTTTGAGTGGCAGATCTCAGCGACGTACTGTACCTAGACACCAGTGCTATATACATATGAATGAACATACATACATAGACTGATAAGCACATTACTTATTTTATACCGCATAGTCGGGTAAATAGCGCAGTAACTCCAATTTACAGGGAATGTTTATTTCACATATTATATGAGAATGCTCAATTCCAACACGTATTTTGATACTAAAAAATATATTAAATCGGAAAGTTTTTGTTAATTCAGTTATAATAATAAAGAGTGTTACGCTAGCGTAAATTGCAATGAAATAAAAATAGTGTGTAGAAGAATCATTTTTCACAGTATTTGTGAAATACTGTGACGCAGGTCCGCACAAAGCGGTCACTCTTTATTATAAAAGCTTTTAAATTGTTTACTGTAAACTCTATTATACATATATATATTGAAATATTCTACATATTTCTTAATTTCCTGTTTTTGCATAATCAGTAGACTACAGTCAAACTAAATGTTAATTCGTATGCAACGACATGTTCTGGCGCAGCGACGCAGTGTCACAAACGCAACGGATTCGATTCCTACTCGGAGGAATTAATTAATTATCTTTCCTAGCTCTGGTAACAAGACGAAACGCGGCGTTGAGGTTCTTCACTCAATCCGTAATGTCCTGAAAATTGAGCAATGTGTGAGCGCTCCAAATCGAGAAACAGTCTCTTCTTCAAATCTTATTTCTTGAAAAGAATGCTTTAAGGAGAAAATCAAATTTTGCAGAGAGATATTTTTTTATTATAAAAAGATTACAAATACAAAAAAATTTAAGCAAAAAATAAATATATCAATCATAGTTAATTCGTCTGTAAATATTAAAGATGAACATATCCACATGGGACATGCTATCCATTACTCCCTTTGTTTATCCAGCACAAAACAAGCAAGACGTAGAGCAAATGCTTATAAAATATTTCATCTAGCAGAAACGAGAATACCAATTAGTTTCAAGCTTAACCTATATTTCGGGCTTAAAACCTCAATCAAAAATATTCTCTGCACTAAAACAAAATAAACCAAAATGCAAAACGTTCCTGCTATACCTGTTTGAAAAGAGCTCTGATTACGATTATATATTAGTAGCATTTTCTTCTTTATATACGTTTTCTGGCATAGTAATTGCTTTTATTACGGTTTAAGAATTCATTTATTCTCATATAGAATTTACAATTCACTTACAATAATATCTATATCAACTCATAAACATGTTTGAGCAAATATAAGGCCGAGACCACAATGATAGTTACGTTAGCTTACGAAAATATAATATTAATTATGATTATATAAATTTAATACATTTGGTATTGTTTGTAAATAGAATAAATTTCACATGATTAATTAGCCATTTATTGTTATTTGTATGCTTCTAAGTTTGGATTATGGTATGTTTTAGAATGTTGAGAAATCCTTTAATACATGTACTCTAAGTAATTTTTTAAATGAATTTAAAGAAGTAATGTCTCTAAGATCCTTTGGTAATGAGTTATATGGATTTGCCCCTTCATACATAATATTTTTTCTTCTATATTTAGTTCTAGATGTTCTAAGCGAGATGGTATGAGCTTGTCTAGTTATCGTTTTTTGAATGTTTAATTTTTTGGTAAATACTAATCCTGAGTGGCTTTAGTCAGAATTTTTCTTATAATAATACATGTATTATATTTATATATTTGATGAACAGACATAAGATTTGTTTCTTTGTACACTTTTGTGGTTGGTGTTAGGTATGGATACCGAAATAAGGCTTTAATCACTTTGTTCTGGGCTATTTGCAGAGGTTGTAAATTGGATTTTGCAGCTGTTCCCCAGACCTCAACTAGATAATCTATATGTGACTAGACCATGGAGTTATAGATTACGTATCGTACCTCCCTCGGGAGACATCGGGCTATATTGCGGAGTGCTCCTGTTAGGGAAGTCAGCTTACTTCTTACACTTTCAATATGCGGTACCCAGCTCAGCTTGCCGTCAAGAATTAGACCTAGGTATTTTTCCTTGTTAACCTTATTAATCTTCTCGCCATTGATAGTAAGTGGATTATACTCCCCATTTTTTTTATTCTTGGCAGCAAACATAATGTAATTGGTCTTAGATGTGTTTACAGTAAGTAGGTTTGATTGCAGCCACGTATGCAGAAGATCTAGATCAACTTGAGCTTGTTCCGCTATTGATGCTATAGATTTACCAGAGTAGAATAGACTGGTATCATCAGCATATAGTGTTAAGTCACCCTTCAAGCCTGCTTTATGGATGTCATTTATATACACCAGAAAAAGCAAGGGGCCGAGGACTGATCCTTGGGGAACGCCATAGGTTATCAGCTGGGGTGTACTTTGAACTCCATCTATTCTCACAATTTGGTATCTGTTTGAAAGGTACGATTCAAATATTTTATAAGCAGATCCTGCAATTCCTAGACTTTTTAACTTAGTTAAGAGTTTTTCATGGCTCACGGTGTCAAAAGCTTTTTTCAAGTCTATGAACACTCCTAAAGTTATTTTCTTATTATCTATGTTGATTTTGATTGTTGTAACTAAATCAATAGTAGCTGCAACGGTATTTGACTTCGGTCGGAAACCATACTGTTTTTCTAAGAGAATTTTTTTTGATTCAAGGAACTCATAAAGGCGATTATGCAAAATTTTTTCGAAAACTTTAGATAAAATCGGTAGTACAGATATAGGGCGATAATTTCCAGGGTCTAGTTTACTTCCTGTTTTATATATAGGATTAATTTTAGCGATTTTTAAAGAGTCTGGAAATTTTCCTTCTTCAAAGCAGCTGTTGATGAATTTTGTCAGTTTCTCAGCCAACAAGTCTTTTACACATTTAACCACCTTAGTACTAATTCCATCTATACCAGTACTTGTGTTTGAATTAAAGTTATTGATTATTTTAAGGGCCTCGTTCAGATTAGCAGGTTTTAGTTTACTTAATACGTTATCATCATTGAGTTGGGTATGGTTAAATGTATTACTTTGTTCCACATAAGATATATTATTTCGGTTTGTGATCGGGAATTTACTTGCCAGCTCAGCACCTATTTTCGAGAAAAAAGCGTTAAAACATTCGCATATTTGTTTTGTGTCAGTGATTTCACCTGTAGAGGTCTTAAGCTTTAGAGGAATTTGGTTACTTTTTGTTTTATTGCTAGTTAAATTGTTTATGAGTTGCCACATCTTTAGAAGATTATTCTCACATTTTTTAAAAGCTTCGTAATAATGTTTACTTTTGGTGTTCTGAATAAATTCGTGCGTTGTACTTTGTTGCTCTAAAAAGTCGATTTTCAATTTTTCATTATCTGGTGTTTGCTTTTGCTTTCATTATCTATTTTTGTTTGTATTCTATTTAAATATACTGTTTCACAGACAATTTTAAGTTAGTAAAGACATTCCGTTCCCCACTTCTGCCGAATTCTGGAGACATTATGTGTTGAGTGGCAGAACTCAACTCCGCATTTTGCCTCAAAGTCAGAGCGAAGAAATGGAAATATAAAGGTTAATAAACATTTCACTTTCTCGAGTGGGGATCAAACCCACAGCCGTCGCGTTGCAGTCACACCCTTGTGCCGCTACGCCACGAAGACCTATATAATTTCAGGAAATGTTATATATTATATAGGATAGCACAACTGATATTGATAAGTAAGCGGGCTCTTTCAGACAACCTTGGTGTAGAAGAGACTAAATTAGTACGTACTGAGTATATGAATAACAATTAGCGTAGCCAGACGTCCCGATTTTATAGTTCCAAACTAGAAGTCCCGAGCGGGAGAGGTATGGTTCCTCTTTATATGGATTATTCCACACCCTGAGACATTTTTTTAAATTACTTTAGCCTTTTAATAAGTTAGTAACAATTTCCGAAATAAACCTCTTCTTAACTGCCTTAGGTTCATAATAGACTAAACAGTATTGTTATGTGACGTACATTAAGAAAATAATTTATATTGTTATATATCACACAATAAACGGAAAAATAATAAAATTCCTGTTGTTTATATTTTTAATATTCTATGCCCCGATTTTGGCGAAAGAGAAAAAGGTTGTAATACCTACATATTTATTTGTTTTTAAAAAGTTATTCAACATTTCCTTCATAAAAAATAAAACCGATAAAGTCAAAATACTTTAATTATTGATTACTACTGGATAGTAGGGAATGAATGATGATACGGCCTTAAAACCACTTATGGGATAGTTTTCATCGTGGTGCTCAATGCGGGCTGTATTTGTCAATTTTCTGCAGGAATCCGATTTTTTTCTTAAAATTTCTGAAAATCGCCGAACATATCACTTTGTCAGTTTGTTCATTTGTCAGTTTATCTGTGCGAAGCCGCAAGCGGGTCGCTAGTATATTATAAATATTTTAGATAATTTCTCCTAAATACTCGGTAAGTAACAAGCGTGGTACTAAAACAATAATTACATTTTCATAGAATGCTTGCGCACTAAACGACCTATGACGAGGTTTCCAGGTAATTTAAATTATGAAATGGAGGTATTAAAGTTTAATTTACATACAATTGTGCTAGTCTTGCTTTATTCATGCACTTCATACTCAGAGAGAGCTTTACAGAATCAGCACTAGTTAATTGGTTGGGATTGTAAACATCCGATCGTTGTGCCTAAGGCGATTAGTCTGACTTAATCCTCAAAGTTCAATGTTAATTGGCAAAACATTATATCGTCATTTTTGATTGATTTCGAATATTATAAAAAAATTAAGATCTTTTACATATTTGAAACCAGATATTTTCTAACAAAATGTCTTCACCGCAATTGGACAAAAAATAAGCAAACCGAAGAGTTTTTCACCGTAGCTTTACGATTAAGCGCCAACTCTAAAAATAAAACCTAGTGCTTTTTCCGTTAAGTTGTTTATTTTTATCGTTCAATCCAATCGTAGCCGTCAGCTGTAGGTGACTGTCGTCATTAGTGCCGGTCTTTACCTTACTTACCACTTACAAGCACGTCTTATTTTATCTGTGAAAAGTAAAAAGCTTTTTTCAAACTGAAACGAATAATTTGAAGATGTACTATAAAAGCACTCCAATGAAATCGAAGTAATGTATAAAAATAATATTACAATGTCTTCGTAGTGGAATAAAACAGTTGCCTTAAATTGACAAAGGCTTTATGTAGAATCAGTCATAAAAGACGGTAAACAAATTTTGCTTTTAGTTACAAAGGCATAGGGATTTACTTCTACTCGAAGTTCAGAATTCTGCAAAGCTTTAATAATTAAACTGAGAATGTACATTTTATTGACAACACTTTTAAGTATTACGGGACGTTTTTGATGGTACTATAATTTTATAATACAATTCAATTTTATAGTTTTCATTTACAAATTGGAAAAATTATGCCTAATAATAACTTTTTTAAAAAAAAAAATGTTAATAGTAGAAGTTTTAAAGGAAAAGATTATTTTATACTTTGTAGCATACGAGTATTTATGCAAAAAACTTGATCTTAAAAAGTTTTTAGTGTTTTTTTTCTTTAATAGTTGTAAACACCAATTACTGTGCCGAAATAAAATTAATAATTGGAAAATCTTTCAACGCCACTCAATTAAAGTTAAAAATGATTGGTGAAAGGTAATTGTGCAAATGTAACGCGCAGTTCTCGATCAATATATCGCTAATGAATACGTGACGAGTTGTCCCAACACGCGCGAATGTGACACACGGTTAATCCGTTTATCACGGCGATGATTTCTGACAATACGCGTTTTCTATATGAAAAACTTCATTTGGCGCTATTGTATGTATATAAATTTATTGAATTCCATTAAACATATTAGCATTATTTTGGTAATTTTATTTGTTATGATTGTTACCGATATATATGTTCTATATTTTTTGGTTATATAGATTATGTGAGGTTGTGGTAAGCGTGTGGGTTCGAAATCTGCTCGGGGGAATGAATTGTTTAATTTTCCTCGTTCTGATACCAGGGAACACGCGGTGTTGAGTTCCGACACTCAGCACGCAATGCCTCGAGGATTCGGCGGAGAATGGACATCTTAATTCCCCCCTATCCTGCTTTAAGCGAGATACCAACAAGGTGAAGCTGAAAAAAGGTTAATATATATATATTTTTTATTCAAATATATATACTTGAGTTAAATATAGATTATGAGAATTTTTTATAAATATTGTTTAGCTAAGATATTTTAGCTAACCTCCTGTAGAAAAATACATATTGTTTTATAATTAACAATTAAAGAAGATAATAAATTTTAATAAGTAATATTGTTGTTATTCTTTTCTCGATATTTCTATAACATAATATGAATTCATACGTATACATTCGTATACATTTTGCTATATTTATTCATTTCAAAATATAAATTCAAATGAAAAAAAAATAGAATTTAATGTTCTCTTAATTTACTAATGCAAATGCTTTTATCCTCTGTTCACTCAACAACGTAGATTCCATATGAAACCGCACAGTGCGGTATAATCTTATTTCACGAGCCAGTTAGCAACCAGCGGACAAGTTCTTACTACATATCATATAGTTGCAACTCAATTCAAACTTGATAAAATGAAAACCCCTTTTAAACATAATGAATAATTTAAATTTTACAACAAACTTTTCCTTTTCTACATCACTAGCAATATGGCAGATATGATGCAAAATATATTCATTTTAGGTGATTTTTTAAAACAACTTCACGTAGCTCTTAGCGATTGTTTTTTTTTTACAATAAATTAATAGAAATACTGATAAAGATTTTGTTCAATATTAAGATAACAAACTTGATACTTGCATCACTGAAGAGTTGTGTGTACTCTGAAATAGACTTATATAAAACAAATTAAAGTTTTGCAGACGCTTTATTGCTATTCTTGCTCAAAAATACCAAAACAGCATTTTATGTTTGTTGAAAAATAAATACGATAAAAAATAATTTTAAAAATTCATTAAGTATGACCATGTCACAAAAAAAATCTAAGAAATAAATGTTTAGTGAAAAATAAAACACAACTTCCAAAGGCAAATTTATTCATGGTCCAAATTATGAATGAACGGACCCATTCAATGTAAAATTCCGCATTTACACTCACTTATGGTACAATATTTACAGAAATAGATTGAACACTGGGGGCAGTTAACTGTTGGCAAGAAAAGCGAATGTCGACAAAGTAAAAGCGAGGTGGGAAGTATACGCGCGCCCGGCGCTAGCGCCAGCAGCGGCGCGCGCTCGCGCACTTCCGCCCCCGTCCCCCTTGCACGCGGCGCCCGCTGCACTCGCCAAACTGCGCCCACGGACTTTAAGCGGGGATATACACAAATTTTCATCAGCAAAATCCGCCATTAAGGCTAATGGATTCGTAAGAGGATCACGACCGCACTCGCATGGCAAATGATTGCCTCGTATCACTATGTTTTCTACCTCCAACAGCACAGATTCGGGAGTCTCCAGCATATGATTTCCCGTAAGTTTGAATGTACGAACGCTGTTATTCTGAATCAAAGAAAGCTCCTCGATCCCATCAATTTTGTTATTACACATTTCTAGCGTTTCGACTCGTCGTAAGCCATCGAAAGCTCCAACTTTTATAACACCTAAATCAGATTCTCTCAACGCTAAACGACCTACGCGAGTCAGTCCAAAAAATGTATCAGGCAAGAGTGCCGGCAGATCCATATATGCGAGTTCCAGTATTCCGACGCCTTCTAAACCAGCGAATGCTTGTGCTTCGATAGATCTTATACCGGACGGAAGTTCAATCTGGGTAACATCGTTAAGTCCAGAAAACGCATGCGATAGGATTCGTTTTATAGGATTGTTTCTTAAAGAAATAAGTTTTATAAAATTGGTTCCTGCGAATGCGTACCCTTCGATTTGGGCGATTCTATTATGCGTTAGTACTATCGATGATATATTTTGGAGGGCTGCAAAAGCAAATGCGTCAACTGTGGCTAGGGGGGTATGTTGTATATACAGTTCATTAAGACGGGGTAGGCCTCTGAACGCAAAAGGTCGAATACGAGTTAGATTACAGGCATCTAAGGACAGTCGTCGAAGTTGTCGTAAATGGGCGAAGGCATCTGATCGAAGTACACGCAAGTCTGCACGCGACAATGACAGCTGCATAACACTTGGGCTGAGCGCTGATGGAACTCCTCGTAGCGTAGCACTATTACATACTACCTGAAACAAACAAATGTGAACCTAATTATTATTATAAGATCACCCATCATAAAATAGGAGAAATGGTTAATTAAATAATACGGATTTGCTGCCTAAGATGCCGAGAACAATGAAAGTAATTCAGTAAATCCGCTTAAATAAACAACATGCGGAGGTACCGCATCGTGCCGATAAGCAGAAATTAGCTGTCCCTTATAATGGACAGGGCATCGATTGTATCAATTGTATGTAGCAAATGAAATGGATGCCCAACGCCGCGTGACAATATAGACGATTGCCATTGTTTTGTCAATAAAATTAATCCTCCCCCGAATATCCCCGTGACGCTGGCACGCTCATGCCCATATTTTGATTGAATTGTTCCAAACTTAATCTTCACAAATAACCAATATCAATTTCATTTGTGTATTATAATGCTATACAATTTATAATATTATCTGGATCCCGTTCAATTCAATATGCCTCGGACGTATGTTGCGGCTTAATAAATTGGGCGTCCAATAAATTCGTTTTGAGAAATAACTACAATTATATAAGCACGTCATATAAAATGATTAATTCCCCATTTTAGCATAATTAATTCAATCGTTAAAAAAAAGGAAATTATATAATAGATTTGTTCATTTCATTTATAAAAATGACCGAAGCACCTTCCACGTTCTAGTTAATTAGGGTAAAATAATTTAGTGTTTTTTGCCTTGTACTTGATGAGTAACACCCATAGTTCTGTTGATTTATTTTAAAAATGTAGATAAAAATTACCTTGATTAATTATTATGATGATAACATATAAACATACATAATAATTGGATGTGGATAAAATAATTAAATTAGTGATATTTATTTATCTTACCTTACCAATGTTTTCACAATAAAGTTAATTAATAATACATAAAAACATGAGACAGACACCTACCCCAAATTCTATTTGTATGAACTATTCTTTTATAATGTACAATAGATATAGAATATTACAGCACTTTTTTTCTAATTCATAAAGTCTCTTGATTTATTACTCTATTGACTTCATTAATAGCTCGCCCCTTATTAATTTTTATATTAATATAAAAAAATATATTAAATAATATTAAGAATTTATTGATCTATTGATATTAAGAATCTATTGACTATTGTCAATAAAAATGGGATATTTTTATTTTATTTTATATTGTAATTAAAATGATGTATTACCTGAGATTGTGATAGACATATACACTGTGACGGGCAGGAGGGCACAATAGTCGGCGTCAGTGCCTGGCTGCTGGCTTCGCAGATGATCACCCACGTTAATGCCGTGAGCACCCAGCGCACCACAGATCTGTTACATAGTAGTGAGATTTAAATTTAAGAATTAACAAAATTATCAATTTGTACAACAAATTAATATTATTATTTATCCAGAATTCGGCGGAAAGTGGGGAGCGGAGTGTCTTAACACTCGGTTCCCTCTGCCTGCCCTGCAGTGTGCGGGAAGCAGCGTGAAGCTGATTTTTATGTTTTATATAGGTATAAATTATTTTTTGGTAAACTCTCGACACACTAATTTTGGCAAGACTAAAGTAGCTACTCCTCTATTAATTACTTCTACAACTTTTCTAGAGAACCAGTGAAACTTTCTGATTTTCAGTAAAGTAAAAATATAAACAGATAAACTTTTCAAACTTTATTACTTTTAGTTGCAATATTTGTTTAGGTAAACTGACTGAAGTTATATTTACATTTTTCGAGTAGAAAATGATTTATATCGTTTAATATTCCTAAAAAAATTAAAAGCAGTTGTATAATTCAAATATGCTGTATAAGCATACGCTTAGTAGTTAGGAAAGTAAGTCATATACAGATTCTGGAGGCATTGCATATTGAGTGACGAAACTTAACTCCGCGCTTTGCCTCGACATCAGAGCGAAGAAATGAAAATATACATTTAAATAAATATTTCATATCCTCGAGTTGGGATTGAACCCACAACCAGTCGGGCTAAAAGCTTATGATCCTGCGAGCAACTTGCCTCAAACCTATATTAAATATGGGCTTCATTATATCTAAAGAAAGTCTAAAAGGAACATTTTTGCCATTTTATTTCACATGTGTAAACGAGATTTAGCAGGTGCAGTTCAATGCACATCAGATATTAAACTGTGTGCAAAAGACATTTTCTATATTAGATTTTTCACACTGGTGATGTTATATAATTTTATATTTTTTTACTTTCATTTTTGTTAGATACAATGAAGTATATAGATTTACAAACATTTCTTAAGTTACATACGTGAAATAAAATAATATCGAAAATAAAAAAAATATTTAGGAAAAGCCTATGTAGTAAAAACAGGCTTTTCCTATTTTATGTTATAAAGTTAAATGGTCCTACATAATTTAACCCATAAACGTCACTCAGTGCTTACAGTTACACAATTCAAGAACAAGATGCTCGTTTTATGTGAGAAACTCGTAACAAAAACAGTGTATTGTCATCATGAAATTTGTATGAACAAACAAACGGAAGGTCGGTAACCACAGAACATTAACGTACATTTTTTATTCAGCGAAATTGTTCGCTATACAGTCTGTTAAGAAGGAAGAAACGCCATATGATAAAAATTGTAAAATATATAAACCAAATATATATAATATAAATACTAATCAACCTTATTAACTATAATGACGTATAGTCATAATGACGTATAGTCATAATTAAGTGCTATATCAAATTAAATACTTTTTGCAGCCAACATTTTTTTTTCTTCAAATATTTTTTCTGTTTCAGTTTCACGCTATATTCCTCATATCCGCACGAATAGGCAGAGGGAACCTAGTGTTAGGACACTGCATTCCCCACTTTAAAATAATTCATTCCCATGAGTGTGTGTGAATCGAATCTACAAACGTTACGTTTACAGTCACACGCTCTCTCTTTGCTTCTTCGTAGACTTTTTAGCTTTTTTCAAAGTGTTAAACATTTTACAAGATTTTACATAGACACATATTATATTAATTACCTGACGCAAAATATATACGCCATGGGCGGGCGCAGGCAGGGCGCGACGCCCGCCTTGCGCCCTCACCTACGCACTTCCATTTGTTACTCTACGCCAACCTGTAAAATAGACATTCTTTATCAAAGCGACATTCGTGCAAAGAAATTAAAGCGGCACTACTATATGTGAAGTAATAGGTCTCAAATACATCAAGAGAGCGTCGAGGACCTGCTAGCTAAGTACCTTGTCGACAACGTCAAGATATTACATGCATGATTTTAAATAATATAATTATTTCTGTTATTTTCACTATAATTTTTCTTCAAAATGGAATGGAATACATTATTAGCAAATAATAATACAAAACTCAAGAATCCATTAAAATATTAATAACAATAAATTTCATAAGGTGCAAAAAAATATATTTTAAAGGAAGCAGGCAACAAATATAAATGTAATATACATTTATAGATTTAAGAGCATTGTAAGGTATAGTTTATTGCAGTCTAATTCAATTATACTTAGAAGGAAATTGAAACTAGAGACTTCACCGTCTCGTATTCTGCCTAGCGTAACACATTCACGCTGGTGGAGACGTTTATTCTCGGACTGTTTAAATATTTCCACTGAACTTTATTTTCGTTTAATTATATTGAATTTAACTACTAACGTTAACGGAGCTTGTAATTTATACTATTTGGACAATACGATGAATTGATATTAGATTACATCAGCAGCTAATATAACATTAGAATATGTTAAAATTTGTTCTATAAATTATTTAGATTTCTTATTATATAGATTTCTTTTACTATTGAGGAGATAATAAGGAATGAGAACTTAAGTGTCTAACTCAGTTTCTGCCCACATATCTATGCCTAAACATAGACTATTTACCCGTATATTTATTTATTAAATATTTTTAAAAAATAGACAAACAGGAATAAGCAAAAAAATATGTACAAAATGTTAACCACTCACAATAAAATTAGTTAATATATGTTAATTTATAAGCCTAATGAAAATAATATATTAAAAGAAATATTCAAATATTTTTTTTATATTAATTAATTTGTGTAGTAAAAATAATTTAATTATCTCTCTTGAACAAAGAAATAAAAGTGTACTTAGATAAACAAAATTCAATCGGCACATTCTGAGAACAAGCTCGACAAAAGACTTTTAGTTTTCATTAAATCAAATGATAGTGTTCAAGTGCACAAAACACTGTAATAGGTATAGGTTGCCATCTTAATATAGGGAATACCAATTAAAAATGCAGCTTCTTGCAGTGATAAGATATACTATACTGAAGTACACAATGCCACACTTTGCCTACCAAAACGGAAAAGTAAAAATAAATATAATAGTCTATTATTAGTATAATTTTGAACACACAAACACACACACACACACACACACACACACAATACTCATACAGATCACACACCACGCCTGTATAACTAATATATCATATATTTTTCTAAATATTTTTTTAATAAGAATATCAAGAAAATAAGAATACAGCAAGGAAATGTAGAGATGGATCTATTAAAGAACGTCAAAGATATTTCAACGGGCCGCAAATGCATTCGCCGCTTGATAACGTCTGCAAAGATAAGAGAAGCCCAAGAAAATTATTCTGTAAGACACTTAGAAATAAAGTTTCTACATCAATTTTCTATTAGTTAAAGTCACCAAGTACTTCGTTACATTTTACTCACCGTAAACTTTCTTGGTCCGTGGATAAAAATCAACCTCACAAACCAAGAAAGTTTACGGTGAGTAAAATGTATGTTTTTTATCAGCTTCACGCTGTATCCCGCACACTTCAGGGTAGGGAGAGAAAACATAGTGTTAAGACACCCCGTTCCCCACTTTCTGCCGAATTCTGGAGGCATTGCGTTTTGAGGGACAGAAATCAACGCGCCGCCACGCTTTGCCTCGACACCAGAGCGAAGAAATGGAAATATAAACGTAAATAAATATTTCTCTTCCCCGAGTGGTGATCGAACCCACACTCGTCGCGTTACAGTCACACCCTTGTGCTGCTGCGCCAACAGCCTCAATATGTTTTATACTTGTAATTGTCTTTTACTCCATTTTCCGTTAAAGAAAAAATGAAAAGGTTAACTAAAGTTACAAAGCATCGTAACCTTTAGTTGGCAGTGGTGTTTTAATTTTAAAAGTGAGTCGAGGTCACATAACTTGGCATTTTAATACAACTACTTTTATTATACGCAGTAGACAACTTATATAACTCTTACGGCTATTTATAGAGCTTTTAAAATAAAAATCTTAAATACTACCAACATTACATATATACCAACTTAGACAAAAGCCAGTGTTTTATACCTTCACTCAGCAAACAATATTTGATAGGCATATGTCAAGATATTAATTCGTTATCAAATCATAAGGAAATTGTTTTTATATATATATTGGTAGCAAACTCGTGTAAAAGATAGGTGAAAAAGACTTTGAAAGCAATGGAATTGTGTCAATCCAGGGAGTTGCTTATAGGCGGCCCTAATTGGAAGGAGACTCGTGTGAAGTTTTGTTATTGGGTGATACATATCACTTATTGCAATTACGTAGAATTTCTTTCCGAATAATTTGGAAACATATAGCCTATGTGTGTTTTATCTTATTTTTAAAAACGCTTCCGATTTCTAACAATATGTATGTAATCCCGATAAACAGGAATGATTCCAGCTAATAATAAATTAAAGGAATATTCACACCACCTGAATATATGAAACATATTATTGTAATAGTGACGAACAAACAAGAAATGTCGAATAATATATACGGAACAGTAAACACGGTCTAATTAGGGAGAGAAATTGTTAACTTTGCGTGTACAGCACTAATGTCCGCATAAAGCGTCGAGGGCTTTTATTTATTCTTCTTCTATTCTAATTATAGGCAATAAATTTTCGCTTGTGATCAACAAAACCTCAATACAGCTTCACGCTTTATCCCTGGCGGGTTAGAGAAAGCGAACGGAGCGCTAAACGTTGCGATCTCTACTATAGCAATTTCGATACTCATTCGTTCGACGGGCCCAAACCAGCTGAGCACGTTCTTCTTCATTATCACCATGACATGCTCGCTAGTACCTGCCATTCTGTGTATCTCTTCATTGCGGATTCGATCAGCTAAGCTGACTCCACATAACCTACGAAGAGATACAGCGTGAAGCTGATTTTATTTTTATGCTTCATAAGAATGATGCTACGACTTTTTGATGACCCTCGAACGCTAGCATGGTTCCATCGCGTTGACATGGTTCGCCACTCCTGTGATTGATCGAACAGTCGACAACCAATTAAAGTTGTCCACTACGCTGGGTGCCGTAAAATTTGCTAAGATTAATTGGACAGCAGTTTGATATGACAAATTGAGACGTACTCTATGTCAGTTTAGCTTCATAAAACTTTGTTCTTACCATAGTAAGCACGGCATACCGCGCTAGATTTTTTTATATTTATTCTAAAATCCTAAAAAATAATAGCCTTTAAAGCTAAAAGGGACAAAATTTGATAATAAAATCACTAGTTCAGATGAAAGGGCTCTGGCTTGAATAGCAAAGCTAAGCTTGAATTTCAGAGAAAGATCGAGACCTCCAATTTTTGTACGGAACCCTCAATAGACGAGCCCGATTCGCCCTTGCCCATTTTTTTTCATTTATTTGTGCTGCAAGTTCTCATATTGACTCCTCCGATTAGGAATCGAACCCACAAACATCACATTTACAGTCAAACAATTTTGCCCCTGCGCCACGACGGTTCCCACCTAATTGACTTATTAATCAAAATATAATCATAAATTTATGAAAATAATACATTATATTTACATTTATGAAAATATAGTTGACAAATAGTAAGCTTATTTAGTTGTTAATATTTTTCGTATAATTTAGGCGTGGTTTAGTTTAAAAGCTTGTGTCTCCGGCGGGTGGCGTAATGGTACTCGAGGGAACAAGCACCGAGATCTCCATACAACGAGCGCAAACACACTCTTGCAATTTTAAGTTTTTGGCATCCGACTCCGACATTATTCAAAGCGGCATTTTGTATTTTAAGGAAACGTGACGTCTGTTGCTCATTATTTATACGTACTTTATTATGACCCTTTCAATGATACGGTTTCAGCGGCCATGGAGTCGTATGGTGGAGAGTTATGGCTATATTCTTGTGGCTATTTGAAATTATTAAGGTATGAGCTCTCCAATGTCAACAGCAAACTGGACGACTAATAAACACTGGCGGGTTCTGCAAAAACATTCCCTTTATAAAGTATTCAGAGCTCGCTTTTACATCCTGAAGCTATAGTGTAGATATATGAATGAGAAATAAATGTGGATGTATTCCAATGTATGTATTTCTAAGCGCATCTACTATTCCTAGTCGCCTAAGTGTAAAGTCTAAAATAGCAAATGTTTGAATTTATTTTCAAGTCACGGGAGCATTTTAAGTTTGTCAGTTGTCACCTATATAATTGTTACGAAACGTTGAATAAAATAATGTTAAATGTATGTTTAAAAAAACCGGCCAAATGCGTATCGGAGTCGTATATTGAGGGTTCCGTACCATTTACCACGGATTGTATGTCAATGGGAAGTCAAGTTGACAAAAGTTGATAAAATTAATTTTGCGGAAGTTTGCACTCATTTTGTAAGAAATGAATTACAGTTAAAAGTTTGTAATGATTTTTTTTATATGAAATATCTATAAATTAGAACTTTTTAGGTTTCAAAAGTATTTGAACAAAATGTTATTGAATTGACTTATTTTGTTTATACAATACGTGTTACAAGTACAAGTTTCTAATTGGGACAGAAATTGGGAGATTAGTAAACTTGCGAAGTTTGGCAGAATTGGTTAACCCACTTGATAATTTATGATTTTAGTTAGGCAACCTTGCAAACAATTGTTTACAATCACATATTTCTATAAATATTAATGAAGTATAATTCTGGCTACTCTTGGTAAATTCTATTACACGTGTATTTTCATTGTAATGTCTATTTACATTCAATGAAATCAGCTTCACGCTATATCCCGCGCGCAGTAAAGTAGACAGAGGGAACCTAGTTTCAATCTGGAGGCATTGCATGTTGAGTAGCGAAATTCAACGCCGCGCTTTGCCTTGACACTAGAGCGAACAAGTGGAAATTTAAATAAATATTCCATTTCCTCGAGATCTACAACCAGTCATCTACAGTCTGTAATTTTTTTTATTTAATAATTTCTAAAATTATTTTTATTTATTATCTATTTTCATTTAAATTTCAAAATAATATGCTTTGAACATACATAGCTATTGTATGTCTTCAGAGATCATAGGAATTAATGTTTTTTTGGGGTTTTCGAGCCATATTTCATGCAGTCACCGAATACCTGCTACGAGACATTTTACTTAAGATCCCTCTCTCTAGTGAAGAAGGCTCAAGTTTAAGGGCTTAAGGACTTAAATTTATGAGGACGGAAAACAACTCATGTGGTTTATGAAAAGCTATATTAAAATTGTATGCTAAGTAATGGGGCTATGTGCATAAAATATTATGAAATATTGAATTTATAATACAGGAAAAATTCTACTTATACGTATTTGCCGGGACTTACAAAATATAGTATCGTCGAGGGACAAGAACTAGAAGCTCTAAAGTTATTTTATAAACTTTAAATACATCGTGCATAGTACTCATATAATGTAAATATTGCTACAAACTGCGTAACTAGTTAAAAGTTTATATATATATATATATAATATTTTCAACCATATCTTGAGAATCCCGTTACCTATTATGTAGGGAATTTAATATTTTGAAGAATGTAATAATTTTAATATTAATATTATTATTCCTTTAATGTACTTCTGCTACTTCTTCTTCAATACATAGTAGTCTTGAAATTGGTCGAAATGCATTGAATGCATCACCGCTTTTCGCCCAATTTCGAGACACTGCGAGTTGAATGGTCGAATTCAATGACAAGCCATGTCTCGCCAAAGTTGGGACGGAGCCTCAAGTTATCGCGTTCCTAGTCAAAAGCTGTTCTTAGAATAGTAATTGAATATAAAATTAATATTTATATTTACTGCCAAGAAGAAGAATTATTACTTTACTATCCACATGGTTTTTCTTAAGCAAGAACTAAATTCTTCCCCTTGTTTCCAGATAAACGAGGTGGTATCTGACATATGTAATCTTACGTGAGGCGACGTTACATTACTTGCGTTACATTTTGTAATATTACAAAATCCACAGTTTACTTAAATTGAAATATAATTCTTACACGAAATGTTCTTTTCAAATGTTTCTTATGGTTATATAATATTTAATATTTTCTTAATGAAATAATAAAAAAAATTATGCAATTAAATTATTTTTCAATTTGAATTCTCTTAACATAAATAATAATAATAAGTAGTATAAAAATTGTATTACAATTTTAAATATTTACACGACATTCACTTAAACTTGAATATTCCAAAACTGTATAACATGCATTATGCTTTATATACGTATTTTAATATTCTCTTAAGTAAATATTTGTCAATACTGTAGATATATCACGTCTTTTGCGCGATTTCGTCGCATGTTCTGCATACATAACGACACGAGCTCCAACCAATACGCAAATGTGTTTCATGTTTGAATATTAAAAATAATTCAGTTTGTGCATTTTGTTAGTATAAACGTTTATGATAATAATAAATAATAAATTCCAAAAAATTCCAATAATTCCAAAAACATAACTATGAAAAAGACCCAAGTTAAAGGTTCACTGACAAAATAAAGAACATATCGGACGTATGCCGAGTTCTATGTTCACTAAAATTCTCTCAAAAAAATTTTACTAGGCTTTATTATAATTGAAAGTTAGTGTACTTCCAGCTTCGAGTATGTTGATATGTCCTTGGTGGTATGGTATGTGCTAGGTGGGCTAAATTGCTAAATTTCATGCATTTAGATATTTTTTTTAAGTTATGCAAGGCTCAAAAGTAGCATAAAATAATTAATTAAGTTCAAATACACGTTGCATGTTTCCAGCTTTTTAACTTGACTAGATACAATTCTGCTTGATAATAAATGCAAAGGACTAGGCTAATGTCATTTCACACTCAATACATGACAATATTTAAGAAACTAATACATTTTTTATAATTTGGTAATTTTTAATTGAATATTTTGTAAACAACCTACCAAAAAATAAAATACACAATAAAAAAATTACAAAGCAATATTTTAAGGATTATTGTTTTATACGTTAGATAAACACATTAAGGTGGATTCAATAAAACTCATTAGGGATTACCTCCTCACAAGTAATTGAATTAAGGTCTTTTGTACTTTACTTTAATCTTATTTACAGCGTTTTTACTGTTCCATGAATTAACATTAACCTTGTTATTTCAATGTTTAAATGTATATAGGTAAAGGAATAAGCCCTAACGTTTATGACTGTGAGTATAGGAGCTTAAAAATATATATTAATTATTAAAATAAAAAAATATAAATAATAATTGCTTATTGTTTTTTATTAATATTTATATCCATATCTATATTATAAATTCGGAAGTAACTCTGTCTGTTTGTTTTTTACGCAATCAGGGCCAAGCCGCTCATGTAATTGTGTTAAAATATTTGAGGGTCTCGGGATGAACATAGGATACTTTTGTCATATTTGTAATATTTTTGATATATAAATATCAAAAATATTACAAATATGACAATTGACATGCAATTTATTCCGCCATGTTTATAACAACCGTCGTTGCGAAGCAACGATTTGCAAAGTTTGTTGTTAGAAAACACCATCCAAAATGAGCTTACTTAACGCATCTCTCTATTTAAAAATTGAAAATAATAATTAATGACAAATTGAATCATCTACTTCCAAGTAACATGATAAATAGAAAGCTCTACTACTAGTCAAACTCTAAAATAATAACGAAATTTCTTTATACCGAAAATCTTATCCAAATACTTTTACGTGCAGTCGTTTTATTAAGTTACTTTGAAATAATATCATACTCTTGAAATCTCTCTCCGCGCTGCATTTGTTTCAGAAAGTTTACCCTTCTCGGATTCGCCTTCATTCATATGAAAGCAGGAAATATAGAAGTGAATTACCATACAACTGTGTACCACTTATTTGAAATTTGATACCAATATTTAACATTATAAAGAGTTTTTTATATATTTTTTATCTTATATAATTACAAGATTGGGGGCATCTTGGCGCACGGGCATAAGGGTATAACTATAACACGACGGTTGTGAGTTCGGTCCCCACTTGGAGGAATGAATTATTATTTATTAATATTTTCATCTTCTCCACTCTGGCAACAAGGCATAAGCCTGCCGTTGAATTCCGCTACTCAACTCGTAATGCCTTGAAAAATTTGATGAAATTAAAATTTTAATAAACAATTATTCATTTCCCCGAGTGAGAATCGAAACCACAATCGTCGCGTTTACAGCCACACTACTTTAGCCACATTTACTTAAGCCACGCCACTTAGTTTTCATTTAATATATTATATTTAAGAACGTAAAAAAACAATAAAGATACGTATAAACAATAATTTTATTATGATATCCATTTTATGTACATAAATAGGTTAATATTATATTGCAGATAATAAATAATATCACTAAAGCAAATATTAATCGACTACAAACATACATACATAAGTATATTACTTAGTTGTTTTAACAGTCAAACAGAAACTATATCTTACCCACCCACTAACCTAGGATACTATAACTAGATTAATATTTTGCTAGCAATATGTGTATTAGTTAGTTATAGAAGTTATATTGTTACAAGTTAGTATAAACTTTAGTGGTGTTTACGAGCACCAGTGTATGTACTCTACGCCAACGAATCCTCCCGAGCTGGTTCCGCATGGACGACCTTCCTATAATAATTCATCAAGAGAAAAGCTTTTAAAACATTCCTTAATTTTATTAGACCGCGGTTCTCGTTGACGAATTTTAAATCTTCCAAGCGGAAATTCTACATAGAAAAGACGCGTCAAGCCGTCTTTGAATGAAACTGAAATGGTATATGGAAGAGGATTTTTAATTTATTTAATGTCTCACTTTTATTTTCGGATGACTTGTGTAAAATTACTTTTAAAATGGCGTTAATATATTTCTAACAATTTTTCTGTTGGATTTTACAGTTATTTATATTTTAAATACCTGAGTACCTATGATTTTTAAAGCATTTGGATTTGTTTTTAATTAAATAGATATGCGTGTATCCTGCATAGAGCAGGGTAACCTGAGGTTACCTAATGTTTACAGACTTTATTCCACACTTTTTCAGTGGCGGAACTCAACGCCGGGCTTTTGCCAGAGTGCCAGATCGAAGAAATGGAAATATTAATAAATAATAATTAATCCCGCCGAGTGGAGACCGAATCCACGGCCATCGCGTTTCAGTCAAACCCTTGTGCCCACGCCACGACGGCTTCAAATATTAAAAACATAATAAGAACACATAAAATACATAAAGTAACTTAAATTGAATAAAGTGAGTCTGAACGAGCAAAGAAGCTAATAACGTTAAGCTAGACGCTAAAATAATTCCCTAGAGATATCGCAGACTCGAATTACTGATGGCCAGCGTCCCCTCCGCTTGATTAGCATTCTGGCCTCGCGACTCCCTCTCTGTATTCTTGTAACAATACCTCGTACAAAATAAAACCTCCGCACGTACTGGCTGAAAGGCGGACTTCCTGAACTTACGTCGCCCAGTTTTTACTTCATACAGAGAACTACTATGTTGAGATGAAAACACTGGGTGCCTAATTTGCAATTTCAATTCTCATATCAGTCGTAGAGAAAGCCAATTTGTTTCTCTTATACTAAAGCTGAGATATTTGTACAGAATTATAAAAATAGAAGAAAGATACTGTTAATTAATTGACATACATTTTCTACGTATTTTCAATTTACGAAGTTGCTATAATACATGTATTCATGAATTTAATAGCCTACCGTATATAATCAGACGATTTATTGTTAACTTCACGCAGAGGGAACCTGGAAACCTAGTGAACACACTCCGTTTTCATTAAGATACTTCTGTTTCCCTCTTTTCGCTGAATTCTGGACGCATTGCTTGTTGTGTGGCGCAACTCAAATCGCGCTTTTCCTCAGTGTTCTGGGAGGAAAGGAAAATATTAAATATTTTATTTTCTTGGAGTGGGAATCGAACCCATAACCTATCGCGATTACAGCCTCACGCTGGTCTAAAATCAATGCTGTATATCAAATATTTTTACGTCAGTTATATTAAAAAAACGCCAGTAATATATAATGTAATATAGTCTGGTCACAGCACTCAGCACACCATGAATTTTAACTAAAAATAAGAACGAAAAGCGAGAAAACGTTATTACAACTTCATTAAGAATAGAAGCAGAGTTGTTAGCTTTTATAACTAACAATAACTAATTGAGAGAAGCGGACAGTATTCATTACTGTCATGTCCATTCATGAATAAACATAGAAAACTTTTATTAAGCTTCTAAATTTAATGCGAAATTATAATAAAATATTTGCGAAATATACTATAATTTTTTTAATTATATAAATAAATATAATTTTGAGGCCAGTCGTAGTGAAGGGCATAAGTATGTAGTCACATACCAGTCGGTTGTGGGTTCTATCCCCATTTGCAAAAATTAAATATTTATTAAAATTTATATATTAATTTTCTTCAGTTCCGCCAATCTAGACGCAATTAGATTTTCATTATTTTATTACCACGCATACAAAATACACCCGTATTAATAAATGATAGTTATATTATATATAATTATATAATAATTTATGAATGAAAACAGCATCTCAAGATCGATCGCACACTCAAGAGTGATTTATAAAAAAGAATCAAATAGAATAACTTATTTTATCTTGCTATAAAGCAAGACACATAAAAGAAGTCAAACGCCAGAAATGAATTTTCACAACTGAAAATTTAGTTCGTAGCTCACATTATTCGCTGACTTACTCGTGCAAAGAAAATACCATTAGCTTATTGTTTGACAGAAAGGCAATATTTGCTCGCTTAGAAAACGTTCAAGTGGAAATCCATTGAATAAGAGATGTGAAAATAATAGAGAAAAATCGATTGTAATTTCAAACTTATGAATTTTTTTTGTAAAATAAAATGTTATTGGAATTTAGAAAATTATGTTTTTGGATTTTCGCCAATCAACACACAATGCCTTTAGAACTCTGCGATAAATGAGTAGTAGTGTCTTAACACTAGGCTCCCTCTCCCTGCCCTACAACACGCGGGATACAGCGTGAAGCAGAAAAAAAATATAATAAATCTTTCTAAATTTAATTATATTTGTGCTTTCTAAATTCACTGAGCCTCGGTAAAAATACTTGACATTTCATTTAAATGAGAAATTATAATTCATCTGAATAAAGAAAGATCTATTTAAAGATAAAACTGTCCGTAAATAAAAATAAAAATTATGAAAACTTCAGAAGTAACGGACATAAACTTTTTGAATTATTACTATTTTTATATTATTAAAGTAACTTAAATATAATTAAAGAGAAACTTGTGCCCGTCATGTCAGTTTCATTCATTGCTCGGTCCTAACGTAAACCACTTTTCTATATAATTTTGTAAACAAACAAACTTACATAAATAAATAGTCAATTTATATATTAAAAGTAAGTTTTATACTTCTCTGTTATCTCATAAACAACATAAAAAGGATATGAATATTAATAAGAGCTCTTTTCTTGTCATCTCTTACTAAAAGGATTTCAAGGTTTTTATTATTTTTCAAAGGAAACGAAATCTCTCTTCTGAGTAACATTTCATTAACTGTCTTTTAATTCGATTAGGTCCGTCGATATATTTCTCCTATATCCATATTTTTCCTTTATATTCTGTCAACTCTGAATATACCATATATCTACTTATAGAAAAAGCTACTCTTATAATTTTACCTTTACACAGTGAAAGCTTTCAATTTCTCAGTATGTCACATAAGTAATTTAACCAATACTTTCACTACTTCTTTAATACATCCATGATGGAAACTAAATCACCAAATAAACAAAAACCCCAGGGGCAAAAGATTTTTCTGAATCCAATCAAGAAACAGCGATTTGAGGTCCGCTCAAGTCTTTTAAAATGAGCGGAGAGTGGCCAAGGGAATATTCGTACTATATACACAAACAATAAAGTGTGTCATGTGGTATATAAAAAAAAATTATATATAGATTTTATTTTATTTATTTTTTGAAGGATTTTATTTTTGAAGGAACTCTGGTGTCGAAAAAAGCGCGGCGATGAGCTCCGCCACTCAACACGCAATTCCTTCAGATTCCCAGGTTACCTCTGCTTACCCTACTAAGTGCGGGATACAGCGTGAAGCGTGACAAAAAAGGCATGATATTCAAAAAAAAATGTATAATACAACTAGGTAATAATACCGTTTACCTTTAACCGTTTACCATACAAACATGTATATTACATATTTCGACATGTCAGGAGTCACGAGACTAATTTACAATGGTCAATGCCCATACATACATACATCACAGAAGGCTTTGTGCGTATGACAAGTTAAATTGCTATTAAATTTATGGCGAGTATTTTATTGTACTCATTAACAGATTAATATTGGCGACAGCTTAAAAGCATTAATCCACGTGTTACAGCCATTCTTATAGTTAATTTGTTTATGTTTAAAATAATTAACATCATTAATAAGGCCAGCGTATGACTTGTACACGCGACGGTCGTGGTTTCGATTCCCGTTCGGGGAAATGAATTATTATTTATTAATATTATAATTTCTTCGTTCTGGTATCAAGGCAAAATTGAGCTTCGCCACTCAACACGCTGTGAATTAAGAATTCGGCTGAAAATGGTCAGCAGAGTGTTTTAACACTAAGCCCGCTCTGCCTACCCTGCTACAGCGTAAAGCTGAAAAAATTACATTATAAATAAAAGAATTTATCACACATCAGTAAGAATATGTTAAACATTTTTCTTTTAATCATTTTCAATTCAATTAGGTTTCTTCGGACGAATAACTATGTAATATTTTTCTTACGTATATTTCTATTTTACGTTTTTAAATATTACTGTTATTTAAAGATATAGATTGTAAGAATATTTATAGTTGACTTTACATTGCTTAACCATTTATTAAAAGTACTGTATACAATCAACAATAACAAAATATAACATAAAAATAAAACAGTTATAATAAAACTATAAAAAAATATTACATCACACAAATATGTCTATTACTGCCCTAAAATAGTCGTTTTATCATATCAATGGGGCTGAAAAATATGTAAAAGAAAGGACTGACTATAATTTTGCCATTTTCAGCAGAATTTATTTAACGTATAGTTAAAAACCTATAAAAATTCACATATATCATATACGAGTGACCGCTCGGCGCACGGCGTTGGCCCGTTATCCGTATCCAAAGACTTTTTAAATTCCATTACCGGTTTACACATTTTTCTCTAGGGACAAAAGCGTGCACGATCTTTTTCACAAGTTAATCTAATTAATAGTCTATATTGCGAATAAAAATGGGAATTTTGCAAAAGGTTTGCGGAAATAGCAAAAGAAAATATTTGAGCTTTCGAAGAAAACTTTAAACTTTTCACAAATTCAGTTTTTATTCAAATAATTTCTAAAAAACATATTTATTGAAAGCAGAAAAAATATATATAACATTATTTAATAGAGTTCGTTAACTAGTGACAAATATTCACCTAAGCTATTAGAACTTAAGATTCACTAGTAGCAAGTAAATTAGTTTTATTTTCATATTTAAATAAATATATATAAAAAAAGATATTAGCTTCATATAAGACAAACATATTATATATTCATGAATAAAATTAATTTTCAAAAGTAAATTTCAAAAAAAATAACTTTCAAGAGTACAACATATTGTCAAGCGTCATAATTAGATCCTCCATCCTTTAATGATAGACAAAAAAAAATGATACATATTGCTACAGGTGAATCCAGCTCCTGGGATTAAATGTACGATTAATGCGTGTCGTACAAATGTAAATCTGTACGAGCGCAGCAAATAAATATTTTGTAAAATGTACCCTCCCTCCGGAGTACAGGCACAGGCACCTGATAAATGATAGCTACAGGCGCTTTATGAAAATGTGATGCGATAAATGTTACGTCAGTTCGCAGTGTATTTGCTTATGGAGTACCTGCTCAATGCTCGTACGTCGAACCATTGTTTTTCATTAGACACTTTGTTTTCGAGGGGAAATATAAAATAAACATATAAGAGTCGTACAAGATTAGAACGGTGTATATTTTTTCTATTATCTCATTAATATTTTAGAATTCTATTTGCTTCGTTTCCTTATATGCTTTTAAAAATTTTACATATATTTTATCTTGTTTTAAGGTAGTCAGAAGGAACGTGGTGTGAAGACACTACGTTCACCATTTTCCGCCGAATTCTCGAGGCATTGTGTGTCGAGTGGTGGAACCAATGGCGCGTTTTGCCTTGTTAATAGAGCAAAGAAATGAAATAATTTTATATTTTATCCCCCTGAACGGCAATCAAACCCACAAGTGTCGCGTTTATAGCGTGTTCCACTAGTCCACGAAATCAAATAAACATTAATGTTATATTTTAATGAAATAGTCTACTAAATTTTATTAGGAACATTTTACTGGTGTACATAAAGGATACTAATATCAATTAAACTACAAAATAAATATGAGTTTGTTATATTGAAATAACACACTCATATTCTTCTGTCGTTATAAACTTCACAAATATTAAACAATTTTTTTAAATCTCTAAAATTTATAACTTAGTTAAATGACCAACTTCCCGTTTCATTTAAGAGGACGCTTTAGGAAGATCTTGAACGTGTTTTCATTTGCAACACCCCAAAAGTTAAATAGCCTCAGCAGACACAAATTTCAGGAACATTTTAAGAGAATGAGTTGCGACAATTGCAAGAAGGCAGTGAAAGGGCGGACGGCGCATAAGTCACTGTCAGAACCTGCGTCCGTCGACACTTTTTTTGCTGTTTTACGTCTTTTGTAACTCAAACAATGATATATAATTAAACCATTTATCAAAAGGGACATGAACATTTTCTATGTAATTAGCTCTTTGTAATGTTATTGTTACAATTATATTATTTTCTGTTAATATGTTGATTGATATGAAACCACTAACGTATTTACGTTGATACGTAATATTGAGGACAATCGTGGTGCAGGAGCGCGAGCGTGTGACTGTAAACGTGACAGGCTGTGAGTTCGATCTGCACTCGAGGAAATGAAATATTTAATATTTTCATTTTAAAGCGCGGCGTTGAATTCCACCTTTCGAAAAGCGTTGCCTCAAGAATTTGGCGGAAAGTAGAGTGCAGACTGTCTTTATTTACATGAAAGATATAAAAATAACGTATTTAGATCTTTCACAGTAGGCGGAAATTCTCTTTTCTTTCTTTTTTTTACATCCCCCTACAGTCCTCAGGGCAAGAAAAAAGAATAATTGATATCATTTTATATTTCGTTTGATGTATTTTATTTTTTCATTTTATGTTAATTCGTCTTTACATGAATTCTTTTTTTTTTTTGGTAATTATTATTTCAATCAATTAAAAGTGGAGAACGGAGTGTCTCAACAATAGGTTTCCTCTGCCTACCCTGCAATATGCGGGACAGCGTGAGGCTGATTTTAGACAAAACAAATATAAGCTGGATTTGAATAAATAAATAAACTTATATTATTTTAAAGATTCATTTAAACACAATTTGTTTCAAAATAATTTTACAACATCAATAGAACAGTTCATGAAGCTTTAAAAGTTGTAAAAGCACAGAACTTTTCAAAGGAAAAAAATATGTTGTTCATGCAAAAAGTTATGAAAACACATTAACAGACGTACCGAAAGTTTGTATCCCTTAAGTCTAAAATTACTTTTACAGAGAGTGCAGCGACTCGTGAAACATTGTACATATTAAAAATTTACATAACAAAGTTCACTTTAAATGTTCGAATTAATCACTTTAGTCACAGTTTACTGGCGTTGGGCATGCGATGCTAGTAACATTACGCGCACTACGTAGCGGGGCCGTGACGCGCGACGCGGGTCTCGTAGCGCAGCGGGACGCCGACTGAGTGACGACACCGCTACGCGAGGCTACGAGAGGCTACGCTCCTACCTCCAGGCCGCGCAGTCGCAATACTTCTAAGCTTTCATCCCCGATGGCCCATACCCATTAAGGATATACTACTTGTTTTAGTTTTAAACTCATTTTATATTACACTATTACGATAGTTAATTGATGTGTCCTACTGAAAGAAATGTGGCGTTATTAATAGAAATAATGCGACTGTGTATACTCTAGTACATATCCATTAAACAATCCATTCGTAATTAATTATAATATAAATATATTTAAAAGATTATTTAGACAATGTAGATTTTTATATGTCTTTTCAGCTAGTAAAGACAATTTAGAATTGGTTTGGTATACTATAATAAAATAGTAAAAATGTGACTTTATGGAAAAATATAAATCTTTTTTAATTTTTGTTAGTCTATTTTCAAGCATAAACCTTAAGGTAGACGAATTTGAATTAAACTTTTGTTGTAAATGAAATGTAAGGCCAGGATATAATATACGGTGTAGTTAACTTCAGGACTTAGAAACATGGAAATGCCGTCTTAGTATAAAATGTTCATTCTAATAGACATTTTTTACTTTAAAACATTGTACATAAATATAAAATGGCATGAATATTTGTGGCGTAGAGGCACAAAGTATGACTGAAAGGCGACTGGTTGTGGGTTCGATCCCCACTCGAGGAAATGAAATGATTATATAAATTTATATTTTCTTTTCTTGCTCTGATGTCAAGGCAAAGCAATGCCTCCAGAGTGCGGCGGAAAGTGGAGAACGGAATGTCTTAGCACTAGGTTCCATCTGCCTACCCTGCTGCTTGCGTAATAGTGCACCACGATTGGCCTCCTTCGTCAAACTAAGTTTATTGTGACATTTACTTTTCACTTTCATGCCTTAACCCACATATAGCAGGATATACATTGTAAGGACACTGCTACACATTGTGTGTTGGACGGCTGAACTGTGTTATTAAAGCAGAGAAATGAAATTAATAAATTCTCCGAGCAGTAATAGAATCCACGACCATCTTATGTATACACAGACACCGTCGTACTGCCACTTGATGACTTGGTGACAAATTAGTTAGTTTATTTAAGCAATGTATGTGGTGCAATTTACTATCTCACTAGCAAATATAGCTACTATAGTGTAAATTATATAACAGATATAACTTTAAATTTGTGAAAATTTAAAATAATTATCGTCAACAATAACGATATACTTGATGTTCTATGTAATTATATCATTAATAAAAAATATTAATCAGTATATTCCATAAGATTTTGATTGCATGCTGTCTCATTGAAACAGCCCTTGTTCATTCAAGCGCTGTCGACAGTAGCCACGTGACGCGGATACTACGTTACAGTAGAAATATTCTTAAAAATGACATAGGTATTTATCAAATTGTTATCTGATGAATATGCTGTAGATGTATTGCACAATACTTAATATTATTTGAAAATAATATTTGTAAACACGCTATGTCGGCGCCCTAAATTTATTTGCTACAAATGTAATTGTGAAATTATTTTCCACTACTGTTTTATAGCGCATAAATAACCAAATTAAAATATATAATAAATCAGTTGAATGTAAGTCACGTCACATTAGCATCGTCTCCGTGTCATCGCCCACAGTGCCATTATTAATTATTTATGAATCTTGTTTCACCTGAACTTTTGATTTTAATTTAAATAGAAATAACTATTCGTTCATCAACAACATATGTTCATATCAACAGGAAAATTGTAACAACCGTACCCAGTCTACCCTACCTATGTACCTACAAACAATCACTTTTATGTCAGCAATTGCTACTTTAACAAATTTAAATTTTCATTTTATTTGTCTGGCTTTGAGCTTTCTATGGCTAGGCTAATAAGTAAATGTTATACTACATTTCTGTTTGTTACACAACCTCATAGAACTTAAAATTTATTTAAGCTTTATATACAAGTACCATATGTATATGTAGTTATTTACATTCATTGATATAAAAAACTACCACTCAGGCTGCGGTACCTGTTTTTGTATTAAAAGCTATATAAGTTGACAAAGTTTGTAATATTTTTTATGTATATTATACATATAAATATATATCGTATAAGATTTCATAACACGGTGAATATAGTTGACAAATTAAAGTCCCATTAATGCACTCATTTTGTATGAAATGGCCTCATATTCCGGCCATTAATTTCTGGCAAACATTTCCTAAAAAGCTAAAATGTTTATTAACTTTATACATCAAATTCCGTGTTCCATATTTTACTGTCTTTTTTATAAGTTATTTAAATCAGTTCAGTTGAGTTCTTAATTTATGGCGTTTCGAGCGTGCCGTTAATTAAATCAAAATTTCAAATTTAGATGCTGTGTTAAAATGTATAAAATAATGTCATAATGACATTGACATTAAATTTCACAATTTTCTGTCTGACTTTGACAGCAAAGCTCATGTCTTATTAATATTTGTGTCATTCTTGTTTTGTTAAACAATTTGCAGTTTCAATCCACACTTGCACAGTGCTGATTCAAAATTACAATAGGTTCGACGTGTTTGTTATCAATTTATAGTTACAGTATATTATCTTAATAAAATGAAAAATAAATCAGGCTTGACCAGATTTCACGATTGTTATATTCTTCGCAACAGTAAAATAATTAAGGAAGATCTTTGGATACGAGATGGCAAAATTGTGAACCCTGAGCAAATATTTTATGTGGAACAGGCCGAAGCAGACGTAACGGTAAATTGTAATAATTTACTTATTGCTCCTGGATTTATAGATATTCAAAACAATGGTAAGAAACGATCGATTCTTGAGTTCGTATTCATCTTCATCTCTCATAATAATAAGAGTTGTGTAAAAAGATTGTACATTTTTAATATATTTTGTTTTGTACAAATAATAAAGAACTCATATTTTATTTAATTTCTTACTTATTTGTATTATAGTTTTACTTAATCATGTCATTAAATATTTTTACCATGACCTCAAATGTTAGAAATTTGCATCAATGTCCACAATAACATCTTACTAATATAATACTAAAATGGAATGCTAACAATAGCTTATTTTTCTCTTTTAGGTGGATGGGGTGTAGACTTTTCATATGATACTGAAGATGTTGAGAAAGGAGTACAAAAAGTAGCTAAGGAATTATTAGCTTATGGGGTGACCTCATTCTGTCCTACTATGGTGACTTCTGAAAAAGAAAAATACTTAAATGTTTTACCCAGAATACAGAAAAAACAGGGAGGTAAATCTGGAGCAACTATATTGGGAGTTCATCTTGAAGGGCCATTTATCAATACAGCTAAAAAAGGAGCCCATGCTGATGAGTTAATTGTAAATCCTGATAAGGTAAATAAATTTATTTTTGTGCTCAACTGGCACGCTCGAAACGCCATATATCAAGAAATCAATCAATAAATTTATGTTATATGAAGTAAAAATTTTAATATATTATATATACTATATATTTTTTCTTTATAATAATTGTCCTTAAGCTTTTAAATAGGTCAATTAAGAACAATATATTTCTTTTGCAATATTTATTATTATGATAAAGCCTTATCTGTAACCTACATTTACTTTAGTATAAATAATAAATACAATGATGAACTCTTATCATTCAACATAAATGAAATCAGTTTCAGATGTCTGTTTGTAATATAATATATTATATAATATTAGTAAAAAAAGAGTTTTGAGTCTTGCTATATTTATTTTGTTTTTGAAAAAATAAAATATTCTTAATTATACAATTTTGTACATTGATTGTCATAAATTAAAAAAAAAGAACATTTTTGATTTGGTTCTCATTATTATATTATAAAATGGATACAAGGTCCTGTCTTGACCTTGTTGGATCAATGTTTGATGTTTGACCTAAAAACAATACTATAAAAAAAAAGTTAAAATAACCACAAACAATTAAGATAAAGATTACATTACTGTTATTTTTCTACATTACTTTTTTCAATTACTTTTCTAGGGCTTAGAATCCATTCTTGAAGTATATGGATCTTTGGATGATGTTATAATAGTTACTTTGGCACCAGAGCTCCCTGGTGCTTTGGCAGCTATAAGAGGCTTAACAAACCTTGGTATAAAAGTAGCCCTCGGACATTCTTCTGCTAGCCTCACCCAAGGTGAAGAAGGTGTGAAATGTGGAGCTAATTTAATAACTCATCTATTTAATGCCATGCTACCAGTAAGTTTATTATATAATAATAATAATATTAAATTTATTTAATTAAGACATTAGTCCACTTGTTAGTAACAGTTAAAACTTACCCTATGTTAATACACAAACAAACACACACATATACAAACAAAAACTGGCTTCCGTCGAGTCTCCTACACTATTGACTATAGCTAGTAGCAGGAGCATGAAGATTTGCCCAGCGACTAAGCAATGGGGAGTCCCATCGGTCCGCCAACATGCTCAGGATGGTGTTTGATGCTCCACGCATTCGTGTTTATTAATAAACTATATGTTAATATTATTATGGCAAAAATATTATGTTTTAGTTAAAAGATTCTAACATAGAAGTACAACCGAAAAAATTGTAACAAATATATTATAATTAATTTGATGAATGGATGGTGAACTGCACCTCTTGGATGCTTTTCAAATTACCATTCACCCAACGAATATTTTCCTTTCCTTCATGTACATTAACACTTTAAAAAATTCTAACATATTGTTTTCTCCAAGTTCCACCATAGAGATCCTGGCTTAGTAGGTTTACTAGCTTCTTCAACGGAAAAACAAGTATTCTATGGAATCATATCTGATGGAATTCATACACATCCAGCTGCACTAAGGATAGCATGTAGAACCAATCCTGATGGTAAAATGATCACAAATTTTATTTAGTAGATTATTCAGATAGTATTTCTAGAATTATTTAATATTTTCTATGTTTAATTTTGAAGTGAAAGATTTTATTTAAATACTATGTATACTTGAGCCTTCTTTGTGCATTATTAAAAAAAAATCTGTCTAGAAATGTAAAATTAGGAAAAACATATATGAGAAAACACTGTATTGTGCTGAATGTTGTTGTTTCCTTGTTGTTATTTAAACAAATATTCACTACACTACAAAATATGAATTCAAAATAAGACTATAGTAATAACAAACCTTAATTTTAGGTTTAATATTAGTAAGTGATGCTGTAGCTGCCCAAGGTTTACCAGACGGTAGTTACAGGATCGGCCCACAATCTGTGAACGTGGAGAACGGCCGCGCCTACGTCACTGGTACCAAAACACTGTGTGGAAGTACTAGCGGTCTCAACCATTGTGTTAAAATATTTAAAGATGCTACTGGTTTGTTTTTTTTATTTATATAGCAGTTCTAAATACGTTAAGTTTTTTTTTCAATCTATTTTCGGCACGTAAGCATACTCCGAGATACTCCGATTTCCATTAAGACACTTCCGTTCCTCACTTTCAGCCCAACTCTTGAGGCATTGCGTGTGGAGAGGCGGACGCGCCTTGCCACCAGAGGGAGAAAATAAAAAAAATAAATAATTTAATTGCCCCAGGTTGGAATCAAATCTACAACCGTCGCGTTTAGTTGCACGCTTGCGCTACAATGGCCTCAACAGTGGTGGCCGCCCTGAAGTAAATTTCTCAACGTTTGCGCATTGTTTGTTGCGCACTCAGAAAGAAAATATTCATAGTTAAGAAAAACTCTAAAATCAAATTACGCAGCCGTCTTGCAGGTAACTTCAGGGTGGCCATGACTCGTTTTTGTACTACTGTAGTGGTAACATTTTTTTTTTCAGAATGTTCCTTGGAATATGCGTTAGAAACAGCATCTCTACACCCTGCAAAAGCTTTAGGCATTGATCATATCAAAGGCACATTAAATTTTGGATCTGATGCAGACTTTATACTGTTAAATCCAGATACCCTCGACGTTAGATCTACTTGGATAGCTGGTGAATGTGTTTACAACAGTTCCTCATAAAATACCTCCCACGAAACGTTACCATATTGTGATATATTTTACATTTTATATATAAAATTTATGCACAAAGTGCTTTTATTATGACATAATAAATCAATTGGAATAATAAATATTCTAGAATTATTTACAAGTTGCATTAAAATAATGATAGAGGCTATAAAATAAAAAGATGTCTTGATAGTGGCATGGAAAATCTTTATTGAAGTAAATATATTTATAAAGTCAGTACAATTTAAGTTCAATAGTTTCCAAAAATATTAAAGTGCAGGTTGCTGATCACCTGGCAATGTTAAATATGATTATTTCTTAATTAAAATACAAGCTAATATTGAGAAAACTGTAATATGTGAATAATAACATGTATATACCTAAATAAAATCATGACAAAAATATATTTTAGGCAGGCTCTGAAATACACTGCTCTGTGCTGTTGTTATCCTGGCCATAGTTCACGATACATAATCAACTTAATCGTTAAGAGGCCGCTGACGTCACGTGACAACAAATTCTCAAGTGACACCAGCGACGTATAAATTTGGTCAAAATAAGATGTGCAACTAGTCAAAAAAAACGAATTCTACGTGTGTCCACACGAAAATATGGCATGCCGACTAAGGTGACGATAATGTAGCGCAATCAATTCCTCGGGAGCGTTGTGGACAGACATACCAACTAGTTGGGCATCTTAAATTTACAATAAACCAAGTTACAAACTACGCAATGTATATTCATGTATACAATAATTACTAAGTGTATGAATGTATAATAATGTAAATACATTTTCATGAAAAACAAAATAATATCATGGAATATTCAAAGAGCCAAAATATTTGAGATTAACTCTACCTCGATATTATTAACTTCTAAGATCTAGGCACAATGCAGCAAAAACTCCTGTATGGATAACAATATTTCGTTGACTGTGGGGCAAAATAGTCTAATTATCCAGCCAACGCCACGACACGGGCCGCGAACACGTCATCCCCTTACTGCTGCCGGTGTACGAGCGAACTACTACGTCATTACATTAGTTTTAGTTACGTTAGGAACAAGCCTGGAACGGAGCAAGCAAGATTAGTAATATTTAAGTAGAGAAACAGATGCCCAACGATTCTAAATAGTGTAAATGAAAATGGATGACTTACAGTTAAATAAAAATGTCCGTGATCATATTATAATTATTTAAGATGGTCGATATCAATTATCGTTGGTATCCATTATGGTATAACAACCAGTACAGTATAGAGGACGGCGTTAGGTTACGGCCCGAGTGCGTGAGGTTGGCTCCCCTTGCAACTTGCTCTTACTGCAAGTCGCTATGAAGGCAACTACATCTAATAAAATTTTAACGTTTACAATTTTCTTTACGGAGGGTATTGTCTGTTAGATATATTTTTGTGTCACTGAAGTCCACTACAATACATACACCCCACGTGGACTACATCCTAAGTTTAAAATACTTTAACAGAATAAAATTATTGAGCAATATATTCGTAAGAGAATATAGTAGACATTTGCTCAGCTGCACCAACACTACAGAAAAAATATTTAAATCCTAATATCAAATACCAATGCACACTCCACAAATGTCATTTTCATATCAAAAAGATAAAAATTACTAATTAAATTATAAGCATTAAAGATATCTTTGGATCAAAATTAAAATATGCATAAAGAACATGCACCTTTCACACACAAACACAAATTACAAAAAATTTCAAATGTTAACATAAAATGACAAGAAATGAAATTAAAATGTGTAAACTTAGCATATACTTAAAACTAATTTAAAAACAAACGCCATTTTAATCGTACATCTCAACGAGATGAAAACACGGATGTTGTAAATTTATGCATGTAAAATTAAAGTCTGTCTCACAGTACGGCAGATGTAAGCAAAAAAACATGGTGCGCATTGGTCTCGTAGGGTAAAACCTAAGGTAAAGTAAGTATCACCAACCGTGACCACTAATACGGATTATTTTATTTTTATATTATAATAAACAAACATTTGTCTGTCTACATTTGACGTATTGTGAGATACAAATAGATTCAATATGATATGTTTTTTTATATACTGAATAATTTGCGTGATGAGAACATCTAAATGGCCGCTTACGTGAAAAAAATTATGCTTATAGTTAAAGAATCAAATGAATTAAAAAAATAAAATACTACAATACGTAAATACCAAGAATTGTATATTAAAATATTTGTACTTTTACTGACTAAAGGAAAAAACATTGGCAACTGCTAATAATCCTACGATTATAAAAAAAATAACTTGTATAATGTAGATTGAAAATGGTCTTCTCAAATTCGTTCACTCTAGATGTGGAATGCAATTAGAATTCTTTAACAATATTAAAAGGTATAATAATATATTAAATTTTTATAATCAGCTCAACAATGTATATAATCTATAATAATTTAAAAGCCTAGATCCAAACTGTGATATTTATTGCACAAGCACTCTGTGGCTTATAAATTCCGATTGGAATAGAGCTCACAACCTTAATTGTTGGTTTTCAAAAAGTGGAGACCAAATAAGTCGGTGGTGTTAAGGTGGGTAAACATGCTAAACAACTTAAATACTCGGTGAAAACATTTGACGGTTGTCACTTCTACCGAAGTGATTATTTGAATAGTATTTCTGAACCATACATTGATGACAATAACAATACAATATTTCGAAGATCACTCACTATACTTGTCAGGCAAGCAGGTGATCAGCGTACTGTGCCCTAACCAGACCGAGAGACTATATGAGAAAAGTAAAATTGGCCAAACCCCACCCCCATCACAATGCGGTCCAAACACTCGCAAGCAGCCCTGGGACTAGACGCCAGCCAGCCAGTGCTGGATTGCAGTCAAAAAAATGTCTCACTGCGTACTGAAGACCTATGTTTATCATATTGGCCATCGTTTCACATAATCCCAAGACAATTTGCGAATGCTTTGACAATGCCACGACTCCACCAGAACCATCGACCTGTGCTTGGTGCCACAAATAGGCAATACGCCCACCTCCAATAGGGAGGGTAACATTAGAGCTCACCTTGTGCGCTGCGAACCCTACATATATCACACTATATGGCACTAAATATATTTGCTTCGACAATAAATTTTCATAGCCACATCTTTTAAACGGCGTTTTCGTTAAATATTTATTAGGCTTTATAATTATAACACACTATTTTCTTTATTCGTAAGCGTGAACACTATAAGGCCCAGAACGAGAATCGAACTGGTACTGTGAGCGCTTTATCGAGTGCCATATAATGTAATAACTACATCTACTGAAGTTATTATTGCTGGATACATAAGGGAATATAGATTCAAGAGAAATATATTTACCAAAAATTGCTTTAAAGTGTATATAGGTAACTTTTAAGATTCCCGAGAAAGGCTACTGTTAATGTACTCTAATGATACAATTATTATCAAGTAATGTCAATGGACAATAAATACCATTTGACCTGCCATTACCCCATGACTAAGTGCTTACTTGCTACAGCAAGAATATACAGCCAAAGAGAGGGTGGCCTTCCTTCCCCCCCCCCCCTCACCCGCAACCTCCACCCTCCCTGCCCTGCTACCCCTCTATCCCCGCTACCCCCTACCCTTCTACCCACAACAACGCTAACAACATCACTAGGGCAAACACGTCGTACTGTTCTCTTTGTATATCAATTGAAAAATACTAACTTCTACGTAAACCTCTACATCGACACCTACATAAGATACATGGCAAGAACAAAAGGAAACATTGTCAAGGATTATATCACCAAAATAATTCAAGTGTAAGAACAAAGTAATAATATACAAATGAAAATACTTTAACATACGGCCAAATAATCAAGCCGATGTAATAATAATAATAATCATCATCATTTGAAAAGTTACACATATAATATAAATATATATTAAACTTCAAATTTATTAATATTGAAATTCACACATAAAATAGTATAATTTGTAAAATTATCCAAAACTTATCACACCACTTTTTAATAATTTTATGCAACCCTAAGCAATATTATTAATAGCGTCAAACGCTCCCTTTGGGGCTTATTAAGTTCTATTTCGGTTAATTTTACGTCACTAACATACAATAATTTTGATCATTGGACAACAAATAAAAAAATTGAACTTTATAATAATAATAATATTAAAACCCTGGATAATTATTAATAAAACAAATTAAATTGGCAACAATTAGTAACTAATTTTATAATTATTATACAATAAAATAATTACTATGTGCATGCACAAAATATCGTAAGAAAATAATTTGGCAGTAAAAATTCGTAACACTAAGGCCTATACGCACTGGCCAAAAATACTATAAATATAGGCCCGGAACATACATATACTAAAACGAAACATTAAAAATGACGAAATCAGAGTATTATAATCAGATTTCACGCCTATCATTCACGAAGGGGTTAATAATGACTCATTTATAACCTAGTTAAAAAAAATAAAGAAAATAAAATTCCCTAATACTATCGGGACAAAAATCCTGAAACAAATAACTTAAAAACAATAAGAAAAAAATAAACCCAAAAGTTACTCACTAAATAGAGGATTCAAGACCACGTCAAATTAACCACGGTGATGCCCCTTTCGAACCTTCCTGCTGAGGTCTCTCTATTATTGCTTATATCACATTAAACGTTGCTATGTATTTAAGAAATATTCCAATACACAACAAATTAAACAAATCAATTAGTAATCTAATTAAGTACATACATTTAAATTACGCGATACATTACTAGTGAATTGCTATAATATTTTTTTTTAATATATGAATGATAATAATATGGCTCAGCAATACACATTCATTTTGGTTCCACATTAAATAATAATAAAAATTAAAATAGTAACGTTATAGCTTAATGTTCTATATAATATAGGAATCCAGGAACTTAAAATGTTCAAATATATATATATATATATTTCGAATTAATCAGACGATTGCTCGCTTGTCTTTTAATTTTAATTTAAATATCCAAAAGAATTAGAGAGCAATTTTAATATAACAATTTGTAAATAAAATATCACACTCCATAGTAGGTGGTCTGGTTAAGTACTTCAGTAATACAAGGGTTGATATTGCAAACCAGCGACTCTAATACTAACAAGACTTTCGTTTTCTTGCGATAAAAATGTCACCAATATAAAAAGTTAACATCAAATTTCAACATATAAAAAAAGTAATACAAAATACTAATCTTTGGAAGACGAAAGCCGAGACGCGTTAAATTAAAATGTTTCAAAAAACTCCGCCATCACCATTTGCAATACATCGTAAAACCATATTATTATCAGTGTTTATTTAATATACATCAGACATTTTAATTAGATAAAACCGACAAATATTAATTTTACATGAAAATGTTTGATGTCATTTTTTACTACTAACCACATTTTTAACACTTTTTTTAACTATTTCATCTACTATCTAAAAAACTTAATGAATCTCAAATTTGGAATATTAAATGTGGATAGCTATAAAAATATATATTTTGGCGAAACTGTATACGAATTTAAAACACATTAACATGTAGAAATAAAATTTGTTTATAATGGCACGTTCATGAATATATATTTTTAAAAATTTATATATTAATATTAATATTCAACAATGAAATGCGACAAGTGAAGAGTGCTAAATAGCTTTGTGACGCGCAATACCCGTGTTGCAACAAGTCGCTTTTTATCCATAAAATTTCAAAATCCAATGTTTCACACAATCTATATACACGAAGATGCCACATAAACGGTCCAGTTTACTCTGTAATTAGTTATCTGTACAAAATTATGTTCAGTTACAGTGGCTCCCAATATAATAAGATCAGATAAATTTAAATCAACCAAATCGTATATTATTATATCATCATTAATAGCCTACCCGTGAGAAGGTTTCAAATATAGGCTCTCAAAACAAGAGTACATGAAAAAACGTTTTGTATAGACACAAGAAATCTGTAAATGGTAAATATATTTTAACGGACAATATATAATATTGTATACGCGATTAACCTAAACTAGATGGCACGTTATTTTAGTGTCGCCTCCTTTGGTCATAATATAATAATTAATAATTAAATTTTGCTAACAATAACTCAATTGTGCGTAATTACGTGTCCGAATACGGGCTGCGATCGTAACGAGTTCCGAATTACTTCTCCGAATAAAATAGACCACAAAACGGTTATATTGCTTAAAATGCAAACATTATTTTTCGCCACTCGATTCTTTATAGAATCAATGTTGACTATGCGATGGCGTGGTCGACAAACTTGCAAGATATTACACCTTAGACAAAAATGTATGTAAATTTACGGAGAAACGCAATTAATAATGAGGCGACACTCCCACGCAGACCCCTAATTGACATGTATTATCTTCACTCGAACTAGGAACCATATCAGCTGCTAAATTTAGAAAATTAATCGAAATTCCAGCCAACAGTCGGAAGTGCAAATACAAAACGTTGAGTTTTGATCGTAGACCAATCACGTTAGGCAGAAAATCGGCAACAGTATAGTGTATAATGTAAATATATAACCGTTAATTCAAACGCCAAACTAAAGACGTGTAAAGACTACGACCAAATCGACAATTTGAACTTCACAAGCATTACTGACTGGATCGTAACATATGTAAAAAAAAATAATAGCCTAAACTTTGGATTGTATGTTATTATAACTAAATGCAACCATAATATAAAAAAGTGAGATGAATTAAACCGAAATCACCGAATCATAGTATACTTTGGGAATATTTATCCACAGGCAGGAACTGTTTAGATCCTAAATTATAAATTCACAACATAGGATAATAATAATAATAATAAAATAAAAAATAATATGTATTTACAGTTCACTTCGAGTGGATAGTGACTATAGTGAAAAAAAAAAACACAAAACAATAAAACAGTCAAATACTGGTTTAGCAAAAATGTTAAGCTTTGTAAAATCAGCAATTAAATATAATAATAAAAGGGAATAAATGTGAGATCTTGTAGTATGCAGACTTACAGCCATTGAGTTATTCCTCAGACAATGTATAGGGTGTTGAGGACTAGAACATGGTGATTATTCTTAGCCAGAGTGACGATGTAACCTTCTGAAGTTATTTTCAGACCGCAGCAGCGGGACACCTGCAACACAACATCAAATATTATTAATAAAAAAACTGATTTGTGTTCTCACCATTTGGTATTACATATGATACCTTAATATAGGTTCTTAATATGTATTTTTTGTACATACACATATAAATAAACATTGATGAACCAATTTTAACAATAAAAAATAATTTTAAAGCACTCAACCCAACAATTAATATAATAAAAGAAAACTCACCTTAACATAAGGGCACTCAAACTCGGTGACCAAGACGCCGTCCCTGGTGAAGACGGCCACGTGGAACTTGTTGCCGTGCGAGTCCCCGATGAGGACGTCGCCCGCGTCCGACACGTCGATGCCGTTGGGGAAGTTGGTGACGTTCTCGCAACCAATGCGGCGCAAGAACCGGCCCTCGTCGTCGAACACTACTACGCAGTGCCCTTTGAAATCGCACACGTAGAACTCTTTACCTGAAATATTTCGATATTTATTAAACTTATAATTGTGTGTATTAAAATATTAATTGTAAAGACTATTTGTTGATATTATGTGGATTGATAGAAAATAAACTCGGAAGGGAAATGTACTTTTAACACAATTGTTTCTTTTCCACTAAATCAAAGTTTGATCATATATAAAAATTAATCTTTACTATACTATTCTACATATCTATACTATTCATGACAATAGTTTAAAACAGATGCTTAATTAAAGCATACAATTATAAGACACAAAAATTCAAAACTTCTTAAAAACAACCTAAGTGTACTAATACTTTTTAGAAAAGTATAGAAATTTGAATGTAGCGAGATTTGAACCCGCACCACTTGGAAACCGTCCAAGCGGTCTGTCTGAACACCAAGACATACGTTCACAGAACGTAAAAAGTTTAAGATTATTTTTCTTTCCTAAATGTAATTTTAATAATTAATAACACTTTAAAAATTATAAAAATAACTGAGTGTGGTTATTACATACCACTGATAGCGATATCAGAAGGCTCTCGCATACACTCGCTACAATCAAACCAGCTCATGAGGTCTCCCTCCTCAGACAAAATAAAAACGGTGGGCGTCACACTGTCCACGGCGACAATAAGACCCTCGGCGGTCACGGCTAAGCCCGCGACGATGTCGATGAATCGCACCTGTCAAATGTTAATAGAATATAATTTCCATGGGTAATTTGAGTTCGACCTAGTAAAACCCTTGCCAACTACTCGGCTATTTACTGATGATATTACTACTACTAATAAAAATATATATTTGATAGTAAGATGCATATCATATACAAGTAAGAGGTGGTTCACAGTTTCAGTCCACGTTTGTGAGAATAAAATATTTAATACTTTCATCTCCTGGCTCTGGTAGTTCTGCCGCTACTTAAAACTATTAGTAGGGAATGCAAACGTCTTAATGGCAATGGAGTATCCTAACACTAGATACCTACGCCTACCCTGCTATGTGATGTGATACAGTGGGGATACAGCTTAAAATAAACAGACAAGAAGAACGTGACATAACTCAAAAAGTTCCCTCTGCCTACTCTTTGTGCAGAATACATCGTGAAACTGAAAAAAAACATACAGCAATCTTCTTCAAAAAATGTCCATTCTTGGTGAATATTTGCATTCTGGAACGTTCGTTGCCACGGTCGCAGACCACAAACTTGCCGGTGGCGCGGACCACCGCCACCTTACGGGGATACCACAACTGCCCCTCCTCTTTGCCCGCGACGCCGAAATTGAACTTGTGGTTGCCGGATTTGTCGAATACCTGGAAAATATTGTTTTTGTTTATAAATATAAGAAAAATAAAAAAAAAAAAAATAATAATATTATTCTCATGAATTAGGGCACAAACTCGTAACTAACGCATTTACATTCATACTCTGCCGGTCTGCCTCACTGCAAAATTATAGTTTCATTTGATTTATATAAAAAAAAAACAGATTATATCAATAAATAAAATAAAACATACTCAGAATAATATTTTATAGAACACCAAGATTTTTAATTAGCAATATTAACTATCAATATTTACTAGGGTATTATTTATTTCATGTTGTATTGTTAGAGTATTAGCAAATGTTTATAGTTACAGTCAAATCTTGACAACACAGCTATTCTTTTCAATACAAAGGTTGACTGACAAAATAATAACACCACTATGATGGTTTAATATCAATATATAAGCGTGCTATAAATGAGACCAAATTTAATATAAAACTACTATTTATATCAACAAAATTAATAGATGATAATTTTATTATTTGTTACTGTGCATTATCAGACTTTGATATTTGTATAGCCATAATTTTCAAATACATAAGTCAATTAACTTGTCAAATATCCAAACAATATTATATAAATAAAATCTATATTAATATACCAAAACTATAAAACTAAAGAGATTGTTTGGTTGAACGCAATAATCTTAGGAACTCCCATTTCAAATTGAAAAGTTATTTGTATTGGATTAGTACATTTGTCAAGAAAGGCTATAAACTATATTACATCACGTTAATTATTTTGACGTAACCACTGTATCTTCGGTCAGAGTTACAGTTACAGCTACAGGTGTGAAAATGTAAGAAAAAACCAATAAAATACGGTGAATCGTACCGTTATACGGTGGTTATTGGTATCAGCGACTATAATATCTTCATCATTGCCCAAACAGAATCCATGGGGCGAGTTAAACTGTCCTTTCCCTGAGCCAAGTTGCCCAAATTTGAATCTAATGTGCATTGGAGTAGCTTTGGTAGCACGGACTAAAGGGGCTGGAGGGACAACCAAGGCAGCTTCCTCTGCAGGTGTTAAGAGTGGTCTACCCGGTGATACTCCTCGAGGGCCAACACTCCCAATGCTACCTACACCACCGAAACCATTCACTTCTGAAAATTAATTAAATTGTCAAGATCAGCTTCATTCTTTTCCCCAGGCAAGGTAGGCATAGGAAACCTAATCTTAAGACACCTGGCTGATTTATAAAATAAATAGGTTGATACATAAAATTTATTTATTAAAATTATATTAACATGTATACAAGTTTTCATACATTATGAAAACTTGTATACGTGTTAATATAATTAATGCTGTATAACATTAATACTGTAATTAAATAACATACTAAATAAAGATTATAACTAATAGCCATTAAAAATGTTAATGATAAGAAATTTTCAATATGTGAACCTTAACTACTCAGATAGAATTATTCCAAGAGTGGGATATAAAATAACAATTTTTGTGTTGTATTTAAACATATATCAACTAAATTGTCATTGTCATTAAGCATATTTTAAAAAAAATCAAGGTATTTATAGACAAAAATTTAAATATTCCAAATATAAAATATAGAACTACCTACCGGTATTCAGTCCAAGTTTTGCGAGAGCCTGCAAGTTGTTGTATGCTTGAGGCGAGTTAAGTTCGCCGGCGAGCAATTCCGCTAGGGTGAAAGGAGGTGCTGGCGAAGTGTGCTGTGGAGGTGGCACGTCCTTCTCCGCAATGCTGGCGAGCTGCTGCAAGTTGTACTCCACCATAGATGGTAATGCTGGGACACCGACGCCCGTCACTCCACCCACTCCAGGAAGGTTGTTCACGTTGACCACACCGGGGATCACACTCGTGTTGGACACTGCACCGACGGCGCCCACGCCTGGCACGCCGATAGATGACACTCCTCCGACTGGCACTCCCACGACACTACCCACGCCAGTAACGCGGCGCATATTGCCGAGTGGCAGGTCATCAAAGACTGGCGCACTGGTCACGGAGACGGCTGGTGAATGTGAGTTTGATGCAACAGAAACGATAGCCGACGATTCACTGGCACGTTTCCTCTCTTCGGCACGAGTCGCTTCAGTGCGAAATATCCCAAACGTTTCCTCAGCTATCGAGTCAAACTTATCCATTTTGGTAACGAACTCTACAGAATAATCAACATCAAATTCGGGCGCTCCTTCCAAGAGCCGTGCAAACTGCGACGCGACTGTCTTCTTCAGCATCACAATTTCAGTGCCGTCTCCCCTGCGAAGAAGTCTAGCGGCAAATTTACAAGCACAGTCTATGCGCTGCACAGTTTTATCAACGCGATCAAATAAATCCATTACTTTAAGCTCTCTCTCTTTGTGCAACCTTTCTAGTTCTTCCAAGGATTTTTCGCGACATCTTTCGAGAGCCGCTTTATAAGCGTGAAAGGCTTCGTTAACAACAGTTTCAGCGTCATCTCTTTGCCTTTGTAGATCTCCCAAGGCATCGTCGAGGCGGGAGGACGCACTGCCCGCCGCCACCGCCCGAGCGTTTGCTTCTACGATGAAACTTCGTAACTCTGCGCGTAAATTTGGCTCAGCATCAACAATGCGCTCACAACGGTGTTCTCCAACTTTGTGGTCGACAGTTAGACATTCCGTGCAAGCCCCGACTTCGCACTCGCAGCAATAAAACTTGAGACTTTCTCCAGCGTGACGAGTGCAAAATATAGGCTTATGCACTGCAGCCTTTTCCTTAGAAGATCGCAGAGCGTCAAATGGAACGACACGATGGTTTTCAAAACATCTCATAAATTCGTGAGCAGAATTGCAATTGGAACATAAGAAGTGAGAGCAATCAGTGCATCTAGCAACAGCTGGTTCCTTGCTTTTGCAACAAGTGCAAACAACAGATTGATCCATGGACGACACATCCAAGATATTAGTAAGCACATAGTCCGACGGAAGTGATGCAGCTCCACCGCCCGGCATCTATATGAAATATATATTTAATAATCTGTGTTTATTAAATATAAAATAAATAAATAATAAATTTAATTACCACCTTGGTTTCTTGTTTGCACGAAGGGCATTCAACAGCCAAATCATATTTAAGAGAATCCCCAGCTTCATTTACCATCAATTTGTCAATACACACTTCACAGAATACATGAAGGCATGACAGCACTCGTGGACTGCACAATTTATTGCTGTAACAATTATAATTAAAATCTTCAGTTACTTTTCCCAAAAAATATATGATTTGACATTCCATTATAATTTGTGTTTACATAAGCTTTCATTATCAAGTACAGTTATACTTACTCGCATATTTTACAATTTTGATCCTGTTTACCATTATCAGTAGACTCCAACGAACCTTCATCACCAAGACTAACAAGGCCATCCCCGTAAAGATCGCCGTTTATTTCTTCCATTTTAACTTATAATTACAGTGGTGTATAATGTATAATTTTTTACTTCAATCAACAATAATCTGAAATAAAAAACATTAACTAAGCAAAAAACATTGTAAATGCATCCAGTTCTATATAAAGCAAATATAATTTAAAAAATATGTCATAAAGAATGATTGCTATATAACTGAATATAACATTAAAATGATTATAATATTTTTAGGTTCAAACTTTATCTCACATATAGGCAAATACTAAGACATTTCTTCCCCATGCACTGCAAAATTTTTGAGGATGTGTGTTCAGTGGAGGGACACAGCACCTCCATATTGTCTTGTTACCACAAGAAAATGAAAATAATTCATTTCCCCAATTGGAAATTGAACCCTTATGGGTTGGTCATGTTTACAGTATGAAATTATGCCTCTGTGGCACAAAGGTCTCAATTTTTAATATTAATTAATACTATAATAACTGCTTGACTTCACTTTTATGCAAAAATTAAAAGTTTTTTAATTGCCTATACTGAAATATATGAGAGTTAAATTTTCATTTGGCTTATTTTATTTACTTTTGGAATAGATATTCAAGATTTAATACCTACTCATGCACCATAGGTATATTATAAATATAAAATTTAAATTGTTAATACTAATGTAAGTTTTATTCTACATATTACTTACTATATCAAATGGGTTTATTTATTGTATTTAAAATTGTAAGATACGGCAAATATATAAAAATATTAAAGTAAATCAAGTGCAGGTATTATATACTTTAATCATTAAATGTTTGTGTTACACAATTGCACAAAGAAAGTCAAAATTAAAGAAATATTATAATCTATCCACTTTTTATTCTTCTCATAAAAATAGTTCAGAAATACCCTTAGATTTAAGATATACACAGTAAAAGTAAAAGTGAGAGATACAGCAAGATCTCTCTATAATTTGAGTCTGCCACCTGCCTAGAACTATCATCAAGTCTATTCTAGAAATATACTACATATATTGTAGGAAAAAATCAAGTTTGATTAGATAAAGATAGCGCTGAAGTACTATGAGGTGACTGTTAATGCACATTTAAACGGGGCCTGGTGAACCTACACTTTTGTTGCAGTTCCCAAGTACAGTGATCCTTACCCTTCAATACAATGAGCCTACCTGCAAGGGGAAAGTCTCTTCTCATAAAGGTGCCTGTTACCAAAAAAAATTGAGTATATAAACTTTTTATTAGTGAGGTGAATTCATGAAGGACCAGACTTTTAACTAATAATTTTTATATTTTTTATTAAAAATTAAGTGTTTATATTTTTTTCAAAATTATACATTACTATTTACCAATAATAATCTCATGGGGAAAATGAAGCACTAAAGTTCTGAGCTGAAAGCCAATATTACAAAATTTCATTAGCTATAAAAAATGCTAATATATGATAATGGTCATGTATTACTAGCTAATACTTTTAACAACCCACAGGGAAGGAACCTTGAAGTGATATAGTCTTAGCTATCCAAACTTTACATTGAAAATCAAAATACACAAAATTTATACACACAATCACAAGTTTATTAGTTGCTCCATAAGTAGTATTATTAGTAAGTAGTACTATTACATATATATATTATTATCACAATATAATTATAAGCTGTCTGTTAAAAAAATATATTATAATGTGTATATGAAACATGTCAATTAATATTAAATTAATTAAATACTTATACACATCATTAATTTCTATATGAAGAGAATATTTAATATATTTGTTAATATATCTTTTAAAAGATTTTACAAATGTACATGTACACTAATCTATAATAAAATTAGTCTTACAAAAATGATTACTACATAAATATTATGGTTATCATATTTTGAAGTTTATTTTACTTGCAATTTAATCTTATTCGGGTTTTACTCACATATTTAAAATGTATTCCTGAAAATTAATAGTTTACTAACAATATAATAGCTAATATTTTGGCTTATTAGAAATTATTATGAAGATAAATTAAATATTAAGTAAAAAATTATGTTACCTTTTCACTTCTTTCAATTCCCAGCAATATATTAGGCTAGTTTCGTATTTTAGGCATTTAATAATGATAATATTTAATTAAAACAGTTAAAATTTCAATACATCTCTAAACCGAAGGTATCTACATACCTACACTGAAGTACCTATCATAAACGCAATGCACCATGCACGCTGCAGACAATGGCGAAGGTCGATAGTCCATTTCTACGCGATTTTTACCCCTCGTTTTATATATTACACGACAAATATATACATTAAGTAATTTACTAACCTTTAACAGTAATATTTTGTGGAATGGGCGATAATTAAACACGCAAAATGTTCTACCACGCCGTAACTATGAGAATATTCATCACTATGTAAATAAATAAAAAATGAGCATCAAGCTTCAATAGATATATTTTTTAAATAAAATAGTTTCTTCGATGAGTTTTTAAAGAAATGTTTTGTCACGTTCTCATTTTAAAAAGGCGAATGAATACATCACTGTTTAGGTATTGATTTTCTTCGTTGGTTGCGCTTAAATTATAGAAATATCTCATATAGCAACACTCAAAATATCGCGCCAAATGAGCGATAGCTCACCTCTACACACAGTATCAAAATCTTTTTAAAGACATAAATTATCATAATATTAATTTATTTTAAATATATTGTGAAAATCACAAAATGAAATTTCTAGATTTATTATACTTTATATATTTTTTTATTTTTAAGTGAAATGGATTAAAAGGTATTTAAATTAAAATCTTAGTAGTCATTTCTACTATTTTTAGTAATACTTAGACCAATAATTATTATAGTACTCACATTTTTTCACCAAAACTTATTAACTAATACAAAAGTTACATCGCATTGATTCGACACCGTACCTTTTTGTACCTTATAAAATTTTAACAAGTAAGCCGATTATATTTTTAATACTGTAGTTTAAACTTTAAAGATAATCAATATACTTGATTACTTCAGTGTAGTAAAAAGGGAACCTGGGTAAAAGTATTTAAAAATATATATCTTATTGTATCTACTAATTATAATAGCAGATCATATTCTAATATATTTTTTATTTCAATTAATATTTTTTATTTTTATACAATAATTTCTATGCGGAGATTGCCAAGTCTCAATTATTATTTGTGTTTTTCATTTTGTTCGTCTGACAATGTCAAATTCATGCAATCTGTATTCACTACCTATTATTAACACTTGGAGATAATGAGTTGAAATACAAACCGTATACTCAGATTTACATTCCATTATTTCCTGAAAAAATGTATTTCTATATTTATTTTAAAAAAGATATGGCCATATATGACGCAAAAAACGCGTATTTCGACACTATGAAGGGAATCAAAATTAACAGGGTACTTCCAGTTGACCTAGAATTATGAAAATTGGCAACTAGCATCTATAGGTAGTACTTACCTACCAGTTCAGGAAAATATCTGAAAACTATACATTTATGGTTAAATCCTAAAAATTAATAGCCTTATTGGGGGGGGGGGGTTAATTGGTATAAAAACGAGCTCATAACTTAGAAAAAGCTCGAGACCTTCAATTTTTGAATGGAAAGCGAGCCTGACTCGCGATAGTCCGTTTTTTTATTTAATTTAAATCTATTTTTTGTTTTGGATTACTGCGTAAGGCAGTTACGTCTTCCGAGTAGTTGTACAGAACTTATGAATACACTTATTTGTATTTCTATGAAATTTCTAGTATCTATTAATAAAGGAAAAAAAAAATCTTATAGTACGTGGAACAATCCGTAAAAAAGGGACCATTCCTGTCCCGATCGAGACATTTAATTTTTGGGCTAAAAATCGGGACGTCTGGCAACGCTGGTGACCAGTGATCGGGTCTGTCCCGGTTTTAGTTTGTGACCTGGTGTCCCAAATATGCCAACCGGCAACTACACATACAAAATCCCATTTTCTCAGAATGGCTTGTAAATTTAGTCGCACAAAACAAATTTCTCCGTGATTATAGCAGTACCTTAGTTTAAAAAAACGGAAGTATTTAGTCTCAATTGTATGTAAAAAAATAACGAAAGCATCATCTAACGTCGAGAAAAATTTAAGTTATCCTAAAAAAAACGAAAACACCTCTCTAAAAAGTCATTCTAAAAACACAAAAGCACACCTCTAAAAAAACGATAGCAATGTCCCGTTTTGAGCCGACAGTGGTGGTATTAGTCATGGGTACTGTAGATGTAGAATTTACCTTATAATGTCAGCTTATTCTCAAACCAGTATTTAGTATGAAGTTTAAAAATCTTCTTAAAACTAATTATACTTATATCCCAAAAATGTTTAAGCTACATTAAAGAAAAAGATTTTTTGTTATTTAATAAATATTATTTTTAAAATATATGTACATTTTGACTGTACTAAATAAACAATATAATAAATTTAATACTATACTAATAAATTTAAAACTATTCATGACTTAGTTTTGCATTAAAATTTTCAACTTTTTATAACTTTGATTTATTTTTAGTATATACAATGTTATTTTCAACAAGTTTTTTTATTTTCTCAATAGAATATCCTAATTCCAGTAAAATATCAACTGTGTGTTGTCCTCCATCAGGTAGCATTTTTTTGCCACTTGATGAACCTGGTGTAACTGATAACTTTGGTGCTGGTTCTGGAATAATTATATTTTCACTGTCTATATAAAAAGACTTTCTTGAGTAATTACACTCATGTGTGTATGCCATTTTAGTATCTAAAACTGGGGTCACACATGCATCTAAATCTTTAAATATAAACGACCATTCATCTTGAGTTTTTGTTAAAAATACTTCTGTGAATTTTTCCAAACATAATTGCATTTTATCTTGAGTGTAAATGTCTTCAGACAAATCCAACCCTTTTAATAAATTTTGATAAAATTTTGGTTCTAAAGCTCCAACTGCCATAAATTTATTATCCTTAGTTTTGTAAGTTGCATAAAATGGTGCACCACCATCTAAAATATTAGTACCAGGTTTATCTCCACAAATTGGCAAATTTCTTGACTTATACAGCCAAGATGCGACATATGCAGATCCTTCAGTCATACTTGCATCAACTATTTGCCCTTTTCCAGTTTTAGTTCTCACTAACAGTGCTAATATAATTCCCAAAGCACAGAGAACACTTCCACCAGCAAAATCAGCTACTAAATTAATTGGAGGTTGCAGAGGTTCATCATTTTTAGAGAACATAGCAAGTAAACCAGACATTGCTATGTAATTTATTTCATGTCCAGCCTTATTTTTGTACAATCCATGTTGGCCATACCCTGTCAATCTAGCATAGATCAGTCTTTTGGTTTCCTTTAAAAGCACTTCTGGTCCGAGTCCATATTTTTCTAAAACACCAGGTCTATATGTGTCAATTAAAACATCTGATGCAGCACAAAGTTTTTTTAGTATTTCAATGCCATCTTTGCATTTTAAATTTAAGGAAATATTTCTTTTTCCATTACACATTGTACTTAATGGTGATGGTCCCAACTGTAAATTTAAAAATATAAGAAAAACTATAAGGAACTTTTGAGTATAGTGAATATTATTTTAATCTCTTGGATATAATTGTTGTACTATATCTATAGAATAGAATTATCCTCCAATGTTATACTTTGTCTGTTATTTAATAAGGAAATGAGGGAAAGCCTACGCTGCTATGTGCAGAATACAGTGTGAAGCTAAAAAAATATTGATTAGATAGAAAAAATATACCTTTTGAACAACCGTTACAGTTGCTCCAAAATCTGCCAATATTGCTCCACAAAATGAGCCAGGTGCTGATCCCAACATTTCTATAACTTTTATTCCCGTTAAGGCCATGATAGATAGTAAAGTTAATATTTGTTCTTATAAAAAAGTGTAAGGGCGGCGTTGAGTTCTGCCACTCAAAACATTGCAATGCCTTCAGAATTTCGCGAAAAATGGGGAACAGCAACAGTGTCTTAACACTAGGGTTCCCTCTGCCTACCCTGCTATGTATAGGATACAGCGTGAAGTTGATTACGAAAGTGAAAGCACCTAGCCAAAGTATAAAACAAAGTCTAATAAGGATCTTCACAAACTTAAACAATTCGAATAACAACAGCAATTATAGAGGATTTAAAATTTCATATTAGCAATCAATTATTAATTGGCATTATTGATGTCGATAACAATCTATTGTATAATCTATATCCTGCTGTTATACCGCGTTTACATGCTTGTTATGACCAAATGTGTTATGAGCACAGAACACATTTACTTTAGAACACATTTACATTTACATTTACTTTTGGTTATGAGTAAATGTGTTCTGTGGTTATGACTAGGCAAACTCTCCTAGCCCGCTTACACGTTTGTACAGAAATATTAAAGCAATTTATTTCAATATGTATATTAATTTTATTTCATACATTTAACACAGTAATATTAAAATATTATTTTTATCATGCCTTTATTCACTAATATTAAACTGATATTGATAGATTTTCTGAATTAAAGCTTCCTGTGTATTTTTTTTATAATATATGTAACCTAACGTAAAAGCCGCCGCAAACTAACGCTCTCACAAACATGTAGATAGAAGTCAACCGCATGAATTTTTGGATTTAGTGAGGGATCGCCAAGCCATCACAAGCGTGTAAGTCCGGTATTAATAACTGGCTGGCAATATTTGGGATTCACTCTTATAACGTTGACGTTTCACGCTTATTGTCAATGTCATGTCATCAAGTAATAGTTGACACTTGACAACTTTATGCAAAAAGTTGAAAACGTTTTGTATAAATCACAAAATAAATGTAATATTTGGTTTTACTTTAAGAAATAAGATCATTATAGTCGTTCAAAACAGATTTGTTAAGTACAATAATGACTTTTATACCTAATTGGGAAGAATTCGAAAAATCTGCAGAAATGTTATATTTGAGGGATCCATTAAATACACGTTACAGTGTTAAGTATTCCCATTCAAAAGGTGTATTTTTAGTGAAGATTACCGATAACAAGAAGGTCTTTATTTTTTTATTATAATTAGACGGAAACAAATTAAGTATTAGGTCGAAAATCATGTTGTAATTTACACTTGATACAATATACAATTACTTGGAAAATGTAATATTTTTTATAATAAAAAAACAAATTGTAAATGTTTGTTACTTCCTACTAATATTGATATTTGTTATAATCAAATATGTTCCAATTATGTGTGTGTAAGTATAAAAAAAATATATTTTTTGACTTTACAGTGCCTTCAATACAAAACTGAAGTTCAACAAGATGTCAGAAAAGTTGATAAATTTATTTCAAATTTGATAAGACACATGGCTTCTAATGATAATTAATTACTTAATAAAATGTTACACATAAAAAGCTTTTCATTGAATAATATTTATTATTTATTTTTATATTCCAATATCACTGGTAACCCATTTAGTTGTTTTTTCAACAAAATCGGTAAATTTGTTACGTTTTCGCAACGCCACATAGAAATAAATATACATAGACTGATGAAAATGTTATCATCCATTGCATCTTGCAATTGGGCAAAAATTAACAAGTAACTTCGGTGGAATTGTTATGATTTTCAATTCCATTCAATTCAAAATATTCTTTATTCAAATAAAGTTATTATGAGCACTTTTGAATCGTCGAATGAATATATAAACAAAAGCTACCACCGGTTTGGAAGGCAGTTCTGCTGAGAAGAGCCGGCAAGAAACTCAACAGTTGCTCTTTTCAAAGTCAACGGTACAATTTATTATATTAGCTGTAGCAGTATAGAATTAAATAAGAATAAAGAAAACTAAATAAACATAATTGCAACATTTGTCTTCTATTTATACTATAATAAAATATACAAAAATAAAAAATCTGGAACTTCTGTTGAAGAACCACTATAGAACAGCTAAAATATAAGGAAATAAATAAGAAAATCGAAACCACCATGACCCAGTGGCCCGTGTTACTATAAGCACGATGGTAGTGGGCTCGAAAAATATATTAGTAGGCAAATACGGCATAAAGATTGGTGTACATTTAAATGCAAATTGTGAAAATTGGAAATGAAAGCTGAAGAATAGACAAACTTATTTGACAGTCAATTGTTTTTTAATTTTTTATAATTGTGTATTCACACAATTGAGTAGATTAGTGAAAAAAATATTGTCTTTTTGATTACTTTTTCTTATTTTTTGTTTTCATAGTGCTAGGATAATATTTATTACAAATAAATAATTTTTAAACACACATTTCTTAACATTAATTGGTTTCAGATCATCAGTTATTCTAATATATTTTTTCATTTTATTTCATGGTTTGTGTCGTGTTGTTAAATTCGTAGAAATCTGCGGCAATATTTAAAGGACGTACAATATTAACTTTGCCTGTTAGTAAGACGTCAATTACTTTTTTATTAAAAATTAATCATATTCACATTTTTATTTATGACATGAAATTTATATGAAGAAAGTAAATATAACAAAACTTATTTATTTTTTAATTATGTTTCGTCAATTATAATAGAAAAGTAGATTAGTAGCTTTTATTTCAAAACGTTAAATAAAATATTTTTTGGTTATCTGTGTCTTTATCAATTTTCGACAGACCGTAGAAGTGTCAAATATGTTGATGGACATTGGACATGTTATTTTACTGTCATGAAGTGTGAAACATAAATAAAGCGTATTAGTTTTCTATAAATCATGACTTAATACTCAAGTCTAAAATATTAAAATGAAATAATACATATAATAACGTAACTGCCACTTATATATTTCTTTTTAATTAATGACATTATGGATGGTTTAATTCACGCGGCATTGGAAGCAGAGGCAAGTGTTACAATAATTTTACGATTTGTTTTTTTGACAAATAATAATTTATTTTTTAATTTCCATATAATAAGTTACTAAACTCTTAAATTGTAGGTAATTCTTAACCGGGCTAAACATGTGAATTCAAACCTAACACAATTTGACAGTGGTGTCTCAGATCATAAAATGACTTGGACTCATGAGAAGATGCACTTAGCAGAATCTGTTGATGAATCCAGGATGAAATTTCAAAGAAACTCTGTGAATTCAGCTGCCAAAAGCTCAGAAAAGTTTGACTTATTTAAAAAACTTCATGAATTATACAATGAGCTCAGCAGAGATGAATCTTCACAAGCCAACTATGTGAGTCTTTTATTACTTATTTCCTTTACTGTTGTGTAAATATTGTAACATATTTCCATATAATTTCTTCATAAAAAATATAACAAGCTTTTTTGTAAAAAAAAATCAAAATTCATAAACTTACCTGTAAACATTTTTCTTTAATTTTAGACATACAAAACCATATAACATTAATTCCAATAGTATTTAATATTTTATTTTGTTATTACAGCAAGGGTTAAAGACCACATCATATTTATTGGAAAAACTATTAGCTACTTATAATTTGAACACATTAATAATTAATTTATACCCAGGAAATAAAGGATACTCACTGTCACTTAAAGTTAATGGTAATATGCAGTATATACAACCTCCAGATGCCAATGTGAGTATGTGTAATGTTAATCATTAATTAGGAAACTATTTTCATTCAAATCCAACATACTAAATATAATTGCTAAATAAGTAAATAGCAATGGAAAAAGAACTTTGTTCAGTTTCAGTAATATGTAACTTACTTAAATAAATAACATTAAACTAGTAAAACTAGAAATTTAGAGCCATACCAACCATAAATTGTTAAAGCCATCAATTTTGGTGTTCTGCCTCTTTAAAAGTTATATACAGGAGTTACACAAATATTGTATTCTTCTACTAAATATATATTTATAATTTAAACATTTAAAGAATTATCTATAATTACGTAAATAATATATTATTTTAAAATGTTATATTATGAATGTAAATTCTTTTATATAATTAATATGTTTTGACACCATCGTGGTGCAGTGGCATGGCATCTATAAAGTACTGTAAAGTGGGGAACAGTGTGTCTCGACAAGAGACACACTGTTCCCCACTTTACATCCACCCATAGTCCACCCATAGTTGCTGTATGTGGGATACAGGGGTGAAGCTAATAAATAATATTATATTTTAGGCATCCTCAAGTCAAGATGAGACATTAATAGAGACACCCAGATGGCCCTATGAGGAGGAAGAGCTGCTTAGCTACATAGATAATGAAGAATTACCAGTGGTGCTTCTTGATCTACTAGAGTCTGAACATTCATGTTTGTTCTATTCAGGCTGTATTATAGCTCAGATTAGGGATTATCGACAAGCTTACCCAAGTTTTGTATGTGATACACATCATGTTCTTCTGAGGCCAACTAATCAGGTAAATTTTTATAATATTCCATACTATGCTTAAATATATTTAAAAGTACAAGTGGAAATCGGACCCACAAACTGACAACAATAAATAAATACAATGCTTACAGAGTATCATAACCGATGCAATGTGTATTGGTGGTCGTTGTGGGTGGGTTGGCGAGGAGAGGGGTGCATTAGAAGCAGTAGAAGCGGCCCTAGTCCATGCAGCCGCACCTCCCCTATGTCTTGAACCAAGACCTGCAGTGGGATTGTTAGCAGCAAGATTGCATGCTGCACCTCGGCTGTTTAACACACCAAGGATAAGGAGACAAGCTAGGAGGTTTTCACAGGTATTGTGCTTTTGTTGTTACACAACAAGCACATTGTTTTAATTATAATGAAAGATTATTAACATGAGAACTGCTTATTATTGATTACTATTTAAATGCAGAAATCATTTAGAAAACAAAAATTAAGCAAAATTAGTATTTATTTGATCATATGTAAAACATATTTTAAGTGCTTTGAATTTGATGCCACAATTGTAAGAATATTTAAATTTAAAGGTATTTTTTGGTATAGAAATACATAAAGTTCGACATTTTGCTCCAGCATCCAATACGCAATATCTCTTAAGTGTTCTACTGTGACTGCACATTATACTTATAATAATTTTATTGCTACCACACCAATATGCAACCGCAAAGTGTGTACCCACACAGACACTTTTAGACAATTACAATTTTATTAATTTATTTTGATAAAAGTACAGTAGGCAACTATAATTAAAAGAATACAAATTAAACCCAAATGTTTATGTTATAGGTTGCTGTAAATAGAAAGAGAAAATTAGATCAATTTACTCATTATCATGGGTTAGAACTACTGGATTTGATTCATAGACAAAGAGCGAAAAACAGCAGACAATCTGTACCTCATACACGCCTTACGTCCAAATTTCCAAAGAAACCACCAGAGGTAAGTAAATATACATATAAGTATATACAGGGTGTAACGCGATCGACGGATCAACGGTTGTCGATGGGTAGAGGATCTTAGTACCTATCCATTTCACCAGCATCCGTTGCCCCTAACTAATATACCTTAAAAATGAAGATATAATTTAAAGTGCTGTTTATTTGTAATTGACTTTTTTATCTAACAAGAAGTAACCAAAGATCTCACGATACAATATTTCTTTAAAACTTCGTTAGGTGTTCAAACCAATAGAGCCACCAAGAATGGAGCCTTTGCCACTAGCTTTACCCTCCGAGCCTAGTGGGCCTCTACGTCTAGCGAGAGCGTACGAACGTCCACGGCCTACTCCGGACTGTCAACCACAATTAGTAGAAGAATACATACTGGAAACAGAAAAAACATCACCCCACGCATCAGCTGGATTCTTTCATATAAAACTGTCGATATTACAAAGGCCGTCCGACCAAGAGTTCCTAGGGGAGTTGTATGTGGATAGAGATCATGTTGAAGGTGAAAGGAATGGTGCTGCATGTCGGTTTACTTTAGGTATGTTGACATTTACCTTCTACTTCAAAAAAAAGTTATTGTGTGTTAAAAAACTAAGTTATACTTTCATTTTGTGTGTGTTCAAATATAGTCCAGATGTTACGTTGGCCCAAACTGGTTTTTACTGCTTTTTGATTTTCTTTCGTTTAACCCATTTAGACCTATACTCAAACTAGCAGTAAATAAAAGGTTTTTTAGGTAATAATTTATAGATATTGATGTAAGAAAATAAAAAAGGAAAAAAATTTTTTTTTTTTATTAAAATATAAAAAAAATGCCGTCCTTAAATGGGTCCAATGGGCACATGTAGTATGTAAATTTTCGAAACTATTTTTGCGACACGAAATGTTTTACAACACTTTTTACAATATCAACGCGTTTTTTTTATGGCACATTGCACGTCTGAGTTGCTAGCAAAATTTTTGGGACTAGTGGTCTACCCCGTGGTGCTGCAGACTTGGTACTGTAGAAGCTGCTGGTTGCATAAATACGTTGATGTTTTCGTCTCTTAAATCGTGACAAGCGACGTAACGAAAAAACGTCTATCCTGTTTATATTGGTTAGCAAGTGCAGGTGCCGCGAATTTGCCACAGCAAGATCCTATGTATATGTGGATAAAACCCACCACCACTCTTTGCCACGTACAGCATAGCTATATAGGTAAAAAGATTGATCAGCCTGATCAACCCCGCCCGTACCACATTGTAAAACCTTCGCACTAATAAAATTTGGTTAACTAGGTAAAAGCAATAATCAAAATCGGCTCGGTTTTTCTTTTTATATCCTTTACTGCTGAGTTTCATCATCAACAATTCTTAAATTTCTCAAGACGACCTTGTATATTAGTCGTAGTCGGATCACTTTTACACATACGGGGTTGCTCAAGCTTACGGTTCCTCTACGTCTCTTAGCAAAAGGTTGATAATTGCTTCTTTTAGTAAGCAGGCACATTAGCAGTGCAGTTTGTATATCTACATCTTCTTCTTCGTCGATTACCACACCTGGTTCTAGAGGCAGCGCAACTAAATATACCTCCGAAAACTTTTTCTTCAATAATTACAACTGTGATTGCTTTTTGAAGACCCTTATATTCATTGCGACCGCTAAATATCCTAAGAGTCAAATGGAACTTTGGATGAACATGCGTATAAAAACATAAACATTTACCTCTGATGTGCCCATTGGCTCCAATTGGGGACAGCATCGTAAAAGTTGAATTTATCCTATTACGACTCTTCTTTTCTAATCAAATGTAATTATATTACATAGACTACTAAATACTTAAGTATGTTTGTACCAAAACATACTTAAGTATTTAGAAGAAAAATTTAAAAATAAAAATACTTACATTTTGCCTTCACAGATTTCGTGAAACAGCTTTACAAAAGGCACGAAATAAACGATTGTAAAAAAAATTTAATTGGATTTTACGGCTATAACATAAAGACATACTACTTTATCTTTACANGTAAAAGTTGAATTTATCCTTTTACGACTCTTCTTTTCTAATCAAATGTAATTATATTACATAGAATACTAAGTACTTAAGTATGTTTGTACCAAAACAAATGTATTTAGAAGAAAAATTTAAAAATAAAAATACTTACATTTTGCCTTCACAGATTTCGTGAAACAGCTTTACAGAAGGCACGAAATGAACGATTGTAAAAAAAATTTAATTGGATTTTACGGCTATAACATAAAGACATACTACTTTATCTTTACAATTCTAGACATAAACTGCATAAAAATAATAATATAAAAAAAAACAAGGGTACTATTGTAGGTGTACCCATTTGGGCACGGCGGGTCTATATGGGTTAAAGTCCAGGTTTTTACTGAGTACATACAGCAGTTTTATTTATTGAATAGTGTTGTATGATCCAGAGGTGATCATAATATTTAAGGTGATTATAGCTAGAAAAAAAAATCTTAATAATATATATTACAGATTTCACCATAAAAGTGAAACATATATTACATTACCTTTACAACATTGATATTAAAAATATTTTCGTAACTAACTTTTAAAGTAATAAAATTGTATAACTGATTTTATTATTATTTTTATAGGGTCAAGACTCCAAGCCAATAAGTACATACAGCAGTTTACGGAGATTTTTACAGAAGAAGGTCGAAAGTCTGTTAGGATAAAGCATATAGTTCCTGGACAGCTACCTAGAGTGTCTTTCACCGGAGGGATGAGAGAAATCGTAAGTTTTTTTAAAATTATATATATTAAATGAGAGACATTTAATATAAAATGCTTAATAATCATATGTTGATCATAATCTACAGGCTTTCTTTAAGTATTTACTAAAAAGTATTCAAATTATTATTAATTAAGGACTCTGTCTGTGCCGCTGCACCACTATTAGAGGCCTTCGTCACTTCGTTGTAGGTTCGATTTCCACTTGGGGGAATGACATTGTTTTGATTTCCTCACCCTAGCTTAAGTCCTGCTACGCATAATTTTACAAATGTGTTCTGAAAATATTTATCACTATATAATAATGAGATTTAAATATACTAATTGTATATTAGCAACAGGGCCAACAGTTGCTGCTACAACAACAACGCACGGCGCAAGCGAGCAGTTCCACAGTGCAAACACACGCTACAACAGTGCCTGTAGTGTAAGTAAAATATAATTATGTCTAATTATCATATGTCATATATTTTACATTTTAATTAGAATTCTTTTTTGAATAGTGGACATGCAAAGGTTGTAGTTTTTGAGCACATACATATATTATTAATTATTTTAGTTTAGTTTATTTTCGAATGTCGAAGTCTCAGTGTGAGTTGTTTACTTAATCATGAATATATATAAAAATAGGTGAAAGGTGGAGAACGAAGTGCCTTAACACTGAGATCATGCGTATCTAGATATATTTTCCAGGGGAGGCTTTGACTTTAGTTTCGAACTGTTTTTTTGTGTAAATATTTTTTTCAGGCTTTATTTTATGTGAGTAAAAATTCTGTGGTATGTTCCAGACTATTCTGGGGTAGACACAGGCCATCCATTTTCCCCCTTCATTTCTACAGCCATGACTAGGATTTAAGCGGAAATATTCATTAATTTAAGCAGAAAAGCTCGAAAAATTTAATACCATAATAATGTGCAGTTCTTAAACTTATTCTTAAATCTTTCACAGAACATCTGCCATAGCGGCGACTCCAAATCCTCATGCGAATCCACGGCAACTACCTATTTTGGTAATTATATTTATTTATTTAATTAAATCTATATATATAAAAGGACTTGTCCTCACTGACTGAGGTAAGACGCACGCACAGCCGTAACCACCGATGGTAGAAACGTGAAATTTGGATAGATGTTTACTTTCGTAATCTGGACATCCACTAAGAAGGGATTTTGAAAAATTTTAACCCTAAAAGGGTGAAATAGGGGTTAAAAGTTTGTGTGGAATTTTTTTTAAATCGGCACCGATTTTTATAAAATTTGAAAGGTAGACTCTTAAAAACATTGAACATGTGAAAACATGAACATTGAGCATTAAACATGTCTTTCATGATTTTCTAGAATTCACCCCTAAATAAATAAACGAGCGAAGCTGCGCACGTCCCCTAGTTAAATAATAAACTGTAAAATTTGAGTTTGTAATTAAATTCTGATTAGTGTCATGCTATGTCATTATAAATAAAATGTGTTCAATAAATAACAAAAAAATATTGTTTGTTTTATAGCAGGCACAACTGCAGCAAGTTGGTAACGTTGGCGGTGTGGCAACAGTGGGTACAGTTGTGGGTACAGTGGGGACAGTTGGTACTGTGGGGACAGTTGGCACTGTGGGGACAGTTGGCACTGTGGGTACAGTGGGGACGGTGGGTAACGTTGGGAATGTTGTAAACGTTGGCGGTGGAGTGACGGGCGTGACGGTCGAGTCTGCGTTGAAACAACAACCCTCGCCTACAACGCCACGGTTGTCGCCGCAGGTATATTATTTATTAATTTTATATTAGCGAAGTACACTACGGTCACTGTGCCTACGACTCGCCGGCCGTATTGTAAAGAGATGAATGAGAAATACTTAGCTAAGAATTACTTAGTACTCCTTGAGTTCACCACGTGTCAGAGATGCCTGGGTCTTGTGACCCAAGCGTAGGTATAAGGCGGAAGTTTAATTGCGCATTAACGCTCACCTCAGTTGTTTAAACTCCTCTCGGCACCGACACTTCTAAATTATACTACTACTGCCGCCTACGAAGAACATTCTACAAATAAATTGAAGATTCTAGCATCTTCTAATATCTTTTAGCAGACTTTAGCGAGATTTCGTTTTTAGTATTTATTAAATTGCGACATAGCTATTTGGTTCGTCTTGCCGTTTTACTTTTTTTCTAACATAATATTTTATCAGTTGGGCTGTTATACATAAAATACCTAAATAAATTACAATCTGGATGGAGCCTGGAGTGGGATATGAAATCCTAACTATTATACAATTTAAATTATAAAGACTAGAGTTTAGATTCGTTGGAATTGTCTTATTGACCAATTATTTAATGTATACACCAAACTATTCGTCTTAAAAGAGTAGATTATCTTAAAAAATAGTGTTTTCAATTTTTTTTATTAATTATATATTGAAATTCCACATAAAAAGGTTGTCACATTTTTGCCCCTTGCATAACATATTCTACTACATATAACAAAATTGTTATTGACCAGTGTCTGAACATGTGAGATAATCCACTATAACATTACGTGGGCATTTATCAATCTGTTTGTTTGATTATTTTCGTTGCGTTTGTGCTCGCTAATCTAAGAAACTGCTTTACTGATTTAAGTGCAGTTTTCACTGTTGTATTATTATTTAAATAAGTTCATAAATAAATAAGTTATATCAATATAAACTTTTTGGTTTGACAATTTGCCACTAAATAACTGTTATATTTCAATGGCTGAAACTTTAGTTTTCAATGCATAGGAAGTGTCTACAAAATTATATTATTATTAGAACACAGGAGTAATTTAAATAAGTTAATAAATAACTATGTAGTTCTATGGGCGAAGCCGCATATATATAAGTAAATTGAATTAAAATATTCAAGTTCAAATTCAAGTAAAATATTCAATTTAAATAAATTACAGGCGTCGACAAATCAGTTGCTCGCTCAACAACTCACAAACCCACCGCAGCCGTTGAACCCTCAGAAAATGCAGTCCGCGATAATACATATACAGCATCCGCTCATGTCCACCGCTGGCACTTCTCAGGTAACTTTATAGTATATTATTAAAATGTATATTATTTACGATTTTAGGATTCAGGTTTTAGTACTTCAAAAGGAATGAAAAATACCGACCCTAAAATGGGTCTGTTTTTTCTATTCCATAATTTTGTTGTTGGTCTGATTGTCTCCCAAAACAATATATCGATCGCATATAGGACTTACACTGCATATAAACTTTTTTTGAGAATATATCAACCCTTTGCACTCCGTTGTCGCCGTATTTGCGACAGTAAAAGGCTGCAGTGCAAAGGGTATTACAATATTGTAGTATTATTATTAAACGTTGGTGGTTAGGGGCATTCATAAATTAGGGTATATGTTAAGGGGAAGTGCATTGGGCACAAGGGATGTGAAGGAGTCCTAAAGTCTGTGACATATTTCAAAATACAATGAACAGACAAAATATCGAAACTGCTGCTTAAATTTAATAATTTCTAAGTTTAAAATAGAAACTAAGTGCAAAGTAGAGTAATTGATTTAGTAACTCACATTTTTCGTAGTATCTTTATGTTACTATCTAACAAATACGTACAGCTAAGTTTTTTTTACTTTTACACCTATAGTTCAATGTACACAAAGTGGCTTATAGTGGGGTCTCAAAAAGTGACCAACAAGGATGGGGGAGGCGTATCGTTATTGTTAGATAGCTCCTTATTTATATAAAAGTTTAAAATTGAAAAGTAATGGTTTCTAAAATAACTAGTAATTTCTTTTTCAATTTCAGGTGCAAAGCATACAATATACAAATACATCGACAACACAACAAAAAGCAACGATAACTAAGCCGAGATCAACAAACCCTGCTATTAACGCTCTGGTCACCAGTCTCATGAACTCGGCTCAACAGTTCCAACAAGGTGAGTGAAGATTTGTAATTAAATATACTTTATAAATATTTTGAAAAAAAAAGTTTGGAACAATAGCTGAATTATTAAGGGTATATTCCGATATGTCCCGAAAGCACTAAGATAAACATAATATTGGTTTAACAATGTCCATGTTTCTTTTTAATCTGCAGTATAAAGAATAGACCGGTGCAAAGCAACTATTTATTACCAGCACACAATTGTAGCTCTCAGTTGTAGCTCTCCCAACTCCCAATATATTTTTCTTTCTAGTCTATGATAGAATGAAGGGCAATCCAACCTACCCACCCCAGTAAGGACACTGAACAGTGCTCGTAGTGTGCATACATATTTAAAATAAATAAAATTGAAGTCTTCGTAAGGCAGCGGATCAGTGTCGGTTTATAAACTACGTTACGGTCGTGAGTTCGATTTTAACTTGTGTGAATTAATTATTTTCATTTTCTCGGCCTTCTAAAAAACAAATCGCGGCGTTGAGTTCCGCTACTTAACACGTAATGCCATTAAGACACCTTGTTACCACACAATGTCTTAATATTATATAAAATGTTCAGCAGCGGCAAACCAGAACGCGGCGAAGGCGGCGGTGAGTACAGCCAGCAACGCCACCATCCTCAACCTGCTGAACAGCGCGCCCGCCGCCATGACGCACGCGCCGCCCGACGACCACAAGTTGCTGGCGCGCGCCGTGACTCTGGCCGGCGCGCGCCTCGTGTCCGCTCCCGCCTCCGCCGCGCACCCCACCTACACGCAGCAGGTGAGCACGCCCGGCGCCCGGCGCCCTCTTCCTGGACCTGCTGAACAGCTGCTCGCTGGTCGGCGCGCGCCGTGTTGTTGGTCGGCGCGCGCCTCGTAAACCAATTTAATTTAATTAAACCAAATTGTTGCAAAATAATAACTGAATAAAATCATCCGTGCATTTGATTTTTTAGAGAAAGTGCTTATGAAAATTATAAAATTGAATGCCAAGTATCCTTTTATGATTATATATTTATTAGCTATAATTTATAGTTTTTAATGTAACATATTTATCATCATTATAATTGTATTTGTTTACCACATGACAGGTGATGACAGGTTTCACTCGTGAGAATGACTCAACCAACGTGTCGAGTAGTGAAAGTGCTTTACTAGAGCGGTTAATGGGTCCTGAACCAGCTGTTACGCCACCTCAAACGCAATCGCAACCGCAGCAAACGCAACCGCAACCGCAACCAGTGTGTCATTTACAGGTAATCGTTTTTTTAACTTTACAATGCATCACTCATAACAGGGTAGGCAGAAGGAACCTAGCGGTAAGACACTTCGTTCCCCACTTTTTGCTAAATTTCGAAGACATTGTGTATTGAGTGGCGGAACTCAATGCCACCTTATCACAGCGAGAAAATGAAATGCTTAGTAAATATTTATTGTTGTGAAGTCATCTTTACATGTAGCAGGCGTGATATGCGCTCGGGAAAATTACGAAATATCTTATTTTTTTTCATTTCTGTCGATATAACAAGACTGAATAAAATTTCGAATGTGGGGATCAGAATGTCTTAACAATATCGTTCTCTTTGCCTACTCTCTCTACTATAGAGTAGTAATAGTAGTTTTCTCTATGAACCCTGTTACATGCAGTAAATATACGAGTATATAGGTAAAAACTATTGTGATATCAGTGTTCAAATAGATCAAAGGCCCTTTCATCCTCATACACAATCACATTACTTAAAATTACAGGGTCTCAGCCTAACATCATTGCAAGGCCTCCAAGGCATCCAAGGCCTCCAAAACGTGCAAGTACAGATACCTGGCTTATCAGCGCCGATATCGTTATCATTGAACGTGTCGGGCGCACCCAGCGGCCTGCTCGTGTCTGTTCCGCCTACGACGTCCGTTGTGCTTACTAATCAGCCGTCTGTGCTGTCTTTACCTATAGGTGGGATTTAAGTTTTTTTATTAATCAAAGCTACTACTTATCAGCCTTAACTACTTTTGGGTAGGTTTAATAGTATTTCAATATAGTTGGACTACTATAGGTGTACTCTGGATGTATGTATATAATATACAAAAATAAACCAGCACAACTAGTAATCAGTTGAAGCTATATACGAGTACGCTGTACGTTCTTATCGAGCTATTTTGTCTATCATCAAAACCTTTTATAGTAAATATAGTTCGCGAGGCTTACACTGAGCTTTATGATTGTGTGAGTATTCATATTTAGTGTAGGTGTAATGTAGACCTGGCGGACTGTACATAACTTAATAATAACAATGATTTACATATAAATTCCAGCACAATTGGTATCGGGCGGCGTAAAAGGCGGCGTGCGTGGGGGCGCCGTGCAGGTGGTGCGCGCGCCGCGACCCACGCGCCTGGCCCGCCCCGCGCCTCGCCCCGCTCTACAGCCTGCTGCAGGTTGGATGTCATTTTTTTTTAAGTTCACACTGTATCCTACGTATCTAGAGAGGGAGAGGGAATCTAGTGCCAAGACACTCAGGTCTCCACCTTCTCGTTGTATGTTGAGTGGCTGAACTGGCTTGTTCAAAATTAAAATAATTTTAATGGGGACCTAAGTCACAACAAAATATTTTTTTTGTTACAGGTACGACACAGTTTATTACACAGGCGCAGGCACAGACTTTAAATGCACATCAAGTGAGGCGAAAATCGAATCCAGATAGTTCATAGTAAAAGCTAAAACTCCTAGCTCACTGCCGTTATAGTAAAATAAAGTTAAAATAATTTTATAAGTTAAAATAAAATACAAATAAGTGATTAAGTGATGTTTCTGCGTGCAATATACTATATAGCAGACAATACTGTGAAAGATAGAACTTTCAAACAATATGGTGTATTCTAGTAAATAAACTCAAATACGTAATGTTACCATGAGTTGTATTGAGACTGACAGAGTTGACATCAAACGTGTCACACCGACGATATTCATAATAAAATAATAGATTAAATTTTAAACTAAATGTACCCTGCGTCTAACCTGCTATATGCGGGATACAGCGTGAAACTACAAAAATGAAATTATTTTTATTTTTAATTTGTTCATGATTATGCGAGTCACAAATAATTTTAAATCGATATTTTATTTCATATATTGTAACGATGTTAAATTGGATCATGACAGCGACGTTAATTTAAATTTAAGAGTTATTTAACTAATGTGGAATGTTCTAGAAGCCCAATTATTATCATTATTGAAAAAAAAAAAGATTTTATATCTTGTTAGATATGTTTGTAAGTAATGTAAATATTGATAGCTGTATTATAATTTAGACGAATTGTCGCGAACTTTGTATATACTGATATATTTTAAAAAATGAAATGCCTTCACGTTTTAATAACATAATATGAAATATTGTACTTAATGGAAGTGTAACAATCATTGGTTAAGGTTGTTGTAATTGTTTTGTTTATGCTAAATCAGTATTAAATGGCCGCTCGCGCAATCCAAACGAGATAGAAACTGTTTATTGAATCGTCTATCTTTATTTTTATATTAAAATAATAAAACTGTAAATATAGTATTTTAAAATTACAAATTATTGTTTAATTCATAAAATATTATAATAGGTCACACAGTTGTAACGATTCGAGGCACTGTTTCTATTTTTTACGAAAAGAAGTACAATGTAATTATTATAATGTGTAAATATGTATATATACTCAATTCATCACATATTATGGAGGAACGCTTCAGATGTTAAGTTTTGCAATGTGTTCAAATAGTATCTAATAAACAGGGATGTTACGGACTTCCGTAACCGGTAGCGGAAACTATCGGAACTATCTGTTACCGTAAGCTTATCCTATATAAAAGTTTCGGATAATTAGTTATATGGGTGTTGTTGGTGGAATGTAAATGATACTTGTTATGAAATGTTTTTGATTATGCTAGGGTGAGCCGATGCACTAGCGCTTAGCACGAAGTAATTAGTCGCAATAAATACAATTAATTTTTACTTAAAAAGATAACCAACAAATATCACATACAACAAAATTGCTGGCACCTATATATAACAACTGCAAATAATAGATTGATTAAAAATATATATTTCTCAAAAATGTATTATCTGTAACCGACATTATCCAAAATTTACGGATTATCCGAAATATTTTTATATCCATAACCGAAACTGAAACCGATATAGTATTCTTGTATCCGTATCCAGATGCGAAATAATACCTCCTTAACATCCCTGCTATTGAATGCTATTCGTTTTTGTAAAGGGATTGATAATACATATATTAAATATTTCGTATTTGTTTCTACTGATATTTTTATCTATGTGATCTAAACATCGAAGATTTGTAGTTATTTAAATTTAATTCTGAACTTATATAATCTAACACTGAACAAATTCTTGTTTAATTTTCATTGATATTAAGTAATTATTATTTAATGAAATAAGACTATTACACTTTTTTAAAACAGCACTTTTAACATTGTAATATATTCAGATTTAGTGATTATTTTTTTAATGTGAATTGTTCTTGTTTGATTATAAGAAACGCATGTGATACGTTGCACGTATTTTCTTTAATGTTGCCATAATTTATGGATTTTATGGTTTCTGTATACTAAACTCGTTTCCGTGATTCAGTTTTTGACAATTATTTCACATAAATACAATTTTTATTGTTACTTTAAAAAATAGTCTCAAAAAATTGTTGGCGTCGTCAAAAATCTATTGTACTTTATCTCTTATCTTTTTTATTTATAAGCTGAATACATTTTACGTTGAGTTTATTTGGAAAACAAATTATACCACACTTGAAAATGTGTATTTAAGACACACTTAAATATTTGTATCTATATGGTATTCCCATTTTGCTATTAATTTGAGGATTTTAATTTTTATGTTCACTTTTTATCTTCCACATTAAGGAGGGTAAGTGGAAAAAACCTAGCATGAATATCTAATATCAAACTAACAACCCTCGCATTAGAGTCAACTTTACCACTATACCTAAATAGTTTTAATTGATTGTATGTTTTATGATTTTAAAATATTTTTGACGACGATAACTTCTTAATTCACATATCATAGTGCCATTTCCCTTCATTGATGCATAGCAATTAAAAATAGAGGAATAATGTCAATTTTATTTGGTCGCGTGAAACTGCTTTTAGAATCTTAGACGAAGCCTCTCTTTGAACTTTATTTTTGCGATCTTGTTCACTGCTTTTCATCAGATTATTTATTTCACCTGAACATGAATAAATTAAAAAACTAAGGTTGCTTAATGTATCAAATTGGTGCCCATAATATGTTTATAATTGTAAATTTCGACAAACTTTACAAAGCTATTAATTATATTGCGATAATATTATTTATATATTATATTTTTAAATTACAAATTTTGTATATTCGGAACAGAAACGGCTATGCAGCCGAAATGTTCTTTTTAAAATATTTTATACGATGCAATAATTAGATGAGTATTAAGATCATAAATGTATCATTGCCATGAACTGTATTGCTTTATTAAAATCATTCATATTAGAACTAAATGAGCCTCTAAAATTAATTATTATGAAATAGAAGGAAACATGTCGCATCGTATTAATTAAATGACGTTAAACAACAGTGACGATAATAAGAAATTAAGCTTAGCGTTTGTATACGTTTATTGTTTACGCGCACAATTTTCTTTGTAATATACGCCAATTAAATAATGAAATATGAAGATTATAATTGCAATTATATATATTTTTACACTATTAATGTGAATACGAGTTAAAAATATTGTATTGTATATATATATATCTATGTGAAACATCTTTTTTTAACATATTTTTAACTGGTTTGATGTGTGACTTGTTACTGTGACTAAACAGTGGATGGGCGTCTATGGATAATATTTTTTTAGATTGATTCATATATCAGTGAGATATGATCGATATTCCTCCTAATTATTCGATCATCGTAATCAATCATTATAGATATATTAATATAAATATTTCATCATAGCAAACGCAATAATAGTTTATTTTAAAGCAACGGTTCTAAAAGAGTTTTTCATATTCGTCCATCTCTATCGTCTACGTGGCTGAAACGTGCGAATTGTTGATCTCATTTGTTTACGGACATGTAGCTCAATATTTAGGGGATTTTATGTAAAAACTCAGAAGTTTATCCGAATGTAAATGTCTATTGTAAGTAATAAATTGTATATATATTTTTAAATAAAGATTTTTTATACAAATAATCCAATTTTGTCACTCACCGGTAAAGTTTCCAGTGTCAACTGTTTGATCTATAGCTCATTGTAAATATGAATAGTTGTTGTAAGCAATGTTACGCTTATGACGGTGTATAATAAAATTTATATGAATGTGTTGACTTGGATTTGTGTATAAATTGATATTGTAAACATTAACTCGATTACGTTGTTCCGAATGATTGACGTTTGGAACATGAATAAATAAATAACTTTTACACATTTACTGTGTTTTATTTAAATTATAAAAATGTACGACTTATTTGTATCGTAAATTGCGTAATTTTTTTTTCATATATTTAAGTTTATTTTAAGTATTTTATTATATCATAATTTAAGAATGGGGATGTAATGTAAACAACACATTGATTTGGTTAAAAAAGTATGCTTTTTATTTATTCTTTCAAATAGTCTTCATCTAAATTTTATAAGAACATTGGACACAATTGAAGCTTTTTACCGATAAATAAGTATAAATAATTTCATATTCACATAGATCGTCTTATTTTTACATACATACATTACATTTATTTAATATCAGTCCTCTCAAAAGGTCCATTCTCTCCCTGCAAATTAAAATTTATTATTTACACGGCGATAGGGATTCGCGTCTACCGTACATACATACATCAACAATTAACAATTAATAGAGACTATTTACAAAATATATCACACACGCACACACGACCTTTCATCGTCATTCACACACATCGAATTTACATTCATACGATTTGGCATATGGATGGCGTGACGTCACTAGCAGAGGTCTTCCCAAGCGAGCCACCATGGCGCTTTGCAGTCTTCACGCTTCCGTCGTCGCCTCTCTGCTCGGTCTGACCGCTTCTTCACGAAGCGCACATTGTACGGGTCCTCGGCGAGTTCGGGGTACCGCGCGACGTCGTGGACGTACTCACCCTCGTAGCCCGCTGCCGAACTAGACTTTTGTATTTCATCTAGTTCTGCCGCAGACCAATCTAACGAACCGCCCAAACCAGCGCGCAAAGCCTCGCGTTCCCGATGCCAAGCTTTCCGCACTGCAGACACCCGAGCATGATGTAACAAACGTTGTTTCTCTCTCTCGGCACTCGTTCCGTAACGAAGATTCACAATGCTCGTATGTCCGTGTATCTTGACATCTGCGTAAGAACGACCACCTTCAGCTACTTCGTGGAACGTTACGTTTAACTTTCCTTGCATACGTTTCAGTTGTTGCTTGTCGTCGGCCGCGCGCCACGTGTCCTCCTTTACAAAATAAAAAACATCTTGCTGGTCCCCGTGAACTACGAAGGAGAATGGCAGTAAGTGAGATCTATTGAAGACTGAAGTATATACGTCCCGGTATATAGCATTAGCTGATGGCACAGTTGTAACTACAGCACGGCCTCGTGAATTTCGAGAAACTAAAATACCACGACCGAAAGGAGGTTCAGAATCTGATCCAATTCGTTTGGGAGCAAGGTGAAGAGCGTCAGTCTTCAAGGCTGACATTGCTGGTATGGAAAGGCTTCGGAAATCAGCAATCCTCTTGTTAGACATGTGGGATAGAAAACCAGATTCTATTGTAACACTGGAAAGTAGAGACATGGCAGATGGAAGTCCTGGACCTGCATCAACTGGGGCAGTGCCCCATATTGGCCGCCCACGAGGGATACTAGGTAGTATGGAACCTCCTGGCAATTCATCAGGGTACAGTTGTGGTGCCAAACTTTTCGTATCATAGCCGAGAAGCTTGAGCCAGGATAAATGATCTGCAAAATCAAATAAGTGCTTATTAATTATGTATCTTTTATGAAAAAAATACAAAACTTCTAGTGAAATTGTTGTTACTTGTATATAAAATTATGAAAATATTACCAGTTGGCTTCTTGTTTTGTGGGCGAACGTTGATAGGGTCGTTGCCATTAAATCTATATAGATGTAGTTGAGGAGGATTATGTATTCTCTCTATTAAATTTTCCCAAAGGGGTGACATCCATTGGCCAATAAGAGGATCGTACACTTTTCCATTAGCCATATGAACGAGAGATGTTACTTGATCCAGTAACCCGCCACAGAAATCCACTGGTAGATATAGATATGGGTTGGAGTCATATACAATGTGACCATAGGGAGATCTCATTATTTCCCGGATACCTTCTCCATACTGATTGAACACCATGACTGGCGTTCCACATTGATCAGTAGCGATGTAATATTTGTGACGGGCAACCTAAAACACATTGAAATGTTAATGAATACCAATTTTTTTTTATACATATTGCAGCATGTAAATTTTATTTGTTTATATTTTCTTATATTTGCATTTAAAATAAAGTGAGTTCTACCTGCGTGTAAATTAGATGTCCTCTATCATCATAAACTAATGTCATGAATCTATTTTCTCTTGGTGAATAAATATGGCTAACTTCATGGGGTTTTTCTTTATTAGTATAGAAAAACTGCGTAACATTTCCAAAGTTATCTTTTCTGGTAGATAATCTGTAATAAAAAAGAGTATTGTAGTTGTCAAAGTGATTTATGTAAAGATAAACAAAAATTACTTAATTATATTGATCGTCCTTACCTATCGAGGTGATCGTAGTAATACCGTACATCAAATCTACCCCGTTTTGTAGCTCGAATTAAAAGGCCTTTTGCATTATATTGGAATCTCTCTTCTCTTGCGTTTTGAGAAACAAGACCACGGCTATCGTATCGATATTGACCTTCACCAAATTTAATTATACGATCTAATTCGTTATACTCCATTGGTATAGTATTACCTCTATACGTTAAGGACAGCATATTTCCATTATCATCATATCTAAAACCCCAAGGTTCTTGCGCTTCTACGCCAGTCAATTGACCATCACAGTCCCAAGTATAATTTTTTACATTAGTGTAAGTATTGACTCCTACATTACGGGTGTGAGTTCGAGTTTGGGATATTCTACCATGTCTATCATAAGAAAACTCCATTCTAAATACTTCCATTCTATGAATGTTAACAGTTATTTCCTTTTCAAGAAACTGTTCACTAACAGTTCTTGAAAACATAGCAATACCGTCATATACAGACGTTTCATTCCATTTCTGTTTAGAGACTGTAAATTGTCCTAAGACTTCTGGGGCACCTGTTTTAGTATTGTAAATGATGTGGTGCGGTATAAGGGTCTGACCTCCTATGCGTCCTTGTACTGCTGTGGTTCTGTAGTTATTATCATATTCATATATAATTTTCGCGTTGCTTAGCCCTGTCTTCGCACCATAGTCAAGTCTTTCTTCAGTGAGTAATCCTCCAGCATAAGTAGCTTCCCAGCGATAATCAACATCGCGATCCACGTGTAGTATTTCTGATGGTAAACCACTATTTTCAGAATAGTGAATTTGAGTTTGACCGTCTCCGTGAATAACTTCGGATATTTTATTGGTTGTAAAGTACCGGTATATTATACGCGCGCCATCTCCTGGGAAGACAGTTTGCAATAGTTCACCGGTGTGGGAATAGTGCTGCAAATATTTCTTAGAAGATCCGGGTGGTGTATACGTAACACGTAAGAAGCCTATAGATGGTTGAACACTGAATGAATGATTTGTTCCGGATGGCAATATAACATGGGTTAATCCACCGTCGCTATCGTATTTGTATTTAAAATTTCTTTGACTAGCTAACGATATCCTGGAGACGAGATTTCCTTCATTGTAGTAGATGAATTTTGTTCCATCTTGGAGGCTCGTGATTTCTGAGAGCATGCCGTGGGGATCATAACTGTATGTTTCTTCTGAAACACCCCACTTCCATCCATTTATTCTATTAAATCTGTCATATGATATATTTAGCGGCACACCAGCACCATGCGGAGTAAATGATAATGGTAATCCGGCTACATCATAAGCTATTGTGAACAATGGGATTCGATCTGCATTGAAGAATGTTTCTTTGCTTTTAAATTGATCGAATTCAATAATTAGGACACGCGAATCATTAACCCATATTTCACGATTCAAAGTTTGCTGAGGATTTCTAACGTCACCTACTAAAGTGTACAAGGAGTACATATTATTGACCAATCCGTCGCCAAAAGTAGTAGTTTGATGTGACCACATATGTAACATTTCAGCTTCAATAGGTAAAGCTGCTTCTAGTAAAGGATGCTTAGCAGCCGCTATACTTTCAAATTTACCAGACCACGGTGTATCAATAACCAACGTGTTGTTAGTAAACATACGACCTTCTGTTACTTGTTTTCCATTGTTTATAGTAATTTGCTTAAAGGACTGGCCATGGAGAACATATTCGCATTTCTTCGATACGCCCACAGGAATTGTACTGGTTGGATTTGAAACAGTTACTGCAAGACCATAATTTTTAGCGAGTCCGGATGTTATATGTACTTGCTCTCCTGATGGCATAATTATTTTAGTGGCACGTCCAAGCTCATCGTACGCATAAATCACTGTATCGCCTGCCTGTAAAATTAAGGAAAATATATTAATATGTTGTTATACTTGATTATCTATAATGAATAATCAGATTAATAACGATGCAGCCTGAAACATACCCCCGATCGACTATTGAGTAATCCTGTATTAGCATCATAATCCAATTCTATTTCAGATGTACCTTTTTCTGTTATTTTAGTTAAATAACCAATCCCTGATATTTTGAGTTCTAGTTTATGGTCTTGTGTATTTTCAATAGAACTAACGATGTTACTGTAGTCTCTTAATAATTGAATTTTGTTTCCTGATGCGTCAGTTACTGTCGACAATTTCCCAAAACTAGTATTTTTAGAGTATAAGAATGAATATCTTGTTTTTCCTGATGTCAAATCTTTAGTAGTTATGTGCTGTCCGTAACGATTGAAAACATAAATTTCTGAAGTAGGCGGATATGGTATTCTAAATTCTCCATTTTCATCATGTGATGGTAAATAATGTTTTAATGCCAATATATGAAGTGAACCTATGGAATAAATGAATGCCATTAAATACATAAATTTATTGCATAAAATCCTGTAATTTGATTTATTACCATAATATTATGTATTTCTTTTACCTTGATCGACTACGTTTAGAACGCCATCTGGTGTAACAGCTAAAGCAGATATAGTCTGGAATTTGGCATTAGATGATAATAAAGTTTCAGTGTTAGTCGGAGGTTCATCTCCGACGGCCACACTTAGACGACAAGGACATCCACCAATTTCGTCCCTTGGATTTATAGGAACAACCGTAGCTGACATTGATGTGTTACATTCACAGCTTAATTCTTTAAAATTTTCTTGCAGTTTTCCAGCAAAATGCATAATTTTACTAGAAGGATCTATGGTTTTGATCGTGTTAGTCTTTTTAGCATCTGACTCAGCCACGTAGAGAATTCCACTGGGTGCGAATGCTAAAGCTAATATAGTACCCAAGCTGGCATCTTCCCTAAAATCTGTATTTGTCCTGTTTACAGGCTTAACAATTGGCTTACCATCACTTCCAAGTCTGCAATGTGATGGCTGACCTGCGACTACCTTTATTTTCATGTCGACTGTCAATTTTAAAATTATTCTATCATCTATAAAGTATAACGATCCATCTAATGGCGACAAAGCAACACCAGTTGGCCACTGTAGTTGTGCGTCATATGGAGGAATAGCTCCACGACAAGGGACTGGAGACCAATGGTTGTGATGTCCATGGTGACCTACTAACGTGTGTATGATGCCACTTGGGTCTACAGCACGGATATTGGTTCCATCTGCTATATACATTGTTCTATCTGCAGCAATAGCGAGACCTAAAATAAAAACAACTTTAAAATATCTTGGCTATACATAATATACAGAGAGTTTTTGTCAGTACCACTTTAAATGAAACCACAGTTTTAACTACCCTATAAAAGCCTAATTGCAAGTCATTCGTATACCTTTAGGGTGAGCCAATTTTGCTTTGATAGCCGGTCCTTCATCACCACAATTAGAATCATCTCCTGGCACACATCGATCTCCATTCCCAACAATTGGTTCAGAGTTCGTTGCTGGATCACGAACTTTATCTAAAACTATAACTCTTCTAACTTGATGTCTTTCAGAGTCTGATATGTATAAATATCCATCTGCTGGTGATATACAGATATAGTATTGATATGCGACTTGCGTGGTCCTGAAATACACATTATTATAATCTATAGTGAAATCGGCGATTTTAATTAAATAACATAGTATTTAAATATGGATAAAAAATAATTCTAAAACTTTTCTATTCACAAAACTTACTCCAATTGCAGCACTGTAGTAACAACTCCTTCAGGTGTAATACGACGTACAAGGTTAAAATCACCGACATAAAGAGATCCATCAGGGCCAGAGGTGAGGGCAGTTGGTGTGAGAAGGCGGGAATCTGCAGCTTTTCCATTACAATGATCAGGGCAATTGAGCGATCTTTGTAGACCTGTTCCCATTACCACCTAAAATTTTGAATAACATATTATATTGTACGTAATTGTAGTTTGACTTGAGGTTGACTGTTTATACAATAATGACATAAAATTAGTGTTTTATATAATAAAATGCAAATATATAGTTCGACTCTATGGCAATTAATTATGGCATTCCGAGACTGCTAGCAGAAACAATCTACTTCATCACCGTAAGTAGATTTTACGTGCCGTAAAATAGCCGTCACCGACTTTTTCTTGAACGAGGGAGACACTAAAAATAAAAATACAACAATACCTGCACCGTCCTAGGATACTGCTTCAAATGTAACAAAGCTCCGTCTCCTTTTTGCAGAATACCTTCATGGAAATTATAATGGTGATGAATATCTAAGCCCCATCCGCCAATGTCAGAAATATCTACATCAAAACCAGACAAAGTAGCAGTTTGTGTCTCCCAAACTATAGCTGAACAAGTTGTATATTCGTATCCAATAGATATTTTTGCTTGCGCTTGTCCATATACCTGTTAATAAAATATAATTACGTAAATATTATAAGGTAAAGCTTTAAAATAAATTTTGTAGTTTCAGCTTAAGTTAAAATTAACTACAGAATAATAAATACAATAGTAGACTTATGTATACTTCACACATTGTTCACATTCGTTACACATACCTTTTGTTTATAGACATTCCTCTTGTTCCAGGCAAACACATGGGTCAAATCAGGGTCCGCCTCGTATGTGTGAGTGTGTAAAGAGCCCTCAATTTCAACGCGCACATGGACGCGAGTAAGAAACGCCGGAACCACTCTTCGGGTCAATTGGATGTGCACACAAGATAAATATCCAGCTGCTTGTGACGAACGGTACGTTAGCTTTACAGATGAGCCCGGTATGCCGATGGACTCGCTCACGATCTGTTGTAGAGCGGTCAATTCAATTACAAGTGCAGTAAAGTAAGATAAATGGCAGTTTGCGAAGCTGGGGGGCTTTTTCTATGTATTGGTGCATGCATATAAGAATATTAGTTAATAATATCTTGAAAAAACTGATTTAAAATAAATATTCATATGCTAAAAATCCAAAGCATCATGTCTGCATAGTTGTTAAGCAAATAAAGCGAAGAAAATTGAAGATTTTTAAAATTTTATGTTATAAATAATAAAACTAAAAATAATATAAAATTACAAAATACCTGTGCTTCAGGATATATGACAGTAGATGTTGTGGGTGAGGAAACTGCTGGTGCAGCCAGAGCCGGCATTGCCACAACTTCAGGTCTGAGTCGCTCGTGATCATGAGCTCTACATGGTGGTGTTTCAGATTCCCACCATTGTGGCATCGGGGACCAATCGAGTCTTGGCGGAGCTCTGAAAAAGTTTTTAACCATAAAAATGATAGGAAAGTAGTTTTTAAAAAATGAGATTAGTAAATAAATCTCTTCGTGTTCCCAGTCTTAAGACACTCCACTCCTCGACTTTTTGCCGAATTCTTAGGACATTCCGTGTTGAGTAGCGTAACTCAACACCGCAAAAAACATACTAAACTAAAATAAGCTTAAGTAATATTATGGATATATTTTTGTATTTATAGTACTTAAAAATAAAATAAAAATTTGCTGGACAAAAATTTCTAACCTCGGCGTTGGTACTTTAATACTGTCATCACTGAGTTCCATTTGGACTGGTGGTAGCACCACAATTTGATTCCATGGCACGAAGACTGTCTTCCTTAGAGGCTTGAATGGCGATCGCTGGAACTGCAATGTAACTGCTCCACCGCCATTCACCAACACGTCAAACCTAAAATTAAATTAAAATGTTGAAATTATGAGATAATAAATACACGTATTAAGCAACACTCTTTTCAAATGTTATATTAGCTTCAGAAAGCGTAGTTTAAAATCTGGCTGCGTCCAAAACATTTGATGATTACAATCATACGTCAGGGAAATTTTATGTAACGGCTTCATGAGATAAACTATATCTAAAAAACAAATTCAATTTGCTATAAAATTTACGAAAAACCTGTTTATTATAAACTAGTTGCCATCCTTAATTTCGTTTGCGTGAACTAAAATTAATTTTAAAATCATAATTCTAAAATTCATTCACAAAAAACTAAAATTAATTTTCGAGAAATTCTCTCATATTATTCCCTGCGTTCCCCAAAGGGCCTAAGTTCGAAATTCAGCGTTATACGCCGCGTCCTCTAGGCGTTAGAGTTCTCAAAATAAGTTTTAAAAAGATGAAGGAAGTTGAAATACGTATATATGAAACTATTTTTAACCCTCTCTTCACATCACTTCCATTCGAGGAAAAGAATTATTTACTTAATTTTTTTTCTTCACTCTCGTATCGAGACAAAAGCGCGGCCATGGCGCCAAGTGAGTTCAGCCACTCAACTCGTAATGCCTCCAGAATTCGGCGGAAAGTGGGCAGCGGAGCGTATTCTCACTAGGTTCCCTCTGCCTACCCTGCAGTGTGCGGGATACAGCGTGCAGCTGATATATCTGGTTTATATAGCTCTATTTGATATAGCTGGTTTAATATTTCTTTTGGTATAGACTATCGAAACAAAGATTAAAATGAATGAGATTTAACTTATTGCCTAGCTAATAAAAACCATTAAAGACTAATAGACATTTTGAAGAATAGTAATATACTTTTAATTTATAAATACACCTATGAAATCGTCTATTGTTTTTATTTAATTTTTATAGTTAGTTATTGAATCGTGCTTGAGTATCGTTAATTTTATAACAAGTATCTATTTAATTAATAATTTCCATAAATAAATCTATTATGCATGTAAATATTATATACTTCAGCTTAGCTTTTCATATGGGTATATTTTCAATATTAAATAGTCTCTTTGATAATGTTTATAGGAAATTATTATTACTTTCGTTTTAATTTTATTATAAGTTTCATTATGAATTGTTAAACGATGATCTTTTAATATAAATAATTATTTTGGTATGTTTCTAGTTCATAATATTTATTTGTCTTTTGTAATGCGAAAAAAATACTGGGAATACAGTAACTTAATATTTTAGTTTTACCAATTTTATAATACTTATTTTGAGCGATAATAAATATAATGTTAGCACATAAATTATAAGATTTTACTGATATATGGAAAATTAAATATATGTAACCTGTGTTAAATTTTATCTTCCCATAGCTCAAGCAGCACATAAGTACTTTCTTTTTTAGCTTCACTCTGTATCCCGCATATAGCAAAGTAGTAGTAAGCAAAGAGAGCCTAGTGTTAAGACACTGTCCGTCGAATTCCTAGAGTTTCTTTCATATAAAACTTCTTTGTAATATTTTACAAACTAACATTAATAACTAATATATTCATGGCCACCCCCATACCGACGACCTTTTAATGCAAACATTATAGTTCATTTCCCTTAAGTAACTATGCACACAAGTAGTTATTAAACATCATAAAAAGAAAAGATAAACAAATATTAATATTAATTAACATGAAAATTGTATAGTTCTATAATAAAAGCCGTAGAGGCTCTATGTATAATTCGATTATGCGTGAGGAAGTTTTAACGACCGTGACGGAGTATTAATAATAGCCGATGGTTGTTAAGATCAAATATTTGTAATGATTGTTGATTTTTACATTAAATGTAGTGAGACACGCGATACGAGAAAGTTGAAATGTGGAATTTGTTGTATTTAGGTATTTATATATAATTTATTGAACCAATCTATAGCATGACTGAGAGTTTATTTGCTAAAATTAAACGAACGTTAAGAGTTAAGTTAAGTTTTTTAAGAATTATGTTTTAGGGTAGGCAAAGGGAACCTGGGAACCTAGGTTCAGAATTAGTTACTAATAACAATAAGTGCAATGAAGTTTTAGACCGTATGTATTTTTAGATTTGGTTGCCTGGAAGAGGTGAATTTTGTGAAAAGGCTGCATTTTGCGCATTTTATATTTTAAGTTCTTTCTCTGGTGAATTAGATTTATATTTTTAAACTTTGTGTGAAGTAGAGTTTTATAAGTTTTGCTACATTACTAACCTCTACCAAGTGACTGACATACAACTGACAGCCGAAATTACTGGACTTGGAAAATTAAGAATTCTCGACCTAATATAGAATTTCCCAAAATTCCTACGGAAACGGGAAAGGTCATGATTTCCGATTTTCGCTTTGCTTGCATCAACTTTAAATTGATGCAAGCAAAGTTGCGAGTGACGACTAGTTTAATATTAAAACCTATAAATGATATTTGTTGGAAATTAAAAATATTATTAACATAATTGAAGAAGTTAATAAAATAACATTGAAAGTTATAATTTGCGTGTAAAAAGAGAAGGTTAACGGGCTCAACGCAAGCTGCGTCCTCATTGTTTATAATGTATGTATAAATGTGTGTACGAAAACATATAAGTGCTTTGTACAGAAACGGCACGTGTTCTAGCACCTGGCCTGTCTTCTTTTGAATTAAGGGTTGACTGAGTTGTGTGCAATTAATTGCTATTCCGACCCATTTGTACTAATTCGTGAGGTGTTTTTTTTAGGCAAAAGAAACCTAGAGTTAAGACACTCCGTTCCTTACTTTGCGCTGAATTTTCGAGGCATTCTTTGTTAATTTAACATCACGCTTTGCCTTACTACCAGAGCAAATAAATGAAAATATTAATAACTAGGTTAATTCTTTTCCTCGTATGGGAATGGAATCCACAACCGTTGTATTTACAATCACATGCTAGTGCCAGTGCATCACGTCGGCCTCTACATCATTTACCAGTTAAGCACTACTTAAGGCACCCAAGTGCTGGCTGACGGTTTTAATAATATAAAATTCAGTTTTCACACTTGGCATCGACAATACCGAAGCAATTAAATTATTTTGATTGGATGAAAGGCAGTTCACTGAAAGTGCGAACCTTGACCTAGATTCATCAATTTGAATGCTCTACGAGAGTCCATTAGTAGGAAATAAATGATAAATTCAATTTTTAGATTCATTTTCATTTTCCGGACTGCCAACAAAATATAAAAAATTTTCAAGTAGGTACACTACGTCAAAATAAATTAGTTCACAGCAATTATTTTCCAACAGCAAAACTATGACTTCGCGAACACTTGTGTTTTCAATATAGTTTTTATTAATGTTTTGTATAAAGTACCTACATATACTAACATATTTTTTTAAGCTTTCGAGAACATATTCGCAGTAAGGATGGAAGATGTAATTTTGGTATTTCAACGAATTGTCTTTCCTAACACTGTGTGTTCATAGCCATTATTTTTGCTGTTTTATCCATACCCATATTATAAATTTGAAAGTAACTCTGTCTGTCTGTCTGTCTTTTACGCAATCAGGGCCAAACCGCTAATTTAATTGTGATAAAATACTCATATAGAGATACATGAGGGTACTGGGATGAACATAGGATACTTTTTTTCTTATATTTGTAATATTGTCGATACATATTAATATATTAAAATACTTATTAATTTGACATGCAATTTAACCCGCCATGTTAATAACAACCGTCACTCCGACACAAAAACAATATTCTCCAAAAATATTGTCCCTTAAATATTGTTTAAAAAAGTCCGCGTTGATATATCCCATAGATATAGATTTGTATACATTAACAAAAATTAGATGATTTCTATAATTTGATATTCATCCTTATGGAAATAAATATAATAAACACTTTTAGCATTTTATCTAGATTGAAATTATAGTTTACTGTACATTCTAATAAATAATAAGGGAGATGTCACTGATTCGGAATGACCTAGCCTACGAGTGGTAGGTATAGTATGAGTATGAATGACGCGAACGGGCAGATGACTTTCGAATTATTGTTAATTTTTGTGTAATTATTTGCTGCTTTTAATTAATTTATCTCAGTTCGGTTATCTATACCGATGTTATATATTTGAAATATCGTAATTTTAATAATTTGGGATTTTATTTAATATTGTTCGCAAAAATTATTAATTTTTTAATATACAAAAATGTTTAGTACGCGCGCACGGCAAACTTTAGGTACTTTTTCTAATATTAAGAATTTCCTTCAGTTACTTTTACTTCTTTTGTTGGTTCATTTCGGTTACTCAGATTATTTTTCTTATAATAAATCTCCATTTATTATTCTTTTTAACTTATTTTAATTATTTAGGCTTATATTTTCTTACAAATTCTATTGAAAACCGAAAATAATTTCATAAATATATTTAATAAATGATCGTATAGTTCAAGCGGGCGTAGCCACGTCCGGGCCCTCTAGTTATAATAAATATTCTTTTTTCCATACATCTTACTTATTCCAATAATACATTTAAAAAATTGTCCATTAATCACTCCGTTTCTATATGCATTTCTTTATTTTTTTCAGTTTCATGCTGTATCCCAAACATAGTAGGCGGAGGAAATCTAGTGTTAAGACACACCGCTCCCCACTTTCCACCGAATTGGAGGCATTGCGAGTTGATTAGCGGAATTCAACGCCACTCTTTAATATTTTCACATACATATAAATTTCACCATTACAACTATATTTTTAATACATATTATTTTCTAGAATTTTCAGCCAATTCTATCAAAACAACTTACCATCCGCCTTGTCTCGTAAGCGTGAATCCAAATCTTGCCTCGCGGTCTACGGAGACCCTGATGCCGATGATGCCGAGTCCCTGCGGCGACACTACCTGCCCCCGCATCACCGACACTCGGCTGCACATCACACCGCTTATCAAATCGTGTCGCAGAGCACTTAACGTGCACGACTATATGATTCACATACATGTTTTTTATTATTTTGTACGGTGTAATGGTTATATCTTTTGTTTGCTATCTTTAAAATTGATTATAATAAGTTGATGTATGTATAATTTTTATATATACTTAGTACATTTTTCGTTAGAGATTTGGGCACTTTTTTAAAATAAATATTGTATAAATTAAAAATATAATATTAATAACAACAATTAAAAACTAAAGTGAATGTCTTAAAAATAATTCTATTTGTTTTGCTCAAATGAAAGTCACAGTAAGTACACACATAGAAAATACGTAAAAGAAAGATTAATTGGATATCTGTGACCATTAAGAGAAGAGCTCGAATAAACGAGAGTCGTATCCATTAATACTAGAACTTAGTTTACTTCAGCAAAAAGACAAGAATAACTCGAGGGAACGCCAGACACTTTTAGCCGTAGATGGCTAAAGAAAGTGGAAACGGAAAACTTAGTTTGTAAATTGTCACTATTAGTGTCTAACTCTAACATTAAAAGTGCATACATTTAATATAAGGTTTTTTCGTTTCTTTTTAAATTATAGTAAATAATATACATATAATATTAAATGTGTCTTCTGTATAAATAAATCAATAAATTTACGAATGTTCTGATTATTGTATTTCTTATAATTAAGTAGAGCTATTTATATGCAAGTTATAATTAATTTCGAATATAAAGCATTATTATACCAAGTAAGCTCTAATTCAATGCTAGCCATTGGGCGTTCACAGTATTCAAAACATTCAGTCCAAACTTCTCAAATCAATTTCACGATAGCCATAGTATGAGAATCATATAGTCGAGCACGTTTCCTCAATAGAATAATGATTGAGGTCACCGTGCTATAACTTGCAATCATATCTGTGAAAGTGAAGTATGAAAATAAAAATTGAAAAATAAAATAAGAAGTCTTTAGCATTGCACATTCTCGTTTCAGGATTAGCTAATCGTCTAGTTGAAAATTCCATTTGCATAATATATTCATGTTGGAAATAATTATTAATGTATTAAAGTAATTAATATTTAGTATGTAAATGAAAATTTATCTAGATAGGTATGTAGGTATAATAATGCATGTAACAGCTGCCACACAGACCATAGTCAATATTTTTCATATAAAAGGATTTTTGAGCTACATTTGTACGTTAAATACCATCTCGTGACATTTGAAATTGGTGCAAATTATAATGAATCTATAGCGTTGATATAAAAAAAAGTATATTATTTCTAGAATTCAGCTTGGTTCCAAAGTGCATTTTGGATAAATTTACGGCGATACGGCAAAGTAGATGTTTATGTAGGTGATTTAGTCAATTTTAAATTCAAAATCAACATTTGAAATTCATTTATGCGAATTCAAAGATTCATTAATGAAACTGATGCACCTAGTTGTTTATATAATATAAATACTAAACGCGTAAATGTATATTTGATAAGTATATATTTACTTAAATTGTATACTAATACGAGTAGGTACAGGTCTTAAAAATAAAAATATATATCTATTGAAGCACATCTCGTTACCCACCATTATCTAGCACATCTTGAGCTGACCTTCGTGTCTTTTTATTACATAGTAGTCGTTGTAATTTTGCTCGCTGGAAATATTTCTTAAATAGTGTTCTGAATAAAACTTTATGTAAATATGTAATATAAATTTAATGGTATATGTATTACAAATGTGCTAGGAAATGTTTAGTAAACGATAGTGTGAAAATTAATATAAGATTATATATCTAGATTATATATCTTATAAATATTTAGTTTTATAAGATATGAGACATAAAATTAAACTAATTTAAGCTTTAGAATTGATTTAAGCTAAAAGATTTACGAGTTACATATTTTTATGTATGCAAGTTTGTTTTATAAATCATTTGCCTAAAAAAATTAGGATTGCCTATTTATTCGCCTTTTGCATCATTTAAATATATTTAATGGTATATTTTATTACTTTTCACCGGAGTGTAGTACAATTATTACTGCTTCCGACAAAACTAGAACCTAAAAACATTAAAAACTTGAACCACTAAAACTTGAACTAAAAACACTTATAAAACTAGTCTAACAAAAAATAAATTATATTTTAAATAATAAATCATACTAGATACCTTTTAAGTAAAAGTAGTAAGTTAATACATTTTTATTTATATTTTGAGATTCAATTTTAATTCTTCCAACTACATACACAATAAATGTACACTTATATTCCTAAAAACACTCTGGAAACAAAAACATATTAATTAATTAATTAACAATATTAATTAGAGGAAAGTACGTTGCACCAATTTCAACGTTGATTACTCTAAAGTGTATTTACTCTGTGACCGGTAGATGGAAGCAATGGTTGTAATGTACAGTGTCGACGAGTTGCTATCATTTCGCAGAGAAATGCTCGAAGTTCTCAAGTTGTGTTTTTATTAGATACAAGGTTAGGATCTAAACATATAAGAGCTTGGGCAGGGTAAGGGTTGGTTAACAGATGATAGACGCAGACAAAGGGTAGGGAACACATAAAAGGGTAAGTTTTTTGAAGCTAATTTTGCGTGTTCGTTGATTTGTTCGATAGATGACAAACATTTCGCGCCTCTACACGTATATATTACAGCCCTACACCTAACGAAATGTGTTTTTAACGTCTTGCGTGAAAGCGTATATGATTTTCCTAAGTTTCTTTAGTATATAAAAGTTTTATCATAGTATATGTGAGCTATAACAGAAGCACAGTAGACGAGAACAAATGTTACATAAAATGCTTTTGTGGTTGTGATAAAATCATGTACTACAATTCTATTTATATTTTTTATTTTTTTACTGCGCTCGTCTAAACTACGTTCAAATTATTTACAGAGGATGTGGAGTTCATCTCAGCCACAAAGCACATTTAAGACAGACATACAGATGTTACATACACATAGAGAATGAAACGAATACAGACAAAGGAGTAAACGAAAAGTGAAAAGCGTTATTGTCGCCGTTCGCGTGCCACTTGGCGGACAGGCGGCGGGCGACGGCAGTACACACATATGCAGGAGTCGCAACAAAAGGGAATAGGTTAACAGATACTGAACACTGAGGGGCGAGGGCGGGCTGACTGACACTTACCCTGGTGTAAAGGAATCCCAGAACTCGCTAGGAGTGGCGGACACACGGCGGCACAGGGACACAGAAAGACAGGACAGATTACTACACAGATACCTACAACCCTCAGTGCAACCCCACCCCGATCGGCAACCGGTGCGGCCGGTTGCGCTCGTCTACGCTGGTTACCTTGCGTTTTAACACTTGCTTTAATCATCGTTATTATCAATTGACATATTTTAGTACTGATTAACAAGTGAAGCCCGTTTGCATTAGAACAACACCACCACTATTCGATTTCTAAATGTTAACAGGTCAACGTTAAAATGACATGTGAAATTTGGAAAAGTGAGATTTTGAAGGTTGCACCAAGACATTACTATACGGAACTATACGGAACGATACAAGAGTGCATGCTGAATGGTGAACGCGCGAAGGTCAGGTATATATATATGTATCTAGGTCCAATTAAACAAATGCCAGAACGCAATATAACCCTTCCAAAGTTTCCAACATAAATAAAATAGTTAAGCGGCTCGTGTTTTAATGCAAACAAACTTTTGAGGCGCTTTTGCATATAAAGCGAGGTGGGTTGTCTACTTTATTTATTCAGTTTTGCTTTGTCTTATTCTGTTATTATGAGAGGTCGCATTTTATTCAACTTTCTTGAACCGCAAGATTATTTTACATTAACTTTTGTTTCTAATATTGCAATCGGTTAACTCAGATCGTGAAAGAAACCTGTCTTTTAAGAATAGAATGTAAAGTTTAAGACAGTTAATAAATCTGTTGTCAAGACAAGGTAGACGAAATTAATTAAATTGTCTACGTTGACGTAGGCGTCAATCATGACTTGAGTCCCTGATAATGATTGTAATTTAAATAAATATTTATCTGGCAAAAGACAAACAAAACTGTTCGAAAGCTTTTGAGCGTTCCGATATTTTTTATATGTTAATTAATTAAATAGATATAATTATAAACGCAATTATTTTTAATTAGACAAACAGGTAGGGTAAGACACACACAAAGGATAAACATTAGACAATACACAACACATCGGATCTGGTGTGAAAACATAAGTGTGAAAACAAAAATGATAAAAACAATTATTTTTATACCATTATTAAATGATTAATTAACCATGCCGGGATTGCAAAACATAAATTAATAAATTTGCTCTTTATAAAAAAAGAAATAGGAAAATCAGAACACTTCCACCAGATGATAAATAATAATGTAAATAATAAATCAATAAAATTAAAATAACCACACCAAATCCTTGGAAAGGTCTAGGAAGATGAACGGGATCCATATTGGTACAGGTGCTAGTTCCTAAATACACAATGTTAATTTTAGATTTTGTCTTTTATTACGGATTTACAAACTATGGAGATGATAATACGGATCTACTTTTATTGTTAGTGCAAATTATCAATTTATAACTGTGCAAAACCGATCGGTTAATCCTAAGCCATCGTCGAGTAAAAGATATCGTTGTCAATGTTACCATTTCTTTTACAATATTTATTCGATATCTTTCACGTATGAAGTGATTTGGTGTTTACGTACTTGGATATTTGAATATTCTAACTTTAGGTCACTTACCTTTCTGAATATTCATCCATGTGTGCGTAGCTTTGTACGGAATTCTCTTCAATTAGAAATTTAACGCGTTGATAGAAGGAGGCGGTGACCGATGGGGGCTGCTTACGAAGCAGTACTTCTACAGGATCGTTGGAGGCCAAACACATAATGTGCTCGGAGCATTCGGGCCTGCTGCAGCACTCGGAATCCGAGCAGTCCGTCATGCCATCTTCAAAATGGTAGTGCCAATGTCAAATGATCGATCATTTCGAATGCAGAAAATATTTTTGATTCCTTTTTGATAAAGCTTACCAAATACACAATAAAAATAGAGAAAATTCTTTAATCATTACTACATATTGTATTATGATATTGAATGATTATGATTGAATGCAAGAGTAGATTCATAAGTATCAATAAATGAATTACCTTCATCATTATCTTCGTTGTCGCTACAAGAGAGCTCAAGCGCAATAGAGCAGTCGGTACCAGCCCAGCCGTCAGCGCAGGAGCAGCGGTATACACCATCTTCCAGTAAGCACTGACCGTGACGAGAGCAACCATTTGGACAACCAGCTGTGTATTTATTAATAGCTTTTAATATATGCTTATTTCATGTAACACGGTATGCTAGGCTATGGTTTGTAAACCTTAGTTGTTATAATGTACTTATAACAAGTATAGTCTTTAAGAACGTTATAACTTTTCTAAATAGTAAGATACAATTACATTATATCATAAAAAATACTATATTATACTTACGTAAAGTACAATGCCGTCCATTCCAGCCTTGTGTACAAACGCACGTGCCATTTTTGCACTGACCATGTTCATGACAACGAATGTCGCAAGGGCGTTGGTCGCATAAGGAACCCGTCCAACCATCATCGCAGCGGCATACCCCTTCTGCACATACACCATGAGGTCCGCAATCCAAGGAGCAGACCACTGAGAGAAAAAAATATACAGTTAATGTCTAATAGTTAACATGTTAAATTTCATAAACTAAAATTGTTAAATTTGAGTACCTTGTGAGCAATCATCACCAGTATACAATGGATCGCAAACGCATCTCCCTGCATCTAAGTCGTATACTCCTCTTTGTGAGCAGGCAGGCAAGCATCGTTGAACGCGCGCGTCACGTTCCGTGCAGGCTGCGCCGCGCCAGCCAGCGCGACACACGCAACGACCCCGAACACATGACCCGTGTCCACCGCAGGTAGGGTCAAGGCAGTCCTCTGTATTAAAATATCAATAATTAGTAAATACAATATAAGTACGTAATACGTATATTAAATATAAAATATAATATTTTTTTTAATATAAATGTTAAAAATGTATTTTTGGTACCTTCATCACACTTAAGACCTTTCCAACCAGCTTTGCAATGACATTGTCCAGCCACACATTGACCACGGCCAGAGCAGTCAGCGGGTTCACAATCATGTGCAGGAATATCACACTCTGCTCCTTTCCAACCTTCAGAGCAGTGGCAAACTCCACCTGCATATGCACCATGACCAGAGCAAAGAACGGGGCATACACCTTTGAACAAAAATATTTTGTAAAAATTTAAATATACTACCAGAAATGAGATACATAAATCAGGAGTTGAGCTTACTTTTTGAGCAGTCATGTCCTTCAAAGCCATCCATACAATCACATTTTCCAAGATAGCAAGATCCGTGGCCAGAGCAATCATCTGGGCAGGAATTTGTGACACCTTCTGCTTCAGAAACAATCATTTCGACATGATGTGGTTGTAGTTCATCATTGTAAATAGATATAAACCATCGTCCCGTGTCAAGGTATTGAAGTATACTAACATTCACTCTCATATCTGTGGATCTCTTAGTAATAGTATGGTTCCAGCTTTCAAATGGACTAATCGTGCTAAGTAATGTCTTCATATCAACAAATGTGGGCTCCTGTGATTCGAACTGATATAAACTTCTTCTTTTTCTAAGTCTGTGATCAACTCGACCGCCTCTAATAAATTCTACGAAATCGTACTGTGTAACACTAGGAGCGACATTTCTTCTTCCATATACAGCAAAATTAGCTCCCCAAGGTACAGTAAAATTAAGACTAACGAATGCAGGTTGTTTATTTCGAAATTCAGAACTCCAAAATTGGTAAGCAGGAATCGTTGCGCTATGAAGTTCATCGAATTCCCTGACTTCTAAAGCTGGAGACCATGGCGGTGGAGCAGCTTGCTGTACCTGCTGCGGTATTACAGCTGACTCTAAAGCTGCTTGAGCAGTCGTTGACCAACCTAACGATGATGTTGATATAGATTCTAAAAATAAACAAAACAGGTAAAGTAATAATAAAGTAAATAATTCTTACAAATTATAATCACAACATTTTTACGTACCATCTGATGGTGAAGATGTTGAAAGAGCATCTCTAATTCCATGTGAATGTGTGACTGCTTTTACATCTTGTACCAGAATACAATTAGAATTGTCTATATTACTTTTAATTGACGATAATGCTGCAACAATAAATATATTTAGTTTAAAATATATTAAGATAAAAAAATATATATTTATGTAGTTTAATTCTTCTCGGTTAGGTTATATCCTTCATATTAAATAAACTGCTTAAATGAATTAAAAGACCTGTGTAATATTTCCATTAAACAATTTTATTATCTTTCAATCTTTTATAACCAGAAGTCAAAATGAAATTCCATTATAGCATTGGTCTGATTGTAAGCGTTATTACGAAACATGACACAAAGAGAAATGTCTCTGTAGAATGTGACGTTTGGTAGATGCATCTATGAGTAGGGTAAGTGTCGTGACGTCCCGTTGAGTTTTAATTAACCGGAGCAAGTCTAAGGCGCATTTCGTAGCACTGTGACGGAGCAATTGGTTCCGGTGCAATGGACCGAGTGGCTTGTGAGCACGTAGGTTGCTTACATCTAAACATTTGTTGCTGCCGGATTGGTAGTTTCTTCGAAAATGTTACTAATTTACTTGTATTGGAAAGCTGAATTTCAACAGAAATTAAGTTTTACAAATCAAAGACGGTAATAATATAGTTTGAAATTCAATTGAAATGAATATAACACCGAGATTTTTTATTGTCTGAAAACAAAAAATTAAGTAAACCATTTATCCTTAACAAAAGTTGAATTTGAAATAAAACATTACCATCTAAATGGAATTGATTGTGCACATTTATTAGTTCCATATGAAACCTGCAAGCGGCCGGGATTTGCTGGCCCATTAAAGATGCAATGTTTATTTTGTTTTGGAACGTGTGCCCGAGCCGGGATCTGGTTACATCGCCTTAAATAAAACCCATACCATACCATATGTCAATCGTCGTACGGTTTAATTGACGTAACGGCGGAGCGGAATCCGACTAATTGCCTACCATTTACTTTTGATTATTGGCCTACAATTTGCTGAAAGATATTCCGAATAAATAGACAGAAGTGGAAGTAATTTATGGAGTTGGTTAGTAAATTAACTGTTAGGATATTAGTGCCATAATATTATTTATAACAAAATAAAGTATGTATGTATATATAAAGGAATGTAAATAAACTAGAAGTATTTTATTATACTTATCATATTAATTTAATTCTGGAGGCATTGCTGTTGAGTGGCGGAACTCAACCACGCTTCCCCCTTGATACCAGCGCGAAGAATTGCAAATATTAAATATTCTAATTCCTCGAGTGAGGAACGAACTCATAACCAGTCGCGTCTTTGTGCCCCTGCACCACGACCGGCATCTCTAACCAAATATTGTAATATGAATCTAAATCCACAGTTAAGGTCCATAAATAAATAAAATGATCACAAATTTTAGAAGCCAACAAGTAGACATTGTCATCGTAAAAACAAATACAAACGTGAATAATTACGTTATCAGCGTCCCTTGAAGAGTGATCTCCGTAAGATTCGGTGGGAGATAAGCATCGTAATACGTTGACGCCATTTGGCCGTTTGAATTGGACAATTTAGTGTAACTGCGTCGAGGGTCAATGCTTAACTGGATAAGTTATCGATGCACTTATCTATGGTTTAATATATAATTTATTCATGACTCACAAATGGTAAATCTCATTGATTTTTAAATCTCGTATTGCAAATTTAGATAAGCACTGATACAGGCGTAGGGAGGGAATATTTAAATTTCGTTTTAAATTGTCTATACAAATATTAAACAATAATGTTTTTAATATTATTGTATGCAATGGCTGTATTTTTAGGTGTGTATTATTATATATGTATTATTTATATTAAGTTGGAAATAAAAGGTAATAAACAGCATTGAACTACATATAAACGAGCACAGACGACGTAAGTTCCGCCCACAAAAATGATATATTGTAATGTGGTAAGTTGTTCCTTTTCGATGATCCCTCGTAAATTCTATAAATTTTCGCAATAGAGCGCCGTCGAGGAAATCGAGGGTCGTTGAATACGTCTCCGGGATGCACGGGACGATTGTGTGCAGATGGACGATGTTTGCTATCTATACTATTTTTCGAGTTAATACAATTTATTGTAATACGATTCAGCATAGATTGCATCGTGCAGGGGGACTAGGGGAAACAAACTCGTTTGATAGAGTCTCGGGGGACCCTGGCGCGCCGTCGCAATGGCTCGGTATTAGTCACGTGATAAATCTTCCACTCCGTACGTCTCTCCCTCTATCTCTTTTTATCGTTCGGCACACATCATTAAAGCGTCCTGTTCTCGCGTAAATATGATCCATATTCACGAAGGGTCGAGGTCTTGTTTGCTCTATTTTAAGAAGTGTGGACAAGAACAAATCTATCAATGCCAGGCACAAATTTAATAATCAAATTGAAAAATTAAATTTGCTATCGCCTAAAAAATGTAATCATAGCTGTATGGAAATACAAACGAAATGTATAAGGGAAATTTTAAGAGAGCTTATATAGCTTTAAGGGTTTATTATTGATAATTTGTAAAATTGTGGAAATAATAACATCTTTTGTTATAATTTTCAATAAACAATGGGATCACAAGAGATGTTTGTTTAACATTGATGTAAGGTGCTACTGAATATATAAATGTTATAGGAGAGCTACTAACGTTATCGTAGCGCAGGTGAGTAGTGGCTGGCTCTATAAGGTATATTTGTGAGTTTGGCCTAATTTGACGAGGCACGGCTTAGGTTGAAAGTAAAGAAAGAATCTTTTAAAATTAGGTTCTCTTTGTGTACTTTATTCTTTGCCAGAGATGGAGAAGATACACATCTTACGCCAATGCGAAAATAGAGTTATGTGTATGAAATCGAGTTATGAGTATTCATTATTTGAGGATATTATTAGTAATATCTAAAGTAATATCAGTGTAATAAGCATAATTTTTATTAATTACAAATTATTTACGCTGAAAATATACACAAATGCGACGGGTTGCGGGTTCGATTCCTATTCGAGGAAATCAAATATTTGACATTTTCATTTCTTCTCTTTTTCTGGTGTCGAGGCAAAATGCGGCTGTAAGTTCCGCCATTCGACACGCTGTACCTCCAGAATCCCACGGAAAGTGGAGAGCGGAGAGGGCTCCCTCTGACTCCTGCTACATGCGGGATACAGCTTGAAGCTATATAAATAATAAATAATTTAAGAATACTATATCTTTATGGATGTGTATAAAACGATGCATTTAAACATTTTTCATAATAAATCCACCATGTGGCGCGTGTTGTTACGCATGTATTGGATATTATTTTAGCATTTAGTTACAGTTATAGGGAGAGTTTAAATAAAAAATTAGGGGTCTTCAAAATTTCAATTACATTAAAAAGTTGACGCAGCTATATTCGTGCCCATTCATCGTCCTCGGACGTAATGAAGGGTGCAACAGATGGTTCACATTTTTTTCATTACACCGCCAAAACTACTGTACACCAGAAGATTTATGTCGGATTAAAATATAGAGCGAGTTTTATTCGCTACATATTCGAAATATTAGTGGGTGTGACCTGTGTATCCTAGAGCTACTCGTATTATAAATAATAAATAATTGGTACTAGAAGGCGGATTACAATTACACTGTATATCGCAAGGAACCTCAAGTTAAGTATCGCATTTCATTTACAACATTGCGTGTTGAGTGACGGACTTAAAGCCGTGCTAGCTAAAAATAACTCATTCCTCCAAGCGGGAACCGAATCGCAGATCTTCACAGTCATACTCTGTGCTGCTAAGCTACGATGGCCTTAGTAATAATATGAAGCAAATTGCAAATACAAAACAAAATTTAATTTAGTTTATTTCACTTCTCATTAACGCCATATAAACAGCTTAAGTGTCACGCAGGCGAGACGATTTCTACTAATTAGTTATGTTGTTAGATTAATATTGTAATATTATAAAAGAAAAAATAAAAATAACACAACATTTGTATCACAACTTTTTAATTTGTTTTACCGAGAATAATGTCCGAAGACAAATGACTTATAAAGTCAGCATCATTTAAAAAATAACACCTACTGCTTTTGACGGCACCATCCGTATATCTCTGTATTTTATTGATATTTCGTTAGATTAAATGATATCTTTGGAAAATCTAAATGTGGTCATTTAAAAGTCATTCAATTAAAAAGAGTGTATCGGTTTCCAGGAGATGCGTACCGGCACATCACTATGCGACACACGGCTTATCTCCTGTCCCCACATTTTAATGCATATCTAAATGAAGTGAGATCCAATACGATAAGATCCATTGACTTAAAACATATCACATTGCTACGAAGAAATGGGGGAAATTTTATTTTATTTTTTTCTTATCCGCTGTTCAACTTTCTCTCGACAAAGTATCTATAAATGCGTCACATTAGTATATATATTATTATAAATAGATTTTTTTAATGAAAAATAAAGTTTTACGTACTGTTGCGTGTATGTTGGTATTTAGCTGTTTATTTTATTTCAAACAATACATAATTATTTGAATTCTTCTAATTTATTAGACACGATTACTGTAATTCATATGGCTCAAATATTGACTATTTGAAATTATTGAAATATGGCGTGTTCGAAGCACATTATTTGGTGTTCGGAAATTGCATACCTACTGCAGACTATGTTAAATAGAATAAAGCCGGCTAAGTGCGAGTTGGACTTGCGCACGAAGGGTTTCGTATCATTGTCTATAAAAACGTCAATAAACGTTTGTTGTATGGAAACCCAGATAAATAAGTTATTTATTTTCTTCTATTTTTAGTAATTGTTATAAGCAGCAACAGAAATACATGATATGTTAAAGTTTCAACTGCCTAACTATAACAGGTCATGAGATACAGCCTGGTGACAGACGGACACTCAGACAGACAGCGGAGTCTCAGTATTAAGGGTCCTGCTTTACCCTTTGTAAACGGAACACTAAAAAACCTTATATTATTACGTCAGGAATATATGACATACATATAGGTTATATAAATTATATTTAAATATACCAAAATTACTCCAAATTAGTTAGTTATAGAAACTTTTATTTTACGTAGGTGACGTATGTCACAATTGTTCAATATTTGCGTTCTTAATATTACATATCAATATTATTACATAATATATTATTGGTTATTTGTATTATATCTTTGTTTATATATATTAAACGTCTTTGTAATGTCCTCCTTCTTTATATCACAGTAATATTATATTTCAATACGGCCAGTGTTTCATAAGACATTATATAATAGAAAGAGAAATAAAAATGAAGTATCGGGCCTTTATCGGACGTAGTATTGGGCGTATTGAAGATATTATGTAGTGCAACCAGCGACATATTTGCTCACGGTTACTCGATATTCATATGTTCGGAGTCAGTGCTGGGCCTTTTGAATACAAAAATACGTTTTTTACAGCCTTAAAAGTTATGTGAATACTCGAAAACGGTAAGAGTAAAGAATAACATATAATATAGAATAAATTGTATTGTTAAGTAGATTTGATCCAGCGTGCTTACAAGTAAATTTGAAATTGCTTTTATATAAATAAGAGCTTTTAACATAGAGGGATACTTAATGTAATCATTTTCGCGAAAAAAACCCCTGAGAAAAAAATAACTTAATTTTGAGTAATTGTTAAAATAATAATATTAAGTATTTAACAGCTAGTCCATCAAATTGCGTAATACTGAAACAAAAAGCCAATGGAAAATATATTTAAAGGGAATAAATAGTAAATGGACTTTGTATCAATGCTTCACATATTTAGAATATCATATAGGTGTACAAGTTTCTATTATTTCATATAAATACAATTTCTCTTTAACACAATAAAGAAACAATAATTTGCTTATATATAATCAACCAATATGCTAACATTTATATAGTTGTTCCAATACATGAATGGTAAAAAATAGTCGAATAAGTTTTTATAAAAGCTACATTTACAGCCGGATTGAATGCGTGAGTCGTACGTGTAAGTAGGTTAAATGTAGTTATCTCTCTCGGGATCGAATCTTTGATGCTATTTTTGCGATGCCTTTAATGTGTGTGGTTTACAGTTTTATCTAAGGAACTTCCGAGTGGTCGGTCTCATGTACATTTAGAATAAAGAAACATAAATTTATTTACTAATTTCGTTTTATAATGATTATATTTAATTACTTTACTGGAACATACGAGTAATTTTAATTTTTCAATTATAAATAAAATACCAAACATCAGAATAAATGAACACGAACTTATGAGATATTAATAACACTAATTTGTCTTAATATGTCATTGTTTAATACTTTTTGGCTCGCATTTGTAAATCTTGATAACATATGGGATGACTTTGTTGTTTATTGTTTTTTATATTTCGCATATTTCACGTTTTAAATATTTATTTTTGTGTTGTTGGTTTATAACAGATTACTAAATTGTGAGGGTTTGTTTAGGAGATAAGGCGAGATTGCGATTAGGTGATATCACCATCATCATCATCATCTTTTGTCTACTGTTGGACCCTATGTCCAATTTTTGCCACGACATAGATGATATATCTATAGTAAAATTATTCGGGACGTAGGTATAAGATATTTCATAATTTATAACAACGTTAGCACAGGAGCGAGGCCCGAGTGCCCGAGGCATGAACCGCGTTGCCCCATCTTTATATTTTTCAGATTTCTGTTTTTTTATAGGTCTCGCTGTGAATGTCGGATGCCAGACCTAAACAAAGGACGGTGAAAGACTAATGATCCTAAGTTACAATACTAAAAGCGGCGATCAATTTATTTTCATTTTAATAGTGTTTAAAAAAAGATTTAATTTATGGAAATTGTGATGAAAATTCATTTTCATACGAAACAGTCATAACTTTATAATAAATGTTTATTTGTTTGTATTTCAATCTTCATTATATTAATAACAACATTAAAGCCATATAGAATGTTTAATGAAAATCGTATATTACAAAAGTTTTACCGCTCGATATTGTATTTGCAGCGCTGTGTGCAGATTGTAGCCGCAAGGCGACACATTATGTAATTCCCTGTTCCTTCCAGATAAAACAACAATCAGAGAAAGATTAAATCTGCCTTTTATTTGTGCAAATTCTCTGCCTCAGGGCTTTTAATCATACATAAAATGTCTTCTTCCTCCTGGCATTAATACCGGCTATTCCCAGGGTCTGCCTTCCTACTCAACCTACTCCTCTTTGCACGGTCTTTTGCGTCCTCGGTGGTTAGACCATTGGCTCTCAGGTCCTGCATCACGACATCCAACCAGCGCTTCCTTGGGCTTCCGGGAGGTCTCACTCCAGGAACTGATATAGCACTGATATATCATGTATAAAATGTATATACCAAAATTGTAGGTAAAATCGTACCTATACCTACAAATTACATTTACGTTGCATTTTCTTTCTTTAACCAAAAAAATAATAATAACTGAAGTATTTATTATTACAAAACATCACTGTGTTTCTTTTAGAACTCAAAATTTAACAAACTGCTTATAGCCCTTGAATATTCTTTTATTATTTATAATGATTTTCAAACTCTTATAAAAGAATAGCCTCTTTGTTTAAGTTGTCACACATTTATAGGTGGTGTGTGCTCGAATATTTGTAGATCATTGGTCCATTAGGCTCCCAATTACGTGTCAATAAAAGTTCGTTACTTCGGGAACGTTGGCAACGAGAGCTACGTTAAAGTGGAGAGCCACTTCCACGATTTCGTTTAATTGTCACTCACAACCCCCAACAAACTTCATTAATAATACCGTTCAACTTGGTAATGAAATGACAATGTATGTAGGTATAGCACTTCACGCTGTATCCCGTATGTAGTAGGGTAGGCAGAGGCAGCCTAGTGTTAAGACACTCCGCTTTCAACTTTCCGCAGGATTCTGGAAGCATTGCGTTTTTAATGGTTTTAATTTTTTATCAATGTACGAAACTAGGTGATGAAGTGAATAGGGCTTAACATACTTTTTCTATACAATATCCTCTTTAGCCGGGTGCTATTATATTATACCTATGTATGTCATTTTTTGTTACAGAAACAAATGTTTATTGTCTCATGTCTGTATTATACAGTTGATATATATGCATGGCGCAGGGGCACAAACGTGTGACTGTAGAGCGACGTCAACGGGTTCGATTCCCGCTCGGGGAAACGCTGATTAATGTACTCATTAATATTTTTATTTCTTTGCTTTGGTGCGAAGCCAAAACAAACATGCAGTGCCTCGAAAAATTTGGAAAGTGGGGAGTGTTTTTCCCTAGGTTCCCTCTGCTAACCGTGCTGTAAGCTGGATATACCGTGAAACTGATTTGTTAATTATTATACATATATACATGATTATATAATATACATACCTACCTACTTATATATGTATAACAATTGTAGTATTTAAAATACAAATATAAATAAATTTAATCGTGAAATCAGTATGTTTTGTGAATATAATTAGTCTGTATAAGAGATATAAAACATAAAAATACTTATATTGAGAGGGCTCCCCGTAGAGTATTATTGACATTATTAGCGAACCATTGAAAGCAGTCGAATACAATATGTAACCGAATTAGCTACTATGTCCCATCGATAAATTATGGTGTGTTTTTATAGAAATCATCATAATGCTTATTCAACATACAAAGTTCAGGAGTAAAAGTATGTCACTGTAACCGTCGCTAGTGGGTGGCTAGTGGGTGGCTATGTGGGTTCGATCCCCGGTCCAGGAAAGAAATATTTATTTAAATTTACATTTTCATATCTTCGCTCCGGTGTTGAGTTCCACCACTCAACACAAAATGCCTCCAGAATTGGGCGGAAAATAGGGAACAGTGTGTTTTAACAACAGGTTCTCTCTGCCTATCTCGCTACAATATATTGGAAAAACTTAACTTAAAAGCTGTTTTTCAAGTTAAGAATTATTTTTATTGATTCTCAAGACGTAGAGATGTTTATTTACGTTAATTATTCATATTTTTTATGATAGCCCTGCTACGTTTAATCATACGAGTATGTAATTTATGTAAAATCATATAGGAACATGTATTTAGATTAATGTTTTGAAAAATAGAAACGTCTGTAACAATTTAAGCTGCATTCCTAGCGAGTTCATAAAATGTTCTCTAACGAACGATTCCGACGTCCCGCTGAGTTAAAATGATGATATATTACTAATATAATATTTCTGTTTTGTTTTAACAGTCGCATTGTATAGAATTATAAAAAACCCTTGGAGGCTGTAAATTTAAATCAATTATATTTTTTATTATTTATCTTTAACTTTCTTTTCATAATAGAGATATAAATAAGTTAAATTTAAAATTATGTATAAAAGAGAATCTACACATCCACCGGAGTACGTAAGTACCTACATATATAATATTGTTATATACTTTTTATAAATAGGCTTCTTTTTTAATGTCTGTATTCTACAGGTTGTCAGTGTACAGGTTGTTTTAAATAGTTAAAAAAAGTAAACAGTAGACAGAATAATAAAATAAGTCTTACCTATAAAGTAGGCGAGCATGGCCGCTAGTATGACACAGAGGCATATCATGGCTATAGCTAAGCACTTCCACGTGCAACGATGTTGACATCGTTTGTCTATATGGAAGCGGGAAGGCGAGTACACGGGCACAGGGCTCGGCTGATTGGCGCGAAGAGGGAACCCCGGCATCACCAGAGGCTGGTTGGCGAGCTGACAGTGTCCAAGAGTACCTCCCATGCCACTGGACATTCCAGTGCCGCCCATCCTGTTGAAAAACAATAAGTTTCATTAATATGTTAATATGTTTAAGGAAAATTAATAAAATAAAACCAGATTTCTTTTAGACAATTTCACGTAACAATTATTAATATTTGATAAAATAAATATTTTTTACTCAAAATCATCTATAATCCAAGTAAGTTCATTGTATTTTTCATAATTTCTGTTGCACATGTTATTATAAAATAATGAAATTTCGTAAAGTAACAAAATACCCTGTAAAATAAATTCCTTGAGTAAGTCCACTGTATAAAAGGAACTCCTGCAAAAACTAATACCTGCTTTGATTTCCTCATAAATCAAACATCTGTTACAGCATGATGCTCACCATATGGTGAATTTTTTGATGAAATCAAAACATATCATTATTAGGGATGTTCATAAAAAAAATAATCGAGCGTTTGGAAATGTCCGCCCCAAGACACCATTATCAATTAGCTTCGGGCCTTTGTCCAAAAGATCAGATAACAATACTTATACATATATCTGCGTAGAATTTCGAACAACGGTTGCGCTCGCCACCTGACGCCATTTTAACGACCTTTAGACAAAAGGATAAGGAAAAAATTGAAATAATTGGTCCAAGTTGAACGCGAGAGGAGCGTGACTTCTAAAAGACTTGTTTCGAGGATGCTTTTCACTGTAATTTTCTTAAAAGATTATTCAGAGAAAGAATAACTTATTAAATCTTACACAATAAGTGTCTTGTATAATTAATGACAATGGCCGTAACAGTTAAAATTTCTGCAAATCGCATATTATTTATTTTAAATAATATTTCTCTGAATGCGTCTACATTTTATATTTTGTATAATTTAAAAATAACCTTGTAATGGAATTTGGAGTTGCCCGCAGTGTTACAGAAGTACACTAGTACCTACCACTTAGCTATTTATAACTGTACTTGAAATTGATTTTGGTATGTGAATAGCTATTAACTTTTTGTAGATTGTAATTTTGTAGATACTATTACTGTTCGAAGAGCAACATTTCCACGCGTTACCGAAACGACTCTACCATTTGTGTTTTACGAAATTATAATTATGTTGAATATGTACATAGTTGCAGTAAAAAAAGAAAGAAATTATCCGTAGCCTTCATCCCAAATTAAAACAGGGAAAACAAAGACAATTAACGAAGCCGACGACAGCGACTATTGTAGGACATTCCCGCTATATTTCAAGCGGCGGCGCACGGACGGGTGTTCGTTAGGATTTTGACAAGCTCTTGTCACGAGTGAGCTCTTAATGAAGCGGCAAATAATGAAGTACGGCACCGTACGAGCCATAAAATAGTGTCTAATTAATGCGAGTTTACACTCTACTATTTGAAATAGAGCATGGCTGAGGCCAGTGCTGGCGCAGGGGCACGAGGGTGTGATTGTAAACGCGGCAGGTTGTGAATTCGATTCTCATTCAAGGAAATGACATATTTAATAGTTTAATTTCTTCGCCCTAGGGTGCAACAGCTATGCATCTAGAATTCGGCAGAAAATGGTGAATGGAGTGTCTTTACACCTCGTTCTGTATGGCTATAATGCTGTGTGCGGGATACAGCGTGAAGGACAAAAAAAATAGCTCTATTTGAGGATTAACGGTAAATACCTTAGCAATGGAATAAAAGCAAAAAAATATCAACGATCAATTGAAGTACGTGTTTAAGACAGAAACCCGTCAGACATCCGTGTCTGTCTGCAGTCGCACAGTTTTTATATTTCAAATCGCGCTTGCAGCGGTCACTTCTAGTTCGGAGCGGGCTTGCCGACCTCTAACTCGGAAACAAGATAAAACAAAAACAAGAAAAATGCAGGCACGGGCCGTGAGAACGCGTCTTCTTCTCTGCGGCCGCTCCGTGCCAGCCATTTATCTTGAACAGTCGTGCAGGTATGGACCGGCCGGCGTAGTGCTTTTATTGCGTCGTGCCCCTAAATATACGTTGGTAGAAACTCTGTCTTACATTATATGCATATAATTATGTTTTTACGAAAATTATAGCATTTGTAAAAAACAATATTGATAACTTTAAATATTATAGAAATAGCATGCAGCAGGGTCGGCAGAGGGAACCTAGTGTTAAGACACTCTGTTCCCCATTTGCCGCCGCATTTTCGTGGCTTTGCATGTAGAGTGGGGGAACTCAACGTCACGGTTTTGCTTTGGCACCAGAGTGAAGAATCTCTCTCTCTCTCTCAATCTCTATCTATATAGAAACATATTATTAATAGTTATAATATTAAGATTAATATTTTTAATGCAAGCTAAAGTAATTTTAAGAATTATGCAATATAGCGGCAGTAAATTTATGAGCAATTGTTATGTAATTTGTATAGAGATTGTTGTATTAATCATTCCTGTAGATTGGCGAATAATATTGAATGGTGATAGTGTTCAATGTTGATTGTTTAAATGTTTCATTGTTGTAAGCTATTCAATAGATAAAGAGCTATTATAGATTGGAATAATTTTATAGGGATGGTATGTAAATAATTATTGATCATATAAAATATTTCTTTTCAGCTTCATGCAGTATTCCGCATATAACACGATAGGCAGAGGCAGCCTAGTGTTAAGACACTACGCTCCCTACTTTTCACCGAATTCTGGAGATATTATGTGTTGACTAGCACAACTCAACGCCTTATTCCTCGACACCAGAGCAAAGAAATGGAAATATGAAATAATTCATTTCATCGAGTGGAAATTGAACCCGCACCTGTCGCCTTTATGCTTGTGCCCCAGCGCCATGATTGGCCTCTATATAAAATAATGAGGGATTTCTATATAGGAAATTAGTAAAAGATGAATCATATTGATTGAAGTTAACTTATAAGTAGATTAAAGACCCTCCCTCTACCGTTACGTTCGTTGCAAGTCACTGGTATAAATTTAAAGAAGCCCCTTCAATTTAAAACGAAATGTGTTACAATGGCGTTGCCATGTTCCGCCGATTTCCGCCCTTGCAAACTAAGTAAACTAAACTAACTAAAAAGTGTAAACTTAAGTAAACTCGAAGGAGAAACAGCTATTGTATTTAAAACTCAAATCCTAACTTAGAAAAAATACAGATCTCTTTCAGAGATAAGTTATCCCTTGTACATATTTCTTTCTTATATGATATATAAATAAATGAAAAAAAATAAAAAAAAGATAAAAGGGTACCGAAATTAGAGAAAATAAACACTATTTATTTTATCATTAGCCCAATCATTCTAAATCTTGTACATATGGTTGCCAGACGGTGTATCTCACGTTTGACGTAACACTCGAAAAATCATCGCCGGATAGAAGTCTTCTAATAACAGTTTAAAAATAATCATTTAATAAGTACAAGCTTATAAATAAGTGGATAGAATCAATCCTTTTTATAATTAAAATTATACTTCCACAGAACTCTATTGAGTGGGCGTTATATCATAAAAGTAATAATAGTTCGAGACTTATTGATTAATATTAATAGGTTTTTATTTTTATTGGTTATCAATACATATTTTTTGTATTATGTTTCATCACTATATAGATTTAGAAGTAGCGTATATAGAGGCGTTGGCGAAGGGGCAGTTGTGGGTTCGATTCCCACTCGATGAAATGAATTGTTATTTATTAATATTTCCATTTCTTCGCTTGCAAAGAGAAATGGAAATTGAGTTCTACCAGGGCAAATGTACGAAGTTGAGTTTTAAAGGGTAGTGAACGTACTGTCTCAGCCCAAGATTTCCTCTACTCTGTCCTACCCGCCTGCTCTTACCCGCCTACCCCGCTATATGCGGGATACAGTTTGAAGCTGAAAAAAAATTAAAATAAAATGCGATACATGAAAGACGATAAATTCGTATTTAGCGCAATCCAAGATGCAAGATATTACGATTTAAATCGAGCACTCTCGGAATCGTTGAACCCGTTTCTCTTATTAATAACCCTCATAGCGTGGTGTTTGTTTTAGTCGCCTCCGGTTCTGTTAGGTAATGGTGAAGTTGATTCATGAATGGGAGAGTGCCCCTCGCACTGCGAGTTCGCACACACGAATATATTTAACAAACATCGTCCTCCTAGAAATACTTATCTCGCGGCGGAAGCTCTTATGAGTTATTGCTGAGGTGGAAATTGTTAAAATATTTTGGCTGTACCATTCGAATAGACTGATGATATTTGAGATGATTGTTTTTTTTATATATTACAAGAAATTGTATGAAAATAATTATTTAATTTTAATGTTTAGAGTAAATTATTTAATGTTTTCATGTATGACAATAAAGCAAAAGGCGGCGTTGAGTTCCGCCACTCAACGTGTAACATTTCGAAAATTCGGCGAAAAGTGGGAAAAAAATCTTAATTCTAGGTTCCCTTCTAGTCATGAAATTTTGCATTTAATAAATTTAGGATTATTGCAAGAAAGATCACATTCAATATTTAGCCTACATAAACCTACTAGTGGGCCCACAACATACATTACCTGTGACAGACTTAATTTATTAGATACTTATGGCATTTTAAGATAATCTCCTGCTGTGATATCTAACAAGCTTACTACAATTCACAGCGCTTAGAGCAGTACCACCTACTATCAACAGAATGAATGGGAACGACTGAATAAGCAGCCAATTACCGTCCGCCAGTCCGCGGGGACCCGCACGTAAATAACCGTGCTCACGCGCAGAAATCCGATAGAGATAAACAATTTTCCATTAGCAACGACGCGTAGGGACTGGGTACTGAATACTATGGAATATATGTCTAATTTCCATATCTAACTGCGAGCACTATGCGATAACGTTAACCTCTTATTACAAACTTGTCATTGAAAGATATTACTAGGTACCATAGGTATCTAATACTAAATTGATGCAAATTTAGCACTGTAATTCGTTCTGCAAGAATGGCTTGGTTTACAATTTAATATGAAACCTACGTAGAAAGTTTCACATTTGCAAAGTCTGGTTTAGTATTAAATTTATTGGCACTCATATTTTTGTTCGTAACAGACGGTGGTTATTATTGCAAAAGAAAATAAAAATCAGCTTCCCACACAACTAAATAACCAGAGGGAACCTAGTGTTAACTTAATACACTCTGTTCCCCATTTTTTCGCCGAATTCTGGACGCATAAAGTGTTGAGTGGCAGGAATCAATGCTGCGCTTTGCCTCGACACTAAGCAAAGAAATGAAAATATAAATTTAAATAAAAATTTCAATTCCTTTAGTGGGGGTGAAACACGCAACTGGCCTGGCCTCAATTATTATGAACGTAACTGAAGGAATCATTTAAGATATCCATCGCTACTAGCGTCGTTCTGGGTGCGCAACGCAGATCTTAACTAAAAGCCTGCTATTGTTCAGCGAAACGGAAAAACGGTTTCGCAAGCGAGCCCCCGGCCGGTCGTATTTCACCCAGAGTTCAATATTATTTCGACAGCGGTACAAAGAAGCGGAAGGCCCGTGCCGTCGCCGCGGGCCTCTGCTCGCATCCTTCCACAATATTGTCCTCTCTTTTGCCTCGGGTTACACTGTAAATATTTTTCGGTAGGCTGATTGAAAAATTTTATCACATCTACCCCCATTTCTTATATCAGATTGCGGAATTTTTGCTTTTCGACTCCACTAGTATTGCGAGAGTATTAGAATGTAGAAGACTACCAGACGAGATAAGAACATATTTAGGGAATAACTATTTAAGGAAAATTTTGTCAGTAATGAAAACATGCAGTAATTAAAAAACTATACGACAGAGAGAAACACATAAGCTGTTGTTTTTAAATAACCATTTTAATTTGAGTTCAGCTTTTATAACGATAGGCTACATAGAACCATATAAAATAGGTCGAATAACCAAACGGAGAGAAATGGGGCACGAAGACATGGCTGCAGTACATTAACTTCGTTCCGCAGATTCGGGAGGTCCCCTCATGAATTGAAATACATTGAATTTTCGTTTCATCTCCATTTTGGCCCGTACTTACTTATGATCCGTGAAATTTATTAAAAAGACAATTCTACGCGTAGTATTTTATGAATTAAACACGGTGGGATTCGGGTTTTGGAATTATAATGCACAATTAGAGCGATTCGCAATTTATTAAATTAGAACTATCGTATAAGATAAATAACTATTATTTCAAAAATGTCGGTAGATTATAATATATGAAGAATTTATATCCTTTTTAAACAAACATTACAATACTAGGAAAATTATTAATTTTAAGTTACAAGACTTCTAGAAAACTGTGTAAGTAGTTTATTCTACTAGGTACGAGTATATGCGTGTACTTAAGGGAACCATTTGATCGGACTTAAGCTGCGTAGAGCACCGTTTTACGGTTGACCAACGCAAGCAAATGGTAGAGTATTGGTCATTGGTTTTTCTTTCCAGATCGATTGAATTGCTAAGCTGGCATCACTAGTGAGATGAGCATTTACATATTTAACGACTGTTACACTAGTTAGTGAGAAATAAAGTTGAAAATTAAAAGAGTAAAACCTAAATATATTTTTAAATATTATTAAAAAAATATTATAATATTTTTTTTTAATAAAAAATCAAATCAAAACATCCTTAGATGGTATATTATAACATAATTATGTTACTTTTCTAAAATAAACTTATTTTCTTTATTTAATTTTAGTTCAACTATTTTTTTACGTCGTAGGCACAATTAAAAATATGTTAAAGGTTAAAGCAATTTTAAATCAAACTTATTAAGTTCTCGGCCGTTTAGGAATTATATTACTTTTTATACTTAACGTATACTTTAAGAAATATAAAACTAATTTAATTGATATAAGAAGACCATAAAGCTACTCTAATGCTAAAAACGAATATAAATATTTTAATAGCACGATTAATAAAAAAACACTTAAATAAAGATATGATAGAACTAAATCTAAATAAAGAAAAATAACGTTATCATTATATTTGCATTCGTAATAATGACTCAGTAAAATAAACTCGTATATACAAAAGTTTTTTTTTAAACTACTAAACGAAAACATATCGGGATCTAGAGTATAATAATAATACTTGATGCACAACTCGACGGCATAACCCTTCAAAATGAAAGGGGATTAATGGATCTCGACTGTTTGGTATTACTGAAGACTCTAATTACGTATATGCGTCGTTCAGCTAGAGTTATGGTAATGTCTGGTAACCTTCGTAGATATCTGGCTCGACGCTGTCTTTGATACTTACGCCTCTGAATTGAGGGTCTGTAGGGCGAGCCATTCGTTGGTCACGCCCGGTGACGTGTACCTTGGACAAGACCAAAACGTTTATTAGAAAGAATCGTCTGCTTTTATTTTTCTTAGGTACTCGGCTTAATAGATTTTTTTTTATATTCCTGATATAATATCTTAGGCCGTAATGTGTGCTCCGTTTAAAATTCGGTTTATTACTGACCAATGCCAATAGGCAGCCCGTATCTATTCCATTTCTCGTTTTACGGGTAAAGTGCTCTCTTGTCGTAAATTAACCCAAAAAGACATTCCGCTGTTAACTTATGTATCTTCCTTTAACCGTACCTATACTGTGGTAAAATGGATGAATTTCCGGGCATAAACAAAGGCATTCAACATGCAAAGCTTGCGGTACTGCGAAGTCCTAAAGGGTAAAAAGAAATGGCGTTTCGTGGTAAAAAGTGAGTTAGGGCGCTGTTTGTATGGTGTGTGGTGAGTGTTTAGATAAGTGCAGCGTGGGGCAGACGTTTGTTATCTCTTGAAAGTTGAACTGAGTCAAATGGAGTCATCCTGTGTGGTCTGTTTAGTTAACTATTTCAATACAAAAATGATTTTTCTAACTTAAATTTTATATTTTCATCATCTCCAGTGCACTAGTCGTGATTGACGAATTACGTATAGCGAGTCTTTGGTGTATGGTGAACCAAAACATGTGATACTAGTTTATAATAATTGATAAATAATAAATCGAAACATTGCTTCCACCATTTGGAATACCGTTAATAAAGAACAATTACAATTTTCTTATAATTATAATAATTAACGTACCATAATTATACCTGGGGCAAAGTTATAATTACTAGCTTTATTATTATTTTCCTCCCTTCACTATTATACCATATTTGTCTACAAATAATGGAACACCAAGTCAATCAATATTGTATAGAGACAATAGGCATCTCTTATTCAAAACGGAAACTGTTATGGCCGCGTCATTGTATTCTAAGCCTTAGCATTCCGAATAAATTATTCAAAATAAAAGTAGTATGCTTACGAAATCCGTCACGGAGAACTTGGAGAATTAAGGATTGTTGGTGACAGTAACTTTTACATACATAATATTGAAACTTAGCAGGAACGCAGGATGTCGATTGATATCTTCCAAAGAGATTTACGTCCGAGCTCGTGACTGTGGCATTGTTAAAGCTAAATCTGGATTATCCTTTCTAAATATATAATACGAAATAAATAAATATTTCCTGTTTGTTGTGTTATCTTTGATTTTGTATGTTTATTTAAAGACGATATGGTGAGAACAAACTTCAAATTTACATTTCGAGAGATAGATAGCAGACGTACGTACGTGAGTGAGGTCATGTAATTGGTTCATTTAAATAGATCAATAATGAACGATTGAAGCACCAAGCACCAAGATTCAATTTAATGAAATGATTGTGTCGATATTATGGATGTATTAACGTTGAAAGAAGATAATTGAATTTCCTGGACGAGCTGTAGCGGTTTGTGCGCGGCTCTCCGAGTGCCCCTTTCATATGCCGCGCGATCGGGACACACTGAACGTTTTGATGAGGCGTTTCCTCTAATTATTTGATTTATTAATAAGAGTTGGATTTGGAATTTAAAACAATCTAACAGTAAGTTCTAAGAAAGTATTATACCTTACCCAAGGTTGGATTAAGATCTTAATTGTTTCAGTTAAAAATAGCTTACATTCATTGATGAATAATATAATAAATAAAAAAATATTTTATATATAGTAATGGAACATTAATAATAAAAAAAAGGAAGTCCGTCCTATTTTCGTCGAGATTGATCATTTTAATTAGTTTAGAGACTGTGTTTGAATCTTTGAACAAATTAAATAGAAGGAAACGTTGGTGTGGCAAACGATCAGCCAATCGCTATATTAACTAAGTTTGTATTGGACTTTGATGTGTGAACAGTGTTTGCGCTGGCCGGGCTCTATGGAAATGATTTCTTGCTCGAATGAACTTCCGTTTGAACCGGCAAGTATTTGATGATGAAAGACAATATTCAGAAGACTTATGTCTTCGAAGGTCGACAACGGACGTAATCGTCCACATTTCAATATCTAAACATTTGTTATCATTTAGCTTATAAAGGATATTGTATATTATTCTATAATTCATTTTTAAAAGGATTTGCTAATTTATATATATTAGAAATTTAGTATTAATTAGGGATTAAATTTTCATTGATAAATATACAAAAACACGGCAAGACGAATTCGCTTCGTTGGAAACGGCTGGAGGGGCACCCTCGATGCTATCTGTCCGCTATTGTTGCGTGCACTTAACCGTCACATGCTTTGAGCTTGTATTCAGTCCTTGTTAACACATTGTAAAGGAAATTACATTCTTCACACAGGGAATACGACCTCAGACACAATTTCCGTTATCGCTCATCACTGTACCATGTCAAATTGCTGGCATTATAAAAGCTAATAATAAATTAAGCTTCTCTACACGCATGTTTATTCTTAGATTGTGGCCCGTTGTGGCGCACTGGTTATGTGTGTGACTGTGAACGCGATAGGTTGTGAGTTCGATTTCTGCTCGAGGAAATGAATTAATATTTTCAATATTTAATATTTTCATTTCTTTGTTTTCTTGTCGAGGCCAACCAAGTACGGATTTTAGTTTTATCTTTAGTCCTATCAAAGTGGGGAGTGGAGTGTCTAAACACTAAGCTACCTCTGTCTACCTTGCTACATGCGGGATATAGCGTGAAGCCGATAAATATATATATTCTTAACGTTTCTGGAGTCTTATTATTGCACTGTTACTACTATTATTTATTCAAAATTACATAACGAAGTTTCGTTAAGGTAACATGAATATAAACATCCTTACTTTGCATAAATTTCAAAGAATTCAAATAATTTATTTACTCTTGTATTTGAAAGCAAAAGTCAACAAACAGAGGTTTTATTGAACTTTCTTCATCTACAGAACATCTGATTTCATTATTTTTAATCAAAATTGAACCAATTTTTTTTTAAACTCCTTTTATATGTGATTCTACGATAAATATATTATATTATTATATTAAGAAATGGGGAAGAGTGACAATTGGAGCGCCGCAGGTGGTGTTAACGGCCGCTCTGTGTTATGTCCAAACGTGCGCCAAATATAAAAATATGATTTACGAGATACCATGTAGAACTGCACATCCGCCGAGACAGTGTCTAGTGGACCATTAACACAGATATTTATATACATAAAATATAATATTGGCACAGCTCAGAATTGAGCTGATGTAGAATTTTATTGCTTTTTTCTTAAAAAAAAACAGTTAAGAAAAACTTAAATAAAAATGCTTTTTTACTTAGTTTTTTTGACCTGTATGTTTACAGTTTACTTCAAAGATTTCATGTAGATGGAAGATATGTTATGTTATTAGTATTTTATATATTGCTTACTGTAATGAATATTTTAACGCAATAAACACCACAAAGTTCAAATTATTGACTGCTATTAAGAAAATCAGATAACCATATAAAATTCAATGTATTGAAATTACCAAAACAAAAACCTTAAGACTTTTCCGTTGCCTTTAACCACGCAAATAAGGACCACCGAATAAGTAGCTCAGAATTAGTTTCGTGTACAACCTTACTTTAATAATTTTGTGGTCTATAAGTACTGCGGGGCTTCCGTCATGTTTGCACAGTCGTACGATGGTCTATAAGTACTGTGTGTGTGCACAGTCGTACGATATGAAATAAATGTTTTCTGGCTTCAGGCAGTTTATTATTACTTTGGAAAGCCGTATCAAGTGAGTTCAACTACAAGGGGAAGGTACGACGTTAGGGTTCCAAAGTAAACAAGTGCGGCAAATTGATTCAGCTAGTCCATCAAATAGGATATTTTCTTTTTTTCTATTCAGATTTTCATTCGCTTATTTCGCTATAATATTATGATTTACGAGAGATTTATGAGCTGAATTGTAAATGTGTGAACCATGAGTTCAGTTTTGCTGTGCTATATGGTGAATGTGTGCTATAATATTCATAGTACTAGAGTTTCGTGTAATTAATATAAATAAACGTACATATAAATTACATTCTTCAGGTCTTTTATTTAAAAAAACTGTACTTGTAAATCTACACAAAATAAATAATAATAAAATTAATAATAATTATACAAAATAAAAAAATATATTGTATATTTCAAACCATTTCATCCTTAACTTACCTGTCCTGATATAAATTATAATATCCATAACAAATTGAACGAGTACAAGCACCATCTTTACGGTAGTCTGTGCAAGCTTACCTAGGATCCACGAAGGGTTCCGCATAGATGTTCCTCACGGGCTGGCGACGCGGGAGCGGTGGAGGTACCGGGCTGAACCCCTCCATCATGTCCTCCCACTCGCTGTATTCACTAATAAACAGTTCACTGCACAACTATATTTCGGTCTTCATAAACAACATCACTGCTAATTTATATCACTGCACTAACGTTTGAATCGTCCATTCTTTATAAAAAAAATTGATTTCACTTTTATTTATTTATATTAATTGTTAATGGTTGTGAACATATTTATTTAAATTTTAATTAATTCTGTGAAAAGAAACGTGTTTCGTATTTATACACAGTTTTAAAGCTCTGACACCGCCACACGCATCCAGACCCGGCGGGAGCAAGTAGCTGACTGTGACTGCGAGAGCGAGTCCCTCCGCCGTGGACGTCCGACCCTTGCCTTGCCTGAGCTTTTGTAGTTTTTGCGCTCGTTCGTGGCCGAGGTGCTACAAAAGCTCGACGAATTATTAGGTGATCGTACAAAAAATGCGGACCGTACGAATGACAGCATATTGTAAGTAATAGACTTGACGCAACCCATGACTCCGCCCGTGTACGACATGACGGGATGCGGTTAAAATTGTTTCAAAGAATGTATTGTGCTGGGTGAAGTGTGAACGAAACGATTTTTTTAATGTGCGTTCATTTTTATAATATTAATATTAAATGTTTTGTATTCAGGAAACGTCGTAGCAAAAATGTTTAAGTGAAACGCTATATCATATATTAAATTATTATTTTTTCGTTTCTAAATGATGCGCTATTTAACTTCTTGCATATTTTTTTCCTATCACCGTGTTTAGTGGCTCTTTCTTTTGAAATCGATAATTTCATTAATTATTTTTTTACGCTTTTTCACACTTTTTAACCTAGTTTAACAAATAAATAATTATTTGACGAAAAAAAAATTTCAATTTATTCTTCTATTTAAAGTATATTATCTGCTCTGTTTAGTAAACTGGCTCTTTCAAGCTACTTCTCCCCTATACTCTCTATCCCTACATTCTATGAATACGCGGATTTTCATACATACGAGACGAAGAAACAGGCTTCAGGTTTTACAAATGCAAAGTAAAAAACAAATGTCACTACTTATGCGTGAGCAAATGGTGAATTCATATTTGATGCAAGGTAAGTAGGGTATTGCGTGTACGGGATTGTACATCTCTCCCAGCGCTCCCTTTTACAGCGGAGAGGCGGCTGTTGATCTCAGTGCTTTGCATGTCAAATAATAACCCCCACACATTGTTGACGACAAATACGACGGGCGTGCACCCTTTACCGTTCAAATGTTTATTTTCAAAACTTGTTACCCTTTTTTGGAAATTTTATATACGATTACAAAAAATTTAATAAACATTCATGATTTACTGTTAATTGTAACTCATTTCCATTGTCACCAGTACAATTTTTACTTTAACTGATTTCTAACACAAATAGCTTAGGATTAAATTATTCAAATTTAAGCTTGTGGATATGAATTATCCCACGAGGATCGAAATAAGAATACAAAATAGCTCTGGAGATTTCCATATGGGTTTTTAAATCAGCATCGAACGCGTTTTATAAGATGGTGTATCTTATACAGTAGTAGATTGTCGTAGATATATAGCATGTGACAGAAAAGCAGACATACAAATATATATACATATATCCCAACTTTTGTACCTGTATAACAAATTGATTTAAGCGCTTCGTGACAGGTTTAAGTATGTTTTGACAAACATTAGGGAATTTAAAGCCCTTGCGACTGAACTTTGTTCGGTCCCCGAAGCGCTCCTTGTCGAGATGGTACGAAGTAAATTTCCTTCAAGTTACGGACGGAGGATACTCGATTTGGGAACATCTTTTAAAGGAAATCAAAATTGAATCACTTTAAAAAGTTTTCTTGTAACTTGTAAATCGTTAGTTTTTGTCAGATCTTATCAATTTTCATTTTAAATATACATATTTCTAAAATATATAAGCACTATTTCCTACTATTTACTTTATTAACTAATATAGTTATAGTATTTGTTTTAAGGCTGTCAACAACAAATATTCATCTCTCGATTCAGCCTGTCAGTTCTAAGAGATCAGTAAAACCGGTGTATACGTTGCAGCGCTGTCTGCTCTTATAAGGCAAGCAGGAAGCAAGAACGTTCCCATCGCACGGATAGACGCATATCTGACCCGATACTTCTTGCACTTGAACTTGCAACCGCTATACGTACGGTACGTACCGTATGAACACCATGTTTATACGAGTTAATTTTATCTAGAATAAAGCTAAATGTATATAGATTTAGATTACAAAATTATTTTAATAACATTTTTTTATATATTGAATTTAATTTTCATTAAATCGATTAGTTAATTAATTAATAAGCAACAAAGCCCTTAAACTAACTAAGAATATTTTATATTAAGTATTTAATTAAATTACTTCTTAGGCCCTTGAAATATTTATAGTAAAAGGTATAAAAAATCTTTTTTAAAAAACAAGTATATTATTTTAATCTCAGTCATGATTACATTTTGAACGGCGTTTGAAATCACATTAGTTATGCCCACCCAGTAATAACTTCCTACATAAAGACAGACAGAATGTCATCTACGTTTTGTTTCGCGTATCAAAATCGAGGTGTATTTGTGTAAATTCAGATATTCTGTCTGTCTGTCTGTAATATTTTAGAATATTCTGAGTGTTATATAACCAAAGAGAATAAAAGAAAAAAACTATGAATTTCTATTACAATATTATTTTATTTGAGCATAGAGAACTTTGTAAAATAAGATAAGTCTTTATTTTGTAATAAAAGAAGAACCTTTATTGTAAAGGATAATACCAGGTTCCTGTAACGTGTATTTTTGTTGTACAAAAAATTCAGGTTCCCTGCCTGCACGTAGTAAAGTGCTGCACAAAACGCTGCAGCAATTAACACAGCACTGTTTACATTTTAAAGATCTGCGCAGCCAGCGTGAGAGCTCTCGTACTCTAATAGACACATTTTACTCAGTATATTTACACTCGCATCAACAAGCCGCTTCTTAGTTTGAACCTAATTAATCTTCGCTCCTGACCCAAATGTAACTTTGCATCCGTCTCGCGTTCCACAAAAAATACTAAACTATTTTAATTGGCGCAAAGGTTTGAAGTTTCTACTCGTAAACATGTCAATGAATAGCTGTACACTTGACATGTGCGGTTCCTTTACTATATATTTATTTATATATTAGTATAATTTAATAAATGTGCTTACAAAACAACTGTTTATATAATGCTATATACATATATAATGCTAATAATAGTTGGTGGTAGCTGGTCCCGGTTTTTTCTAAGTAGAATACCGTTATTTAATTACCTATATGCTTACACATTAAATTTAATTTATTTTTAAGAAAATACAAATATCGTATTCTCATTAAGAATTCAAATTAATTAATTTAATAGCGAACTAATATTAAGAAAGAAAATAGATTTTAATTAAACGCTACAAGATTTAGTAGGCAGAACGAATAAATACGGGCAGCTAAGAACAAATTCCACTTTAATTATCGGAATCTTCTTCATATTTGTTCACTTAGTCTCGTGCCTTACAGTCCTAGACGGCGCGGGTGGGGGTACTGGGGGAAGGCACTTGTACGATAACATGTGCCTGTGTGTGTTGTGTATGCCTGTATGTGTGTGTATGTGGAGCACGTTTCATAAAATAAAAGACGATATTGATTCCGTGACGAGCCGAGAGCGGGCTGTGGGAACCGATTCCTGTCTGTTTAATAGATGCCCCGAGGAGGAGCACTTCAACACTCTTTGTTCAGACAACACTGCTTTAAGAAAAAAACTTGAGATAAGTGCGAGTACGTGATCACTGAAGGAGCTATTTTAGAAAATGTATCACTTATCACGCTTTTGAAAACTAATTAAACTATCTGATGCACTAAAAAAATTAAAAAGTTCAATTACGACTAGGATACTTTGGTAGTATCCTAGTCGTAATAGTAATATTTTAAGACTCAAGTTAATTTTCTCCTTTCATAGCTCACTATAGAGTATGTGCTAGTACCACCAGCACGTGAACTCAGTTTCCAGACGTAATTAATGAGTTAAGGTTGCGACATGAGCACTTTATTCCTAGTTTAGACGCGGTCGGAGGCTGCCCGGCCGCAGGACCGACCACATTCTCGACGGGTAATTACGCACGCATGTCTCGTTCCCAAGCCTCCTCTAACATTTTATGCCTCATTTCGGAGTGTGTGATTTGCTGCACATATTATTTAGTATAATCATCGTGGGAGTTAGCTCCGCTTGCGTGCGAAAATTATTTCTACCAAAGTAGCCTTAAAAAAGGTCAAGAACCAACTAATTTATTAAAATAACATCTTTTAATGGTACAATTGTTGAGAAAACTCAATTGAAATGTAAATTTGCGACATTCCAAGTAAGAAAATAGATTCGCTTCTAATTTGAAATATGAGGATTTATACAAGGCGAGATCAAACGTTCTCTAAACTGTATGACATCCGACAGGAGCGGACGCAAGTGTTTTGTAAGGGGCCGCTATGCAGCAGTGGGTTTACTTTTGCTAGTATCAAAATTCGCTCACAAAATTATTTTTATTTTTAAATATTGCTGTTGTTTTTTAATTATAGCGATCCGAGTATGCCAGTTCAGCACTAATCACTACGCCAATGTCTATATTTTGAAATATGTTATAGCGTTGGTTTTAGGAGTTTTTGACAGTTAATTTGTCGTCAGACCTGTATCTGTCAGCGTATTATATTTGATAGTTTAAATGTTGTAGATATTTAAAAGTATTGGAATTATTTTTATTACAAAAGAAAATTATACATGTTTTTGTGCAGTGAAATTTGTTTACATTATTAGACTATCTGTGAGTCTGAAGTCGCAGCTATATCCTTCCTATATTTGCAGGTAAACCTATATAGATATATTAGTAATGAAGGCACAACTGTTTTAATTACTTAATCATATCTTGATATAGAGCAAGTAAATTACAATTATTATATTTAAAAAAATATTTTAAAATAAGTATTGAGCTTAAAAAAAAAGATTTCAATGATTGACTAAATTTGAAATTGCCTCTGTGTTGCCACAGAGATGTTGGTCTACTCTACAACATTTGCTTACTAATTCCTTTTTATTTCTACTTCTATTACATGAAGTTTATATATAAATCTTTAAACTTGTTTTACACAATGATATTAATGATGCTGGAATTTGTTCTTGTCGAAATGCTTACACATTAGCTAAGGACATTAGACCGGCAATAGCAAACAATGTGTGCGTGTCATCTCATTTGGGACACGTGACGGACTAGAAAAACAAAGGGCCGAGCCAATATGTTCTGGCATTAAGGTATTTTTCGGGCATTCAACGGGCCCGAGTCAAAGATAAAAGAGTGAATTACAATGGAGGTTCTATTTCATATAAACCTTGATTATTTTGGTTAATTTAAGATTCAGGATGGAAGGAATGGGCTGATGAAAAACGAGAAAAATATGCCTTAAAAAATAAATGTTAACTGATTTCTCATCATACAATCGAATGGAATTTTAAAGAATTTGTCTGTGTTTTTAACTAACATGCTATACTAGTTTAAGCGTGTAAACGAAATCTCCACCGTGTGTCACGGTTAGCCTTGGCCATTAACTATCGACGAATTTTCCAGCAATTTAGTTTGAGTAAATAATTGCGTTGAAGTCAGACCTAATGGACGCCGCCGGGGTCCGAGATCAAGTTGCCGTTAAAGTTCCGCGAACAGGTTCTCACTGCCCAATACCAATAACAATCAAGATTATAAGCTTATAACCATATATTTTGTTGCGAAAGACCTATTAGTGAATACATCAAAATGCTTGGTCGTTTCATATTGATATTAAATTTAAATACAATTTCAATTTAATTTTTTGATGTATGATGTTTTTGATTTTATAATTTTGTATTCATCCTTTTTTTTTTATATGTAAAGAAATACTTGGAGCTTTGTTTGTTTGGGGCAGCATTCTAAAATTATGTATTAAATTATTTTTTTAAACGTCTAAATTATTATTGTTATATCATTTCATCATCATTAGCATTAGATAATGCTTAAATTTTCAATGATTAATGGGGTCATAACAAAATCTTATCCTAACTTCTCACATATTTCCCACAATTTCTAACAAGGAATATCTAAAATTTACATAGGAAACTTTTGATTATTGTATTTTTTTGCGTAATCCTTAAATTGGCTTATAAATCTATACTACTAGTAAAGGTTTTATTATAAAAAAAGTATAAGAATATCTAAGTATCATAATTTTTCATTCTCAAATTAAATTTACTTAGCTGAGAGGAAACTTGAGTAAGTTTACTCTGCACGTTCGGTAATTCACTGAAACTGTCTTTGTTCAAACAATTCGATTGTGTGTCTTTCACTGCTGTAGTCATAGTTCAAAGTTTGTTCAATAACACATTCAAGAAACTTGCCAGTTACTTGAAATAGATTACGTACTTGCGCATACGAGTAATACATAGTATGAGGCATGCGGTCCACAAGGCAAACAATATAAATAGAAAGCGGACGAAAGACGAGGTACTTTTCAATTTCCGTCGTCGTTCAATAAATAAAACGGAATCCAATATTGGATTCCCCTATTCATTACATTTGCAAATGCAATTTTGGGAGTTCTTGTGTTGGCTTGGAGCTTTTTTTTTTAGGTTTATTCGATCGCGGCATGTTTTGTAGGAAAAAATATAATTATTTCTCTAACTCTAGAGAAAATATTTTATGTTATAACCTGCTTATGAAGGCTTATGTGCTATTTTCATATCATCAGTAATTATTATATTTGTTTTAAGTGAAATTATGTAATGTGTTGTAATAGTTACTTAGATAGAGAAAATCATATTTTTTAAAATAAATTCTTAATTAAGAATCTAGTGGTCAGAAAAATGAATTTCTTCATTTTAATAAATTTCATTATTCAATAATTAAATTCGTTAAGTCATAATACAATAAAATTTATTTACTATTACAGCTCTATCGATTTTTTATGATATCCAAGTACAATCGTACATACATACGTATGTCGAAATTACATATAAATATGAACATTTCATGACTGATATTGATTAGCCCTTACTAACTTATTATGTTGTACTATAATACAATTAGTTTTGTAAATGAATATAGAGCGTTGAAACATGCTTCTCTTACTATTCTTACACCGCCGTTTTCATATTTACTCATTTTAATTAGTTGCGTCGCATATCCATTCATAAAAAAAAATAGAACAGTTCATAAAAAACTCACGCAATGTCGCTACGACTGTAAGACTCGTAACTCACTTACACGAGAACCCTCGTGCATCTATCGCTCGTAGCATACAATTATCAACACAATTTAGCAGAATAATGAACACTTCAAAACAATAAAAAACAAATTAAAGTCGAACGCACGATCAGCATTAGAGTAGATTAGAGAAATAGCCGTATATCACGCGATCGGCGCTACCTGGCAGCAGTGCCAGCACCAGGAAACGATATAGGCTCGCAGCGGCAGCGTCCGCGGGTCGCTGTTGCCAGAGAGGGCGGAGGTCGAGGGACACGGTATCGGTCAGTGACCGCGCAGCAGGTCGGGCTGGCACCAGTGCCTCTCACCGTCGGAGGTGTTGAGTCGAGTGACCGCGCGGAGACAGCAAGAACGCGCGGACCGGCCGCCCTCCGCAGGCGATTTGATGCCCTCCTCGCGACGCCGCTGCGCGCGCATCACTTACTATCGGATAATGCTGCCCTATATCATATCGAAATACTTATATCGAATTATCCACCTCGCATAGACATTTTATTTAACTGCTTTCTTTTATAATATAGGCATTCAAAATATATCTTTTAATTTCATTACATCTCGTTTATGGTACTCTGACACCACCGATACCACCGCCACGAGAATTAATCGCATTAAAAATAATATCAATGATGAATTTACATTTTATATTTTGAATAAAAAAGATTGTCACTTACCGGTTTATATACTTTTTAAATTTTATGGTGAATCGACAAAGGGCATCCCTATAGAGATTACAATTGGAGCATGCGTGGTGCGAGGGTTGAGGGTAGCGCCAGGGTGGGTGGCGGTGCGGGGCGCGCGGGGGTGCCGTGTCACCGCGGGCCGCGGCCGTGCCGGCGCGACTCGCGACGCTACACCGACGTGATCTTGACACCACGTATGCAAACTATTATATGTGTGCCACAGAGTCATTGTAATTGTTATTAATTAATATTTTTTATGTGTAAAATCTAAATAATTTAAAATTAATAATTTTCTTAACTTAAATTTATTGAATCCTTCGTGAAATTTGTAATAATATATTATTACACCACATTACAGTTAAGTTCTAACTGTATCGCTTTTTCACGAGTACAATACAAAAAAACAATTTATAAACACTTTCTATAAATAATTAAAGTACTTAAAAGGCTTTATTAAAATTAAAACACTGACCTTGACACGACTTTCCCGAATTCTTTGCATGAGCGGTAAATAAATCAAGAAAACAAGACCAGGTCAAGCCAAAAAATATCAGACTGTAAATACCGGCGACGGAAACATGCTTTTCATTTCTCTACAATATTTTTATACTTTGGTAGCGATAATATCGTTTTTCTTTGAATTTTTATGTCTAATCCAATGCCAGTGAGCAATAGTGATATATATGACAGATATTCGAAGATTTTGTTAATGAAAAAAAAAATGTTCATTTATTAACTTTCTGTAATAACCAAATTCTGTAAGCCCGACTTGTACTGCGTGGGAAGTCATTACATATTTAAATTTAATTCGAAGAAATCTTTTCTAATATATTATGCATTAATAATTGTGGTAGCTAGTAACTTTTTCAATCTTTGTCGCATACAGTCGGCCGTAAGTTAGATTCCCGCTGGGGACAAATCATTAAATATATAAGTTGTTGTGTGTTCTAGTTATGTATTTCATCTCAAATTATCGGCTTTGTTATAAAAGCGAGTAAGTTTACTATGAACTATCATTATCATTATTATTATATTCTAGGAACAGGAATATCTGTGAATATACTTGGTTGGTTACTAAGCATCGGCGTAGAGATCTAGGGATATTTTCTGGGTGGGGCCTGGACTTTAGATTTGAACAAATATGTTTATATAAACATTTTTTTTATATTTTAGGGTAGAATTTTTGTTATTAAAATTTCTGGGGTGGGCACGGGCCACCTAGCCCACATTACGCCCATGTAACTAAGGCTATTAAATATTAAATGATAACATATTCTATATCTCATGATATTTGCAAATAATATACCTTAACAAAATACGAAGGAATATCAATTTAAAAGCGATCAAACAATAGTTCACATTGAGTACCTAGATAGAACGTAAAACAAAAGTAAAAGCGCAGTACTTTAGAATGAAGCGAAACGAGCATAGATGTACAGACAAGCGGGACAGGCGGGATGTGTGGATACGAAATCCTTGGCGCGTGACTTTCGTTCGCGCACCATCGACTTTTTGGTATGCATATTGCTATATTGTGTAATAATACTTACAAATATAGTAAATTCCAAACATTGAGCTTATATATATTAATCGTATATATATACAGTTATATAATTTAAAGCTATGTATATTTTTATTATTGTTTGTTTGTACAAAAGTCCTAAATTACATTAAACCAGCGATGTAAGGACTGAGTGAAAATATTAAACCTACGCGTGACCCAGAAAAGTAGAAATTCAAGCGATGTGACCTATTTAATCAAACAAAACGAGCAAGATTTTCGTATCGATTTTGTATTTTTTTTCTTACTATTATTACCTACTAAAGCAACTCTAAATTATGGTTTATGTGTTTTTACATTCCCAAAACGTTTATTGTGCGCAGTTGAATATTTAATTATATTTTATTATTAATCTAACACAGTAATTTATTAAAAAAAAATTCTCACCATTTATCATTCAAAAAAGGTAAATCAATGGCGATATTAAATTTATTTTGATATTTATGGCGGATTTTGCGATTTAGGGAGTTGCCGCGCCGCCTCGTGTATCCGCGCTGCGGTACCCTCCGCGGTCTAAAGGGTTTTGTTTTCTTTATAAACAACCGTGAAGGTGCTGTTAACGACTCCACGAACAAATACGAAATTCGATCTACCATTACGCATACCAATAGCTCCCCCCTGTTGAAGTATTGTCTTTGTTTCTTCATGCTCGCTCCAAACTTCACTCATTATTATATTTATAGGTTTATTTTCTTTTTTAGCTTCACGCTGTATCCCGAACAGAGCAGGGTATGCAGAGGGAACCCTAGTGTTAATACATTCCGTTCTACACTTTCCGCCGATTTCCAAACACCAGAGCGAAGAAATGAACATATTAAATATTTCATTTCCTCGAGTGGGGATAGGTAAATTCACTGAGAAATATCCACTTGCATTAATAAACAGCGTCAGCGATATTTTTATAATCTATAAAGATTGATTCTGTTATATTGAACCGGCGAGCTTATCGAATAATCATGAAAGGAAATGAATAAAAAGTGGATACGAATTCATAAAAAATTGAAGTGTCGTTATCTTCGATCGCGGCGTTCATTGCCTTGTCTAGAGGATCTGTTCGAGTCGAATATTTACGTATCGATTTACAAAGACGCGAATCGGATATTTCATTAAATTAAGATGTAGCTTCAGATTCTGTTTTTATTATATTTCTTATAAGTTTTCTACGTACTAGGAGCAGAAGAGGTTAAAACAACAAAAAATATTTGATTTCTTTTAGTATTTTGATATTCCAGTATGCATTTTTACTATTGATCTAATGCAATTTTGTTTATTATGTAAATGCCGTTATAGAAAGCTTAAATTGCAAGCAATTAATGCAAAGCAATTAATTGCTTAAAGTACTTAAATTGCATATAAAAAAAGGTTATATAGGTACGCATGTACGTAAACATATTTTCTTGTAATATTTTTATAAATCTGCTATAAGTATCATTTGAAAATACATTTTATATCCAAGGAATGTCATTTATCAGCAAAATATGTACGTAAAAACTCTCTGATAAAAAGTAAGTAATAGCCGCATTTCTATTTACAGACCATGAGGTTGCATAAAAGGCGAACAAGAATTTTGTTTGTCACCCGTCGCCGTCGGGTCCTCACTCCTCACTCCTCATCTGATCACGTGATAACATAAGCCCAAGGATAACCCACATTGAAATAAGACCTTGCTTCATAGGATCATATTGAAATATTATGTTAAGTATTTGTTTATAATACGTTCGAATGTAAATTCTTATCTTCAATCTAGGAGAATGAAATGTTATTCTTGAAAGGTTTTAAATATAAATCAATTTATATAGGGTAGGTGTGTCCACAGACGCTTCAGTAAGTATTTTTTATAAAAACAGAATGTAAACGACCATTTTTAGTAGTCAGTAGTTTTCTAAATCCAGAGAATATCTTATCATATTATATAAATAATGTGATAATTAAGATTTCGCGTTAAATGTGTTATTAGTTAGCTGGAAAATTTAAATTACAGTCGATATTCAATACCTTTTAGAAGTTTGTTTAAGCGGAGTTCAACACGACGTACCTACAAGCTCTTACGTAGAATATGCAACTTTAGTTTCAAATAAGGTTAAAGATGCTTTGTTAGGTTCAATATACCCGTTTTCTGTAAGCTTTTGTTATTACCAAGACCAATTTTTTCCATTTTTTGATATCATAGAAGTAAGTGAGTCTGTGTATACATAAAAAATGGACTCTCAAAAATGGATTCATCCATTGAGATTCAATTTTGATTTAGGAAAAATAATCTCCGTGTTTTAAATTTAATACTTTTAATAGTTAAGACAACCTAAATAAGTAAGGTAAATAAGTGTGTGTAATAATTACGTATTTAATGAAAATTATTATTTTTAGTAGTTAAAAAGGTAATTTTTAATGTTATTCATTTTAAATCTTTTTTCAATTAGTCACTTAAATAACATACTCGACGATATATTTTTGGAAAGTATATTAAATCAATAAACATTTAATTACATTGTCCAATATTAGCACTAAGAATACCGAAATAATAGCATAAAAAAGTATTTATACCGTTGAAGTGGAAAATATATACCTAGAAGGATTCATACGAAAATATAATTTATTAATATTAAAACATGACATAGGTCCGGCGTTGAGTTCCGCCACTAAATACGTAATGCCTACAGAATTCGGCGGAAAGTGTGGAGCGGAGTGTCTTAACACTAGGCTCTCGCCTCGGGATGCCTGCGGGATACATGAATTGTGTGCATGTACTCGTATATGAAGAAGAAGATAGCTTAGTAAAGTAATTGTGTTTCAGTAGAAAATACATGTATTGATATTTAATATTATTTCTTTTAATATGTCACAAATGTTATATCTATCAAGTATTTTTGATTTAATTTCTCAAACGAATAGCATTGTAATGTAGGCAAAGTAAACGAAACGGGCGTTGGCGTACGATTTATGTCGCAAGCAACTATTGTAGAGACACTGATTACCTTTTATGGGGATTTGGTATCCTAGCACCACGTGCCTTAGTTCCATGCTTCGTTTTCTTATAGCAATGGGTTGTATGGACGTAAAACTTTTATGTCTCCGCCGCGTTTTACAGCAGGCTCTCTATTATTTAGTGAAAGGAACGACGGTGATGTCATAAATCTCCGCTTCTGCGTGAACTTTTGCCTCTTATCTCGGAAAAGAAATTATGGAACTTTGTGCCTTTTCTAGACAAAGTGTTTGGCTTTTCCAAACCGCGGGTCACCGCCGCAAACATTAATGAGGAGATTTAAGCGTCATTAATGGTCGTTGATATTTTAGAAAAAATCGGTTAAGTGCGAGTCAGACTCATCCAACGAGGCTTTTGCACTAATTTCCAGATTGTAGATCAATGGGAATTACAACTTTTAAAAGTGGACAAACTTAAGTATGCGGGCATATGCACTCATTTTATATGAAATGAAGTACACATATAAGTTTGTAATTTTTTTTTTTATGAAATACAAATAAATAATTATTACGAGCCAAAATTTTGCAACTGTAGGAAGTCTATAGGTTTTGATAACGTGGCGAAGTACATAGAAAATGTAGAAAATCTAATGCATAATTGCTCATATCTTTCGATTGCGTTGACTTAAAACTTTGATTTTATTCTGAAATATACAAGACCATAGTTCTAAATATATTAATTTTAGCTTAATACCTTCACGCCATCTTGGATGTTTTGACGAACATACAGACAGACGGATTGAGTGATCCTGATGTGATGATGAGAAAGTGATTCCATAAGGTTTCTATTCCTAACTGTTGAGGTACAGAAACCTAAATATAGCCAGGTCATTTTTATACTAATAAAAATTATCGAAATTAAAATTTCACGTATTTTATAACACATTTTGCTGACCTGGTGCATTGTAATTTATAAAATCATAAAAAGCTCTGACAGTTTAAAGTGCTCTAGAGCATGGAGAGAGTGCAAATGTGAACGTCGGTCAAAGTTTATTAACAAAATGCATCACTTCATATTCACCAGGTAAATCGTGCTTAAATAAGTTAAGAGTTAAGTAGTTGTCACATATTTAATTAAGTGTAATGAAAATGACATAAAAAAAATAGACGTGGGTAGTGGGTTCGATCCCTACTCGAGGGAATGAATTATTATTTATTTTCATTTCTTCGCTTTGGTCTCGAGGTAAAACGACGTGATCAGTTCCACTACTAAACACTGGCATTGCACCTCCAGTATTCAGTGGAGAATGGGGAACGAAGTGTCTAATACTAGGTTTCCTTTGACTACTTTCATAAGTAAATTTAAATAGTCGTAACTAGTAAAATCTACCATACAATCTTTATTCATCGTATCGGTTTTATAATTTTTCATATCATTTTGCATACAGAATTAAAAAAACATTCAACATTTGTTTCATATTATTAAGTATTTGTGTCTCTTGTGTCAAAACTTATAAATTCTCAAATTGATTATATAATTTTAATGTAAATCACCCTTGAGTTACTAACCTACCATTCTCTACAAGTGCGTTACTATGTAAGAGTTATTTATTAATCTTATATTAAAACAGATACTGTGTGGGCACAGTGACAGCCTCTACATGTTAGTAATTAAATTACGGGTGGCGTGCCCGGCCCGGATACACCTCTTTAAATCATATCCGTGATTAAAGCTACCAAAAACTGAAATTATTATTAGCGACCAATAAAATATATTAAAGGGTTATTTATAATGACTGTTTAGTAATTAATTTTTAATAAAGTGCTGTGGTGATATTTGTTGAAACATGCATGATAAATTAGTTTTTAATTATTGTGAGGAAATTTGAGAAAAATATATTTCAAATTAAAAATATAATTAACAATTTCAATAAAATGGAATTCGTTTTTCTGATTTGTCTAACTAAAATATCACTCTATGCAAAATATAATTAAAATAAAAATAAATGGCGTTTTAAAAATATTCAATATTTTCAAAATTTTATTTATCATTGTCGGACTCGAAATTTAGTTTGCGTGGACTTAAAGACTTAAAATTGATAATCTCGTTTTTGCCCGTTCCCGTAGGAACTACGGGATACTCTGCCATAGTGTTGTTTTCCTACTTTCTTTAATCCACCTATGTACATACCAAACTTCAATTTTATAATCCCAGCAGTTTCGTCTGTGCATTGTATAAACGAATATTAGAAAACCTAAATGAATTGTCTCTATAAATATAATATAAAGTTTTTGCATACAGGTAAATAACGTCAAAACTATAGACCATTATATGAACTTTTCCTCCAAAAAGTTAGTAAATCCTTTATGGGTCTGAGTATACGTATATATAATAAAATTCCGCAGTGTATTCTTAGTTTGCCACTATCAAAATTTAAAATATCTGTAAAAAAAATTCTAACAAGTAAAGCGTATTACACTGTTCAAGAATATTTAGAGGATAAGCATGTATGGAATTAATGTCTATTGAATGTAATGCAGGATAGCTGCCAGCTAATGTTTATAGGTTGTACCATTGATTTTGAAAAGAGCAACTGTTGAGTTTCTTGCCGGCTCTTCTCAGCAGAACTGCCTTCCGAACCGGTGGTAGCTTTTTGTTCATATGTTCATTCGACAATTCAAAAGTGCTTATAATAATTGCCTATTTGAATAAAGAATATTTTTAATTTGAATTTTGAAGAAAGAACTGCTGGACAAAGGCAAGAACATAAAAATTGTAAATGACTAGGCGCTATAAAGTTGTGACAAAATAAAATATTTATTATGAATTAACTACCACTAAATGTTAATTAAATTAATGCACGCTCCTATTAGAGGCACCGGCATCTAACCAGGCGTTGACGGCCGGCATATTACAATTAGACGGACAGATAACACTAAACGAAAGAATCCAAATCGTAAATATATTTACTTTATTATCTATAAAAGTCACTAATGAATTAATTGAACAATGATTAAGTACTTTCTTATGCGACATAAAGGGTCCGCAGCCCACATCGTTAGGGCCTTATATAGCTGCGTAACTAAGTTGTCGCCGTGTGGACCATAAAAATTGGGCTTATATCTCAATATCACAATGATCTCTTATAGTGCAATAATAAGATTAAAAATATAATTAAGAAATTAAATTATCACCTTTTCAACATCTTCAAGCATCATATTATAACGAATAAAATAATTTAGTGGCATTTTTAATATTTGTGGCGCAGTGAACGTTCGCTTGTGGCCGCTACGGCAGTTAATGCACTCCTAGGTTTCTAGATAAGCCAACAAGCCTCTTTAGCTAAACAAGACGCGGCCAAACAATAAAGGCGACTTAAGCATCGTGAAATATGGCGGATACGAGGCGCGATAACTTAGTACGCCGGGGCCGCTTCTTTTCCCCTAATTAGCCATTCAATTCCCGTAATCTTGTTTACTCGTCGGGCGGCCCGCGCTGCCCAGGTGCGATAATGGCTGAACTATTTGCATGCCGCCATATTGTTTCCCCATGTTCGGTAGTCGGTAGTCGGCAGTCGGCAGTCTGTAGTAGGTAGTCGGTAGAGGGTAGTCGGCAGTAGTCAGTCGCAGTCGGCTCGATCCCGTCGACCCCCCGTTGTTTTGGTTGAGCTTATTGGATCGGCTAGCGATTACTTTGTATTGATCCTGCCGTCCATTATCTACATTCGTTTATTTTGGTATCAGAGTAATAATACGGGTGATGTCCGCAAATCCGATGAGCTTTTCCATTGTACATATCAATTTGTAGTTTCCGTTCCACAGCCTACAATTAAAGAACACTTTCTGTAATGAGTGTTCGAGGTCGAGCGATGGTTTCGGGAAAATTGAGTTTTATTGACTCTATAAATTTTCAATCGACTCTATTAATTCATTCCGAGCATGTAAAGAGAGCATTTTAAAATTTCATTTGTACAATTTGATATAAAGATGCAAAAATATTTTACTTGTATAGCATAAGAAAAGTAGTTTTGCAAGCATTTTTTATACAGTCACGGGATTTAAAAGATATTACTAGTATGTGATTTTGTACGTATTTTACTTACAAAACTTAAATTTATATATAATTTTTTAAATTACAAAAAACGTATTAATGAAAAGTAATCAATGATTTATAAAAGATTGCATTGTCTTGAATTTGTTTCTGCATAACTTATGTTGTGATTGATCTTTATTTTAATAGTACGTACGCAAAAGGATACCTTTCTATTTATTCTTTTTACGATACGTGAAAAATATGTTTAAAAACAAGCGAAACTAGTATAATTAGTATATAATGTAAGTAGTATGGAATAATGCTCTCCATTAATAGTTATTTCAAATAGATCTACAATGCTGTTCATAATGCTTATTGACTTGCTGACAGACAGTGTAAGCATAGAATACACAGAATATACTCCGTGTATATGTATGTAGACACAGTTTGCTTGGCAGCATAGAATTTGCATGCACAACTCTATATATAAAATTTGCATATACATATGTATGTATATAATTTATGGATATTTTGGTATTAGTACTCGTATATGTATAAAATATTTTGATTATGTAATCACTATAATCTAAACAAAGATATAGACGACGATCGACGGGTCGTGGTCGTCCACTCAGGGATAGATTCAAAAATAAAGTTACATTTCATTAATTCGATAGATATACTTTTATAAAAATTTAACACGTTATTTTTAGTGCGACGAAATAGAATTTTCTAGAGTCCTTTTGACTACCCAGTCCCATTATCATGATACTTTTTTTGTAGTTAAAAGCTGGTGCTTTCTTTCGGTTTTAACACAGAAAATATTATAAGTCTTAAATTTGCATAGGTTACTCGTTTCATGTTAGATTTATGAATCTATTTACTAAGTCCTATCTATTCAGTCCTATAAGGACTAAAACAATAAAATAGCATGCAACTGCTGCCTTATATATTTATCTAATTATTTATTATCGTTTTTCGAAAAATTAAATTGACATATACTTACAATGTCTGGTACAATTTAAGGTAAAACCTATTTAATATTGGCATTGTTGGCTTATTCGTCATCAGCTACCCACAAATAAACACCACACTATTCCCACCTTCCTATAAACACAATTGATACAATTTGAAGGATCGTCTTCATAAAACAAAACGTTTTAATTGAGTACCTCATTGTCTAAATCTAGCGAGGTGAAGCCGATCTGGTTCTTGAAGCGTTGTCAACATCTACTATAAATACATTACAAGACACGCTTTATTACTTCGCCGTTTCCATCCAATCCTGTTAAGTGTCTGTTCGTGAACAGTTTTCCTTGCGACCGTTCAGCTTAAGATGGCCATTTTTTAAAATAGTATTAGGGTTCGATAATGGCTTTTACACAGCGTTAGGGGGGAATGACTGTATTATGTCGTGAGATTTTGCGAGCTCAAGCGATATGCTAAACTCCTGGTGTTCGGCGCTGACATGGCGTCTGGCCCGGCGTTTTGCAAGGCCATAATTTAACTACAACTTTCTAAGATTTCCTTTCTAACACTTATATTTCTATGTTTTATAAAAGTCCTATAACTGATGGAGTTTGTACAATATGCATAGGTTTACTATTGTTACGTAGATGAGACTTAATGTGATGATTATAGGCTCAAACCTAACTAATATTCGTTTAAAATATAGGCTTACCTTAGCCAACTGAGAGCGCCAATGCTTTACGTCATAGCTTAAGCGAAAAATGGATAATTGAGTAATATGTCAATAAGTCGCCTGTCTCACCTATTAAAATTATATTATTTTCAATCGTCACAAATTTTTGCTTATTAGTACCTACTCAAATCTAGTTCTAATTTTATAAAATTACCACAGATTACAAATAAAAATATTATGGTTGACGATTACCCCCCGAGATAAATATAAAATGGGCTTGATTCATGTAATTGGATCCAGGGTAATTTGAATCCGCGACGCACATTAAGTTAATCCCTTCGTCTAATCTCATACGATCAGGACCTGTATAATTAGGGGTGACAACAATGTGGCGCTACAAATACAATACGTCTGTATAAATCGCTTGTCAATTTAAATTGCCCCCCTCTACAAGATGGCTGCCAGCTCGTGTGTATTGGACGTCACTATTCTAATAGAGATATTTTTTTATTATATAAACTTATTATATTGGTATTTCCGTGGATTGGATTTTACAATACAAATAAAATATGAAAAAGTCAAAATTTACAGTTTATTCATAAAAAATATATACTAACAAATTTTACCCAAAAATAAATACATACGCCCGCAAGTTTAAGTTTGTTAAGTTTTGTATATTATACTTTCCGACTTGCACTTCATTGGTTTTTTTATTCAAATGTAAATAGAAAAATAACAATATAGATAAATAGCAACAAGCCAATGGTGGGTACAGTTATTACGGACAATGAAGGAAATTCTAGGTTTTACTTTGTGCCTAGGAAGTAGTTATTTCATATTATTATATAATTGAAAGTACTTCATACTACTACTACTCATACTTATTACTTTGCCAATTTTATAAAAAAAATACATAAACACGTGTATTTTTTAAAAAATATATATACGAAATGAAAAACTCCATTTACCTTCCACTTGAAAAAGGATAAAAATTTACATAGTTTACATACAATCGCTGCCCAAGAAGGTATGAAGATTGAAGGAACGTGTGCCCGACGGTCAACAGTTTATTGCCCTTGACTAGAAACGCACAATTCAGTACAAAAGGGTTCACGTTCAGTATTAAATAAACTTGTAGTTGTATAACGTATATATAATTCATATCTTAAGTAATGATTCAAACTACAATATAGCCATCAAAACAACCACTCAGAATTTATGGACGAAGGTAAACAGTCGTAAATATTTTAACGAGCAAGATAAATGTAAGTTATTTCATTTACTCGGCACCACGGAGCTGGTGCTGCATTACCTCGGACATTATTTAGCACGTAAGTGTGACGCATTCTGAGTACAAAGCAACGGGGAGGTTAACCTACCACATTCAGTTATTATTTAGGAAAAAGCTTATATTAGCATTCTTGAATATTTTGTTGATGCTAGTAGTGGTTTTGGGGAACGGCGTGCGATTACGGCCTCTAGGTTTGATTCTCACTCAAGGAAGGAAATAGTTAGGTGCTATTTCCCCACTCTGGTAACAAGGCAAACCACTTAAAGCGCCGCATTGATTGCCGTCAGTCAACACGCAATGTCTCCAGAAATCGGCTGGAAGCGGGAAAAGGAAATGTCTTGTTGGGAACGGAGTGTCTTAACTCTAGGTTCCCAGATTGTAACTGTCTACCCCGCTATGTATGGAATACAGTGTGAAGCATACTTTCAACACATGATATGCAACATTACATATTAATTTACACGTTCGTTTACTTTAAAATATGGCAGATTGAACGTTCGAACAGAAAATTAAAAAACTTGTAAACTAACTTGAAGCTGAATGGTCTATTTCATTACAGGAAATAGATACAAATATCTACCCTCATTGATCTATTTATTTATTGAATCAATTATTATATTTCAATCCTTCTTTGACAGCAGAAGAATATTATAATTTCAGTAAACTATTTATAGTATAGTAAAAAATAAATATTTTAAAATGGAATAATATTATGAAGGAAATTAAAGTCTTCTAGAGATATTGTCTCTTTATTAGGTAATAAGTGTGTCGTCGTGGTGCGGTTATAACTATTTAAGAGGCATTTAAATCATATTCTAAGAAAAGCTACGATATGGAACGCCGTCGCTACAGATGGCCGGTGCGTGATGAGCTGTATTCTCCATATTTATTTTATATATATTTTTGATAAAAGTTTTTTTTAGTTTCACGCTGTATCCCATATTTAGCAGAATAGGCAGACGGAGACGAGTGTTAAGACACTCCGCTTCCCACTTTTTGCTGAATTCTGAAGTTTCATTGTCCTTTAATAAGAGTATCAGCGTATCAATAATACAGCAATATGTTTTTTTCCAACTTAGAAATTCTTATATAGGTAATTATGCGTGTATATTTTTTACATCAAATAATACGTATCTATTTAGTATAGTTTGAATTCTTCATAATGTTAGTACACGTATTTGTTAAAGAAAAATGTTCACAGGCACAACAAAATGGCGTCTATTTTCAAATTAAGAACGCCGGAGCAGGTCAATGGGTACAAAGTACATTAAATTGGTTAACTAGCCTTGGTTTAGATTTGCGACTCTACTGAGAGCTTTAGGTAATGGCGTAATATAATGTTTGTAACAAATAAAAACGCAATTAAATTAAATTTAGAAATAATCTGCTTTTTAAAAGTCTCATATTTTTATATAAAAGTTACTAATAATAAAAATCTTTACTTCACTATAAATATTTGACAATTGGCAAAAAGAGTAAGTACAGCTAGAGTACGCGATGAGGATCCAAATGTAACTTTTAAGAGAAAACTTAACAAGGCGATTTAAAAAATAATTTTATTTTACCTAAAAGTGTCTAAATAACGCTATGAAATGATCATGTATTATATTTTTGCGGTAGAGACCCGTCGTGGCGTAGTGGTACACGACGGTTGTATGTTCGAATGAATTATTAGCATTTCATTACTCGGATAAGAACGTATTGAAAATGGTGTAGAAGAGAAATGGGTAGTGTGAAACGGGTTTCTTAACAGAAGACCCCTCCCTCTCTGTCTAATCATCAAATAAAATTTCATAATTTTCACGTAATATTAAAATAAAAATATATAATGATAAAACATGCATTTTAATTTATTCGACAAATGACTCGCTTTAATCTACTACTTCAACTACTAACGATTAGTTCTAAAACAATATTCCATATTCGTTGACTGTTTAATTTACATTAATAACAACTCCTTCATTTAAAGACGAAATAAAAAATAAAAAAATGTAAAAAAAAACAATAGATACAAAGCAAAACTATGCAAAACTTATTTAGTAATTCAGTGTAGGGAACGATGAGGTCGTGTGTCTATCAACTTGACGGATACAAACATAGACGAAACCAATCAATCAATCCAATGGAGCGTCGCGCGATAATTGAACTCTTCCCTCGAATCCACGTTTCAATAGATAATTACAATCGCAAACCAAAAATTACATGCGGAAAGCTGTTACTGGGTAAGGCGATCCTTGCCGCTTCGAGAATTAAGTGGTACCCTAGGTTCCCGAGTTACTGGGAGTATTAATAATGGTAGTGAATGCAGCACTTACACGGTCCGCAGGGAGCTGAATGTGTGACTATCGCGACGGAGCAAATCGAATCGGTCCTGTCCCCCGGTCCGCACGTGCTGAATTTACCGTTTGATCGGTCATCCCACAATCCCACCAGGTACAGAGACAATGGGAATTGAACATTTGGTAACTTGATTTCGTATTTGATTTGTAATCGATGGGTATTAGAGCTTTGTTTTATTTGTTTATTGTATTTCTGTTTTATTAAAAGTAATAATAAAAAATAATTATAAAGGTGTATATAATGAGAATTTTTAATTAATCATTTATTTAAGTAATGCTTATAGATTAAAAATATCACCAAATTATTAAAAATTGTTCAAAATAGCGATAAAACCAATTCAATTCTAATTCTGTGGAATGTTAATATAAAGCTTTTTAAATAATTGAAGTAAGAAATAACAGGGAGATTACCTGTAATGACAGGTATTATCATGGCACTAGAAAGACGAGCCACGCTGTCGCATGCAAATCGGTGCACTTTGTCGAATGCCATCTATAATTGACTCTATTATTGTAACGATTTGTTTATTTGCGAGGTACTGTAATTATCGTACTATTGTGTGGGTTTTTTATATAGCAGCTTAATATGAAAATTAAGTATATTTTAGAATACGGGAAAATACGAAACTTTAGTTTAGTTTGAAAACGTCATATATACTTCAATGAAATTCTTGAAACTCATGAATTTTAAGATTTATTTAATAAACCTAACCGTAGTAGTACTGAAGTCAGAACAAAGTTAAATAGAATGAAAGAGTAACAACAATACTGCGATATTATAATAGATTTTATAAAAGTTTGGAGTAAAAGTTGAAGAGGAAACGAGAAGCTCCATTGATAGTCAATTTTCGAAGTTCACGAGGACGCGCGGCGCATCGCGTGCGCCTTTGCATACTAGAGGAGGGCGACGTGGATGTAACATACAGGTATCGAACGATCCTCGCTGTGTACTGGTGACCGGACTCACGTGTGCTTATACAAATGAAACAACGTACATAATGTACGCCGTTCTACGTTATAAATTAAATCTAATGGACTAAAACTGTTTTACAGAATATATATCTATGTATATTAATGAAATTGTAATTAATTATTATTGTAAGTATTTATCCATATACATAGTAGAACAATGATTTTTTAAATTATGAACAACTTAATTTAAACATTAAGTGTTTATTTTATTCTAATCAATTCATGAATAAAAAACTTTTATCAATTAAAAGTAACTCGAACTGAAGTTCGAAAAACTTTTAATTGAATTGGTTGTAACTTTAATTTTCAATGTGTAGATTAATTATTAGATTTCAATAAATAAAGTCGTAAAAAGTAAAGATTTTATTAATTAATTTTTTTGAAATATGTTGAATTCTTACAATAAAAAAACCATATCTTTTAGCACACTAAATTGCTTTTTTTATTTTTCATGCCCGGTAAGAGATGAATAGAGTTCAGAGAATACAGTCTGTCAGAATAGGTACAGTAGGTTGAGCACGACGGCGGCGTCATGAGCACTATTATGCTAGTAAAATGTTATGTAACCAAAGAACTACCTTCTTATATTATTTTACATCGAAAACTTTATCCTAGGTTTTATTATACTCCTTCAGTTTTCAGAATAATACATTTATTGATATTTGTAATTAAATATATAAAGATATACCATTATATGCTTAATATAGCTAATTCCAACTAAGGAAAAGCACTACACCAAAATCCAAATGTAATTTGCATTGAAACCCTATAGTGCAGCTTCGTTAGGAGTTTTAAAGCCGTCCCTATATCTCATAGTGGGATAGGCTTCTCTACTAATGAGAGTGTTTGAAACCTATCCAACAACATGGATAGCTACGCGTAGGTACATGGCGTTCAGGTCTACCATAATAGTCGTATCAGTAAGACAATGGTACAGAAATACACTATTGCTGGCTATTGTAGAGTCAGCTATGCAGTTAATCTGCATTTGCACATTTTCATTATAAATTAGGAAATGTTTTAATCTATCGAGGTAGTTGTAAGGCCAATATTTCTTAGTTAATTATAATACAAAAAATATTTAAATCAAGTATGCTTACATGCACTCCCCAATACAAGAAAATATTCTAGACTATGTCAGTGAAATGCTGAACTTTAGTCACAAATTGAGAGTATTACAAAGTGTTTCTTTTTATTATTTTGGCTATGATATTTTAATAAATATTTATATTTTGGTGAGGATGTCGCGGCAGAGGGCGACACCAGTTCCTCGCTCTGGTCAAAGTCAAAGTATAGTGTTAAAATTTGCCACACAACACGTAGTACCTCATATTCCATCTGTCTGTATATTCGGGATGAGAGGGGACTATGGAGAACGGAGTGTCTTAACACTTCGCTTTCTCAGCCTACCTTGCTACATGTGAGACAAGCGTGAAGTTAAAAAATATATTTGTAAAACAATTTCATTTAAAAAACCATTTTTTGTACATTTAAAAAAATGGTATAACATAACTAGAGTACTTAATTTGATTAATATGTATTATATATCTTTGGTAGGTAATAATTACATATATGCGGTATTCAAGTGAGGATTATAAGCCTTAAGAATTATTTGGACGAAGCCCTCTACATATATCCTAAAGTTTCAACACTTCTAAGGTTTATTGAGGATGTATAGGTCATGGAGGGCAGATGGTAGACGCGTGCGCTTCCGTTTCCGACTACCAATGACTTCCTCGAACGAACGACAGGTGGCTTTGTTAATCATTTTAATATGTATGATCAATTAACTTTACACATATATTTCTTTTGTTTTCTATAAAAGGCACAAAAGAGGTATGTTTTATGCAATTAGTTTTATGTGATGAGAATCAATGCGCTTCAAAAACTGAATAACTTACTAGAAACATTCTTTTTGATGTCTAAGACACGAAGGTCGCCGTTAAATTCCTGTGCAGAATATTATTTTCCTGTGCATATTTCCGTTAATGAGGTTAGGATATTTAAAATAATAAATAAAATATAATGCGAGTACTTAAAATCAAAAATAAAAAGAGCAGTTAAAATGAACATCCATTTCTTTAACAAAGATAAACAATAGAGACCTTTAGAATTCCTTCATTATAAAGAGACATATAAAACGAGAAAATTTTTCAGCGGCCGCCATTGCATCGGTAAAGCGAGTCCGTATGTTGTTGCAATTTCAAATATTCCCATTACCGTGGAGCGTGAACAGCGGAGATGGAGAAATAAGAAACGGCGGACAATAGTAAGTGTGTGGCCGATAGGGTTCCCAATAATTAATTGTGAAACATTTAATTATCCTAATAATAATTATTGGAGATAAATATCTATCGTGCAGTTAAAATATAAATGAAAATTGAAAATGTAATTAAATTTCTTTTAATATGAAATAAATACGAGATCAACCTCGCAACAATGGATTGTGACTTGCTTTAAATATAACAAAATAACAAGTAACTGTAAAATAAACTACATTAATTATATACAGTTTTAAGTTAGCTATTTACAGATAAAATAATAAGATTGAAATATAAGATGTGATGTTCCAACCCTAATTTCAAATATGGCGTCGCCGAGGAAACGCTTCTGTTGACTCCTTCGACAAATACACAACTAATAATGTCTACCTATACCTTCATAATATGCTTGGATGGGGAAGAAAAAAACATTGTCTTTGTTATTAAGACAGTATGTTTAATTCTTTATTTTTTTATCAGCTTCACATATAGAATACAGCAGTGTCCTGTATATAGCATGGTGAATAGAGAGAGCCTAGTGTTTACACACTACGCTCCCCACTTTCTGCAGAATTCTGGGGGCATTGTCGCGCTTTGTCCCAACATCAGACGGAAGAAATTAAAATATTAATTTAATTGTGATTTAATTTATTACTTGAATTTTAATATTATCGCCATACGGATCCTTTTGGCTTAAAATCTTACTCAATCTTGCAAGCTCAAACTGACTCTTTAAATAAAAACTTATATACAAAAGATTTTATTTTAATATTTTAGTATCTTTAGCTATTTGTGTATATTATGATTAATTAAAAATAAACGAAATCACATATTTTTGAGCTGTCTGATCAGCTTATGAAAGTTTAATATAAAGCCATTCAAGTAGATACAAGATCAAATATTAATTTATTATATTAAATATAAATCGTTATTATAGATTAGACGATAAGGCAATTATTGCTAGACACCTAATTAATGCCTCGAGGACGATATAATAGGCAGCGATGGGCATTCGAGCACGTAATGGACGCGTGGCGTATCTAGGAGTGCGCCGCGCTCCAGTGCACCGGGTCCTTAGTGTGATAACGCAGAAAGAAAATCTAAGGGGGCTATAAAAAGATATTATATTTATAGTCTTATTTTTATTATTTTATATTTATCATTTTATAATATCATCTATATATATCTATAACCGGCACCAATTTTTATAAAATTTGAAATTCAGAATTTTAAGAGTAAAAGTATTTAATTGAATACATGTTTCATGGCTTTCTAGAGTTCTGCCTCTAAGGGTGCAAATAAGGGGTTGAAAGTTTTTATGGAAAAGTCTTTAAATCGCCACGGATTTTTATAAAATTTGAAATTTAGACTCTTAAAAATATTTAATTGAACACATGTTTCGTGGTTTATTAGAATTGACCCCTAAATAAGGAAGCGAAACTGCGCGCGTCCGCTAGTTAAATACAGTTTATTTTACCTTTAATATATGAAAAAGAATCAAGTTTGCATTGAACAATATTGCCAGTAAGAAAATAAATAAATATGTTGTGTACGTATATTTCGAAACCGTCGAACCATAAATAAATTAATCACCAATTTTCCTTTTACCTACAGTGAGTTGAGAGATCCAAATTACATTACCACTAAATGAGTTATCTGTTAAGAACAATCTAAAAGCCACTCGCGTAATCTTTATATGTGTCTAGATTGGGTAAAAGTGGTTTTCTTTTAACAAATTCTTACCGACTTGCAAACAGCCTCGTTTGAGCGGAGAATGCCAATCGATTGTGTTTTTTTCAGCTTCAGACTATATTCTGCACGTTCCAGGGTAATCAGAACCTAGTATTAAGGAACTCCACCCCCCACTTTCCTCCGAATTCTCGAGCGAGGAAATGAAAATATTAAATATTTCATTCCTTGGAGTGGGAATCGAACCCCCAACTACCGCGTTTATAGTCACACGCTAGTGCTCTACGCTACGTTTGGCCTCATTGGGTTTTTCTACGCTCTAATAACATCCCGGGACGATATTTCACGTACCTCAGAGCTGAAGTAAATCACTTAGTACAACACAATAGTACATACACAATTTATTGTATACAGGTTGCTGAGATAAAGCGTAGACAATGGACTATCAGATCGCGGGCTGTGGCAACACGTGTATGCTTTTAGACTTCGACACGCAATTACATTGTCGATGTCGATACTATCATTCGTCACTAACTGGCTTTTATATGGCTAACGGTATAAAAATTACTTTGTATGTATATTATATAATAACAATAAATATATAGGACACTCATGGCGCAGAGACACAAATGTGTGACTGTAAGCGCCACTGGTTGTGAGTTCGATCCTAACTCGAAGAAATGAAATATTAATTTAAATATATATTTTCGTTTCTCCGCTGTGGTGCTGCGGCAACATACAATGCCTCCAGGATTCATCAGCTGAAAATGGGGAACCGAGTGTCTTAACACTAGGTTCCCCTGCCTACCCCGCTGTGTACGGGATACAGCGTGAAAAAGAAATAGATAGCTAGTCTCCATGTATTCGAGTAAGGTCTAGACGCAGTCTGTAATTGCCTCTGAATAAGAGTAATTTAGGGAACTACACGCTTCCCTCCTGAATTAGATTTCTACATACATATTACATGTATTTCACAAAGTTAATAATTTAAATCACAGAAACAACTAGCTGGTCGCTGCGTGTTACTAATTACATCATTTACGGTTACAAAAAGTTTAACAGGCGGTTATCAAGTATTCATTTACAGCGGGGGGGTGCGAGTTAATTGTACGAAAAAAATCATAGATGCTATAAAACTTGCATTGTGTGAATTTGAAATAATAAAAAAGTAGGGTGTAATTCACCCTCTCCGTGTGAGATATCGACGATGTCATTAAAAGACACGCGCGTCTACGTTGCTCGCGTTTCCTCCATTTTCGCGCATCACTAGTTACGTTTCATATGAAAGGTGCATAATATCTCGTGTACAGTATACGTGTTATGTACAAGCGTACTAGCGATACGCTCGCGGCTGCGTTCGCTTGAATTTTTAATTTTTTTAATTGACTTATCTGCATTGATTTCGTTTTCTAATGCTAATATCCTTTTCAAAACAGTCTCTATACTTATACTGAAAATGTATAGAAAGTTATATAAAAAGTTCAGCCAATTCAATAATTCACAGTTATAGCAATTATGACAAACAACAAATAATATATCTTTTTATTTATAAATCGATCTTTTAAATCGATATATTTATAAATCGATAGAAATTAAATAAATAGTTCATGTTAAGAAAAGCTTGCTTGAAGCCAGATATAGTTGTGAAAACTGCAATTAAATCGGTTAGGTTAGACCGTAAACAAACGCGCATACTTACAAACAAACAAACAAAGAGGGAAAAGTTTTAAAAATCATTGATTTTGGTTCTATTACCTTGTTAAATGCCAACAATTAAAATTTTTCTTATATATATAAATATCCTGAGTATAGGCGACGATCTGTAACGATTTTATTTAAGTATAGATTTACGAGTACTTACCTATGTAGCAGAACTCCTGATCGAACATCGTAAAGTTAGGCTTCGGTTAAAAGTTTTCTTTATATGCAACTACGATTGGTAAGACTACGCTAACTTTTTTTAAATTATTCTTGACAAATTCCTGCTTTTACAGTATCTACTTAATAAATTATTAAAACAATAATCTCATAGGTATTGAGAATTCTTTAAGCTCTTTTCTGTATTGGATGACGTAAATAAGTCATTATTTTTGAAAAACCAAAACGGTGAAATAAGTAATATAATAAAAATATTATTATACCTAATTGGGAACCAACGATACATGTCTAGTGGAATATCAAATTTTCGCTTGAAAATGTAAGTTTATTTTTTATTAATCATGATATTTATTAAACTTTTAGAATGTAGGATCCAAAATCCCTTTTTTACTAAAGCAATTAGAAATTATATCAACATTGTATTCAAATTACACTACCTGTATTGTCATTCAAAGACAAGAAGAGAGCTATAAATTTCGTTTTGTCGTATAAAAATAATAGCCAGTTCTATAGCAGCTCCCTCGTGACATATATCGGAGCCGCGTCATGTGTTACAATACCGATAGACATCAGTTCCCGTCGCAATACAATGTACGAGTGATTCTTACGAACGAATCAATGGAACGCTTCGGCTTGCATATTTTTATTAAGTGTAAAAAAATGTATAGGTAGTTCATTCACTGCTTGTTTCTTTTATGGATTTTTCAGTAAAAAAAGGTATAGCAATCACTCGCCTCTTGTTTCTTTTATGAAACGATATTTTCTTTAGTTTTGCACATATGTACATATATGTAAGTAAATCTTACAATGCTTAAAAATTTGCACATTTTTTATATGGAAAAGACAATCGAACATATCCTGATCCTGACTCTGTGCTATATACCAGAGGAGCTATAGATGCGTGCCGGCCTTTATGGTGCGCTTTTTGAAGGTACCCATGTCGTATCGATCTGGATACTCTGCAGGTAGGCCATTCGTGGCGCGTGGGAGGAAGTTCCTACGAAACCGCTCACTAGTGGAGTGTGGATAATATTTGAGTTTGTGACAGTTTGTATATATCGCAAAGAACGTCGTTGAGTTCCGCCACTCAACATATAATGCCTCCAGAATCCGGCAGAAGGTTTCCGCTGCCTACCTTTAATACAAAAATGTAAGTAATATTTAATGCAATATAATTCCACTTTAATTTCAAAACCCCTTTGAGTGCTACATCAGTATAATAATTTACACATGATTACGTCGCAGATGTGCATGTAACATTAACCCCGGTGCCTCTTGATAAGGTTTCAGCGAGTGATAAAGTCGGGCGGTCTTATGTTGGATTGGCACGCGACCGCACGGCCACGCCTAATAACCCCATGGTATCAGATACTGAGCTTATGGCTCTTCCATAAAGCTGATGAATTAATGAACTAATATAAGTGTACGGGTCTTATCAAATAGTACCTATATGTGATAGAAAATTATCCTGGTGAATGTTCCATTTCAAGTGGAATAATAAAATGGCGAAACGACTACGAAAATTAGGAACGGAAGTGTTTTAATGGGGACGGAGTACCTTAACACTAGGTTTCCTCCGCCTACCCTGCTATGTGCGGGATACAGTATGAAGCTAAATAAATATGCATGGCTATTCTTATTTCTATTAGAGATTCATCAAATAAGCGAGATGTTATTTATTTATTGGCAAAACATGACATACTTCTTTGAAAGATAGCGTTGTACGCAAATATGTATTTTAATTTTTTTGCTTGTAATATGATATAAAGGGTAACTAACGCTGCAGGAGATATATTACTTATTATTATTATTATTAAGCGCTCAGTTATTATTCGAGTTTGTACAACCGTTAATCATTACACGAACACAGCATAGTTTCAATGGGGCCTCGTCTGAAACTGGCAGTTGAACATAAAGGAACGGAGAGCGCACCTCGAAATAGGCACTCTAAAGGCTTGTAATTTTAGATATCGAGCCTCCCTTCCCAAATCCCCCGACTCATCCCAACTCGACTACGGATTAGAATGAAAATACAACGCTTTATTATCTTCCCTTTGACCGTATGTCTTACCTTTATCGGGCCACTACTGTTCTTTTTATCAGGTGAAACATGATTACTTCCATAATCAATGCACAGACAATAGATTTTTTATGTTGAAATATTTTTATCGTTGTTTTTCTTACGTATGAAATATATTATATTTTCTTCGTTCATTTTTTTTGCACCCTTGTGTAATATTCTGTAATTTGGAGTAGAAGTAGAAAGGAAGTGGTATATCTCTTGGTTTTCGGGTTCCACGTATACGTACGTCGCCACTCAGAGGTGCAACTCCAAACGGCATTTTGCTTGATGAAGTAGAAATGATACGTATAATGCAAGTATAAATATTTCCTCGGGCTTATTCACTCGGGTTATTCACAAACCTCGCTTTCGATTCAACTGCGCTACGGTGGGTAGTTGATAACTAAATAATTATACCGAGTAGGTACTAAGTAAATTAATGAAATGAACGAATGAATTATATTTTAAAATAATTTTGAACAATGTTTGTAATTTGATACGTATTCATATTACTCCTCTATTTTCACTATATACCTGTGTTAGGATAGGATACTCCGTTCCCCACTCGCTGAGCTTTTTGAAGCAATACATTTTTAATGACGGAACTCAACGCCGGGCTTTTGCCTTGGTGCCAGAACGAAGAAATGAAAATATGAATAAACAACAATTCATTCCCCCGAATAGGGATCGAACCCATAGGCATCGCGTTACAGTCACATCCTTGTAAATTAACTTGTAAATTAACGATAGCACTTACATTCTTTATATTATAGCAACATTAAATAAAAGTTATCATTTTATTTAAAGAGAACCAAAATAAACCAACAATTTTAATATTTCGCAATTAATTTTTTTATAAACATTGTTGACCACAATTTATTTTCGTTGTTAGAAATCATTTGCATTTTATATCTTTATAAGGTGAAATCAACACGAATTTTCGTTAGAAACACGTTTCAGCGACAGTGGATCGCTCTATAAGCGACATTTATCTGCGTTGGCACAGGGGTGTCCCTTTGTAAAACGCTTGCGGATGAAAGATTTTCCTCCTTTTATTATTTCACACGTAATTTATGGCGCTTCTTAGGTTCTACGTTTCCACTCGTGAAGAGTCTTTACGCGTATAAACGAATTCTTACTTTTAACATTCTATTTGACTGACATTTATTGCGGACATTTTCATTTTAAAACATGTTATATGGTTAACCTCCGTGTTGTATGTTACTTTGAATGAGCAAGTCCATGTTTTTATTCATTTCATGTATAACGTTATTCCAGTGATTTAATAGCAGCGAAAATGCGAAGATCAAAGAGCTCTATGCATTATATTAAAGTTTCATCCGACGCCGCGCGCGGGCGCGTAGCCCGGCAATTTCCTTTTCAATTACGCCTACTTGAAATAAAAAAATACAATTTTTATTTGTGCCTTGGTAATTAAAAAGGGATTCTGTAATGAAAAGGTATACCGCCAGTTCCGGGCGCTCCTCTCAATTTCGCTTCCGTTTGTTTGTTCCACGAGAGCCACGCCTTCGGGGACTAAAGTAAAGGGTTGCCGACATCAACTCTGTTATACGCCATGTATGTCAACAAAATTAAGCCGTTGATGAAAATTCAGTTTTCGCTTTTTGCATTTATATTACTTTTACTAAATCAGTGATTATATAAAAACGTTAGCTTGCGTCAAAGGAAGACGAAATTGCTAATTAGGAATTTTATAATTATGAAATGGTATAAAATTTGAAATATAAAATTCAATAATTTACTACAAAACATAAAAAATAATAACGTTCATTTGTAAAACGTACGTATGTAGGTAAACAAATAAAATGGCTTAGAGGACAATCTTTAATGTACACAACGCTTGGAGTGGTAAATGCGATCAACAAAGTGACGTCACGGATGTGCGACCGATTGCCGCCCGACTCGGTGCTTCCTGTGTTCCGGGAAACTTAGTCTCCTCTTTGACTATATCTGCATAGATAATGAGCACAGATAAACTATTATAAGTTTATTTTAAATCTTACTATTTATTCATGATTAATTTTTAAACATACGATTCTATTTTCTATTATATTTATATATGTGGTAAATAAACGGCAATTTTTTAGTTCAAATTTCAATTGTTTTAATATTTATAACAAAATTAAACTATTTTAAGCTTAAACGTTGTTGTTGGCGCACTGCGCAGTGGTATTGAACTAGTCCGTGTTATACTTTCCTATGTAAAAATAAACGAAATTATAAAACTAAAAACGTTGTCATTTTATCAAATAGCCCTCGCTTGACTGTGTGTAAATTACTTTAAGGGTTCAGGATTATATAGTCTGTGAAACGGTTCTTTAAAAGGAAGCGCATTTTTAATTATTGTACATTTAATTATTTACAAAGGGCGTCCATTTGAACCTTTTTATTTTCATTTATTTAAAACATGTATTTGAAGTTACATATGTGAAATATAGAACCGTTATATTTAAATGTCATTTTCATAGATATATGCGTTTAGTACCTACATCAATATGGAAGTGAAGTACCCGGGGAGTACTTTGTACGTATTTTTTCATATATTAGACCTAAATGCGCCTTTTGTTCAACTGTAATGCTTATGAAAATTCGTCGCTTGAGTTACATAGTACCAATCCTTGTTTTAAAATATTGCACCATATTACTACGGAGATCTTCAGTTTTATGAAGAGATAATGTCCTCGAACGCCAGCGACCCTCTCGAAATATTCTAAGAAATTTGCGATTCAAATGCGTAAAGCCGTTTAAAACGCCTAACAAATTAAAGGCGGACTCGTTAAAGCAATTACTGATTACATTATGAAATAATTCTTTTGTTATTCAATATACTAAATATGACAAACTGCTCATTACTTCATTAGTGTATACAAAACGCGCGAAAAATCGAAATATTAGGATTATTATTATTCTTATATAATCTGTAAGTGTATTTTGAATAGCATATAAATTACCAACTATTAATTAGGACAAAAATGCTTGGCAGGATATAAAGATACAGGTATAGTATGTACGAACTCGAAGGATTATAACAAGTGCAGAGCAAAAGTGTGGGATAAAATAGAAGCTAGTCCTGAACTATCCTTTGAGTTGAGCACAACTAGTGTGTTTTAATATTTAACCGGAACCGCACTCCGTGTATTTGGATATACAAGGAAAACCGTCATAACGCCATCACGCGGAAAAACCAACTCTAGATTTGAAAGCTTCATAATCCGAAGTACTTTAGTTATAAGATAAAACTGAATTATTATTGCAAACTGATTTCAAATTAGAGGTACATTATCATTCCTTAGACTTTTATTTAAATTTGCTAAAAAGCACAAGGAGACTTAAACAAACAAAAGATTTAATCTGTAAGCGTTTTTTTCTCTGTCCTGTGTTTAAGTAGAAGTCACGAGAGAGGACGTCTTATCGGGGCGGCCGGTACCTATTTGCCGAGCCCCCCGCGCCCCGCACTCAGCACCCGCCCGCCCCGCACCACCCTACCGCACCGCCGCGCTGTAACTTCCCTTGTTTGCAAACTCGGATTGCATCTCTCGTTCTACTTTCCTCAGGATGTCCGCAATTTAGTTTTATGACTTAAAACGTCGTCACTGACCTAAACGCTGTTTATGATTTTATCTTCCGATTATCAGGCGTTGAGTACCGTCACTACACAATGTCTCGAAAATTCAGCAGAAAGTGGGGTACGGAGTATCTTAACACTAGGTTCTAGAAGGGTAGACAGAGGCCTACGCTGAGAGGCCGACGCTGCGTGATACAGCGTGAAGATAAAAGAAACCTACGTTACGATAACACTAAATTCCTAATACGTTACCTGAGGAATTAGCAGGCGGGACCATGTCGGTACTGCACTAAGGGGGTCTGACATTACAATAGCATTCTAAAGCCTCGTGCGTTAATGTATGAATGGATGAAGCGACTTTGACCAATTGATTTTCATGCCGCCTTAGGACAGGTTATAAAAAATGGTAATGTCACCAGTGGTGCTATTATACCAACTTTGATATTTAGCAACAGCTGACAAACTTACCGCAGGCGGTCCAATGGTTTATTAAAATCGGTAATAAATCAAGTGAATCCGCTATGTACCGATAAAAATATAAATATTGTTTTTATTTTATTCCACCAACTAAAACAAAGTAAATTTTAGATTTTTGAGCTAACACAGTTGTGTGTACAGTAATTGATTCCGAAGATTTGTTTAACACTGAAAGGCCTACAGCAAACATTGTGAACATAAACAAACGCACGTGTAGACATATGGTGGTAACAAGTGCAGCGCGGCGGACATATCCACTGGGGGGGCGCGAGGGAGGAGAGGGGAGAACGACTCTTGACGAGCCTTTGTTTGGAACATAAAATTATACGACATCGATAAATTCTTTGTTTACTGATTGATGAATACATTCGTTTGCTATCTACTATCAGAATCTAAAATCTAAATTAGAGCACTCCAGTTATATTTAACACAAACACTAGGAAGTTCTAGATAAGTCTATTGTCTGGAGTCAATATCGTACCAACAATCAAAAAAACTACTGTTAACCCGTAATATTCAAAAATATTTTAAAAAAGAATATGTTCAAATATAAGACGCCTAAATACACAAACGTTATCAAAGCACTCCACTGCATAAAAGTTGGTGATGTAAAACGTCAACCCTGGAGACAATTCGTATTATTTGGCTTACCTGAAGATAGCATCCAACAATAGCCGTCGGCAGATGTCCCCGCGCAAAACAAACTCTTGAAAAAAAAAACTAAATCATTGTTGGTATAAAAAATGAGGGATTAATTATACTGTAAATACAGTCAGTCGGTTGTAGATATAATAATAAATTGTCATCAATGACGTGAATCGCGGTATAAAATGCTAATGTCTGGTATTATGTTAACAACAATGACGCAGCCATTGTACGAAGAATTCAGGGACTGCAGCGTGTTCCTCTCGACTCGACGGAACTTTGAGGCGGTGTTGTTTTTTTGTGTTTGAAAATTTTACGTGTACTAAAATTGGTATCGTGAATTTTGTATGCTTTGTACAACGTTTTTATAACGACTAAAATAAAATGTATTTCGCATGTGTGTTATGAAATTATTTAGACTAGCTGTTGTATCGTAAAATAGTGACTAGTCACTTCCTTCTCTATGTCTGCCCTGTAATAGTTAAAAATGTTTGAAAATAAAAATGCTAATTCTTATTTCTATAAGAGTGTATAGTTTATCTTTTTTCCTTCTTTCACGCTCACGCTGTATCGTCGGTAGGAAGCGAGAATCTGGGCCTAGTGTTAAGACACTCTGTACCTGATTTCCCGCTAACTTGATAATAATAAAATTGTAATATTTAAACAAAATCTAGAAACTAATGTTAAATAATATATTAGAACAACGGTATAGCTAGTATAGAAGTGAATTTCAATAGGTTTTAGAACAAATGCAAAAAGTTGGCTTTTAACTTGATATACTGCTATGAGATTTTATGTAGGATCCGACTGCAATATTTCTTTGTATAGCGGATCTGTTTTTGTAAACAAAAAAAGTTGTTGATGAAAGTTTTGTACGTTCAGGCGTAAGTTGTTTTGGCTCGTGGAGTGTTTGTGCTGGGCCCTGAAGCCTGGTTCGTGCAGTTTCATTACAGGTTAGCCAGAGTTATGTCTGCTTTATTATTTTGATATGACTCCTGCACAGATGTTTGTGGACGAATTCGCTTTGGGGATGAAATATAACTGCTATTGTTGAATATATTTATTTTTGTTATTGAAATAAGAAGTCATTAGAGTAAGTAAATTAATTTATTAGTCATATTTTTTATTTAATCCATGTTTTGTTTTTGTTTAAACTTTCAGAAACTTTTTAAAGGAGTAATTGCCAAAAAAATATAATTATTTTTCATAATAAAATCTAAATAGAGTAAGTCGTTTTTATTTACTTAATTAATGTATATTATTTACGATTTGTTCGGCTTCTTTAGATAAAGATTTGGTGAGATCAAATATCGATACACTCAATATTGTCTCAAATTACTATTGTTAGGAGAATAATACAAGAATTGCTCTAAGGGTTTTCGATCCCAGCCATCATATGGGCATAGGTTGCGATACAAACGCACAAGACTTTCAATCTTCACACAATACGAATAAAGTTGAAAATAGCAAAAGTGACAGTACTATCTATATTGTTTATCTTGTGTTATTACTTCAACAAAGGTTCGCCGTTGTCTGTTATTTTATTTCTGTTAGCTATATTTTATAAGGCATCGTTCCTGCGACATGTCCATAGTAAATATAACTTAATTAGGTTAGGAAATGTATTTATTTGATAAATAGGATGTCACCAAAAATATTCTATTACAACCAACCAAGTCTAAATTAAGCTGCTTGTTTCTCTATAAAAAGTAATGAAATAAAGAATAAAGTTAAGCCTTTTTTATTATCCTCAGTAGCGGCTGTTTGTTGAAATACTCGATAAACTCACGGCATATTATGATTGGATACTAAGTAAAAATACAAAAAAAATATGTTTTATTTTCTATCTTAAATATATTAATTGTTGTTTTTGCGATGAAATAAAACAATGTCTAGTACTAGGATCTCAATTATATTTTTCCATATATTTCAATCGTTGTTCAAATAGTAAGTAATAGAGAAAACGTTGAACGACATAGATGAATTTACTTTCTCTAATAATTCAAAGCACTTTTCAAATTCCTTCTATAGACAATTCAATTTGCTATTAATCAAAACCTCCAAACCTCCAAAGCTCCACAATTATAGCGGCCGGGCTCGGACACAGCGTCGATCGGGGCCCAGCGTGCAGTTGACGAACCGTGCAAAATGATAATTAAGAGAAACCGCTCAGTCATCGTTGATGCGATAGCTGCCATGTAAATTACGGCAGCGGTGTTTATAACAATGCCCGCAGTCGATGGCGTTCATTAAAATTTAATATGCTGAAATTTTAAACCTGAGACGGACGCAGTTTGTTTACCAGTATGTGTTATTATATATACTTACGTGTAATAAAGGTAATTTTACGTAGAATTGTATTTTATAGCTTTGCATCCAATTTGTTTGTTTGCAGCAAATTTAATTAAAATTAAATTAGATTGATTGGTGAAAATATATAGTTTATTTATCCTTTTAAAATAATATCAACACTTAAAATGATGTTAATAATTGTATAATAAACACACTGTCCTCTAAATTGAACTATTAAAACAAATAAATACAATTGAATTGTATGACTATGATTCATGACTTTTATTACAGTTGGTATTAAAAACAGTATTAAATTTGTCTTTTGTACCAACCGCCTTGTATCACTCGGGTTCATTGTGAACATAAATAACTTTAAATTATAAGTTTACTTTAGAAAATTGAAAATAAAGCTTAAATTTTAACAAACTAACACTATAATTGGGCAAAAAGAAAGAATGTTAATTTTCATTTAATTATAATTAAATGTTAAATAACTAAGGTGGCCACGCTACCCAGCTTTGCGGCTTCCCGCGAACACATTGTCTCACGTCATAGTCTAAGCTGTCGTTACAGTGACGCTCAACTTTTTATTTACGCTCAAGTGCACTCCGCTTTTGTCGCGACGAGAGCTGAATTAAGCTTCTCCGTTGATATGGGATCATTCAACCCGAGGATATCGAATTACCCAGCGCACTGGGCGCTTTGTTGGATACTTGCACGTGATACTCCTCCTTTTATGATAGCAGATAGCAGGACGGAGATTGCGTAACTAAACGCTCCCTTTTCTTTTTCTTTTACATAGTTCTATGAATATAACGAATGAATAAGATCTTTGATTTTCATGATTATTACTCATTTTAAATGAAATTATTTCACCGGATTAATCGCGTAGAAGACTATTATATACCAGCCAGGATTTTTACTTATCTAATTGGTAGACTCTGGATGGAAAAACTTAGTGATATAATATAGTCGCACCGAAGAGTATTGTCATTTTAGGATCTATTGTATTCTGTGACTACTTCCACTGAAAACATGTGAAGATCACAACCTTAATCTAGCGTTGTTATTTGGCTGTGGAACTTTTTGAAGAATAGAAAAACGAACTATATATTATGCTTTTATACAATATTTTTAGTTTTCAGAGACCAATATAAAGTAAGGTTAGAAGTTCTTTCAGTATTATACTAGTTATTAGAACTCTTATATTATTGAGAATATAATATTAGAAAAATCCTCAATATATCACATCAAATATTATTTAAACGTATTATATATACCAATATTTACATATTTTTTATGCAAAAAACGTTTTTCTTTAAAGTGAACACCTTACCCGCGTCAGATTTATGAGGTGGCCGAAGGTGGAAATTCAATTTGCAACTACGCAATTTCCGGTCGGCGTCGTGTTTCCGATTCGCAGTACCAACCGTTTTTGTGTCAATTTTTATTTCAATCAATTTGGTTTCAATTTTCAAAATATTGTTAAAACCTCAATTGTTGGTTTAAAATATCTGTACTATTTCCGATATATAGAACATTGGAAATAGTTTTTATTTTTTTAATCTAATCTAAGTAATATTTTTTTATCACTTGAAAATGTCAGAGAATAAGAATAGAAGAGAATTTTATTCTTGCATTTAAAATCATATATTTTTATATCTGGGAAAGTCTGCCCTGCTACATTACTTTCTTAAGTAGACAATGTTTAAAGAAAGTAAAAAACTTTTCTAACAATATAAAGTGTAAAGAGAAGAAGTGTAAATAGAACGAATGTAATCGATTGCAGTCATTTTGATGATACTAATTAATTGAATAATGAAAAATTTAACATTTCACCCACAATGCATATGTAAATGCTGAACATTATCACATATATTTTAACATGTGTTGAACCAAAACAATCATGTAAATGTACACCATTTTGTATATTGGCATCGTCCATCATTCTCCAAAAGCTTAATTTGATTATTCATATAATAAATATTACTGTGATTTTATACAGCGTTCATTCATTACAAGCTATTATAATAGCTAAAAGTACATATTATATCTCATTTATCATATTCTAATTAGCCTTGTCGCACGTTGAAAATTTATACTCGAGCTTTGTTTAAATGACTTATTATTATATATATTATATAACGAATGGTTATAGATGATGGTAGCGGTTACTTTCTAAATCAATTGCTTATTAATAAAATATACCTTGTTGACTTTTAAAAGTCTTTTTTAGGGTTCCATACCTTAAAAGGTAACATGGATCGTTATAGGATCACTTTGTTGTCCGCGTGTCTGTCTGTTAAGGCCATTTATCTGAAGATCGCGTGGAGGTATCAAGCTGAAATGAATATCAAACAATATATAAATTCACCGCATAAACAAAACCTATAGAGTACTTCCCGTAGACATAGAATATTGTAATTCAGAACTTTCAATAAATATAAAGAAAAACCGAAAAGTGAAATTTTCTTGGTATTTCATAGAAAAAAAATAATTACAAAATTATATTTGCCGTTCGTTTCATATAAAATGTGTTCATATAAAGTGTATATATCCGCAAACTTAAGTTTGTCAACTTTTATAAGTTGTCCTTCCGGTTTACAATCCTGAAATTGGTACGGAAGTCGTTTTATTTGTACGGAAGTTTTCTTTATTTGTGATGCTGGATTTATTAGTATTTGAAAAATATTAAAAACGTGCTACTCTACATGCTCTTCACATCTACTAATAATAAAATATGAAGTTGTATAGTTTATGATGAATGTGAAAACGCTACATAATTTTGAGTTCATAAAATAAGTAAGTTGCATCGATGTCGTTTAACAGCTGGAGTTTTTACTGTAATAAATTGAAAAGGGATATAAGAAAATAAATTAATGTGAAAATAGAATTGGTTGAACAATTAATGTATTTTTTGCATTTACTGGAGTAACTACATGAATAATAACAGAATAGTTTTTAGATATTCTATTATACTGTGATATTTTTTAACTCAAAACAGAACTGTTGTGGTGAAATGAAGATGAAATATAACTTAAGTCATAATATATTTCCGGTAAACATTTGGTATTCATCTGGTGGAATTTACAATCTCTTGAAAAGCGTCAATATGTTGTATACCTACTCTTGAATGAGACATATTTTCACGAGTGAAAGAGAAGCTGCCGAACGTAAGAGAAAGTTGTGGATATTGGCCGTGTGCCAAGACGCGCCGTCCGTCGAAACGTTTCTGAATTTATTAATACCGGTTAAATTAACGCGATAATTAACATTTTTGTCATCGGAAGGATTACCACATAAACGTTTAACTTATTAATATAGTTCTAAAAAATATTTTTTTACAGGTTTTCGGAAGTAAGAAATGTCAGTGGAAATAGCTTTATGAAAAATATGACAGCTTATTTTTCACGGAAATCGTGAAATGTGACAGATAAATTAGAATCTGACACTTATGTGGGTATATTAGAAAAGTGATTGAGAGGAGTAGTGCTTGTAAAAGTGATGTTGTTTGCTGCTTGCTTATTTTAAGAATATTTTTTAATATAAACATAGAAAAAAAAATCGTATAACTAATTTTGCTAGGGGTTTTGCGACTAATGTTTTTTTTACTATGAGGCTTTCCATTTTGCGGAGAAGCTGGAGGACTTCTGTCCTTCAAATGTTTCCAGTTTCAATCATTTTAAAATGATAACGTCCCTTAAAGGAATTAAACAACTTACGCTCATATATCTTATGAATAACAAAGCCATCAAAATGAACATGTTTACTTTTAATAATGGATCCCTTTTATTTAAAATCGTGTCTTACAGTTTACTGAGAAATACATTAAAAATAGATCGCTCATTCAGTAGAAAAATAAACAGACGGTTTCTAGTTTAAAAGTTATTCTCGACCCGTTCTAAAAGTCTGTCGCGCATAAAAATGACATTGAATTACTTACTCGGATGAATTAATGAAAAGCAATCTGTTGAGCGTAATTTTTGCAATAAATTACAGGTTTCGAATTGACAATGCAGATTGAAATTTGAATTTTCCATTATTGTTTTAATTTGAATTCAGGCACACATGGGGTTGTCTCAGTTTAAACCAAAATTTGTTTATTTGTCGAGCCCCGGCGGCCGTCGCGTCGGCTGCTCCCGTTTGTTAGCATGTCGCAGTGACGGGTTGACAACGTCAGTCAACAGTGGCCGTTTATCTATTAAGGCCCCAGTTTTTAAGATAATTTGATGAATCGTATACATCGGTGTTTTTTTTTTAAATATAAAAATAAATAATTGGACGTAAAATATAAATAGTTCGATGAAAGGAAACATTAGTTTCCGTTTTAACCATCACTATTCATACTTTTCACAGTTAATATAGTAAAATATAAAAAAAAAACTATAACATTTTCTTGACAATCTTTTGTATGCAGGGAGGCAAAAAGAGTGTTAGCGCTAGTTAAGACACTCCACTCCCCAATTACCGCCGTATTATGAGGCATAAACATAAATATTTTATTTCTTCGAGTGCGAATCGAACCTACGACCTGTCACGTCTACAGTCACACGCTTGTGCAACTGCGTCACGACTGGCTTTAACTTTGTTTATGCTTAAATGAAAAAAAAAAACTGACAATACGTCTCTAACCAACAGTTAAATAATCTGTGGTGTTCACTCTGTCAGCGAAGAGACAGTATAGCAAACAATAAGGGATTCCCAATCGGAGGCGACGGCGCGAAAGAGATTCTAATAACATTCAAAACCCGTCCCGGGGGACGGTGTCAGTTTAATTACGAGCACGGGACACGCCGCGCTGTCTCTCGCATCACAACGGATTTATTTTTTCCACTGGCACAAAGGACGATTAAAAAAGTTCTTAATGAGAATCCTGCGCTAAAAGTAAAGGGTGAAAGTGCTGTCGTTCCAGACGCACGCCACAGAGGCTTTTGAAAATTACACCGGTATGGCTATTAATTAAAATGATGATTTTTTAGCGATTTACACTTATTAACGACGCTAAAATTATTCTGAAGTGGAAATTTCTTATATATTTATTATTTTTATTAATAGAGAGATACTTACCATGTTCATTCGCTTTTGTATAGCGTGTGATATTGACACATACGCACCTGAAACAATACAAATGTTATATTAAACATCTATAAAAAAATATATATTTAATAATATATTTTTTATTTCTCCATTGATATAATATATAAGGATAAGCAAACAATAAAGCGATTGTGAAGTGCTTACTTCACAGAATTGCATTAAAATATGTAATGCTTGCGCCGACGCATATTTATTCCTTTGATGGATAAAGAGTATGCGTGGGTATACCTCTCATGAATTCGTATTTCTGTAAATATTTGGATACGCCTTGTAAGATTTATTCTATTTATTAATGAAAAATAGATGACATTATTAATATTACTGTTATAGATGCATTCTGCAATTCTTCGAGTGGGAATTGAACCCATAACCTATCGCGCTTACAGTCAAACGCCACGACTGGCCTTATCACATTTTTAAAAAACAATATTTTTTTTCAAAACATGTGATAAATTCCATTGTAACCCAGCAAATTGAAATCGACGTTTCTCTAATGAATGTACCTGCTGCCCACGCGGTCACGACGTTCCCTTTACACTGAATACAAACAACAAATGATCCAAGGATTCCGAGACAAACTACCGGGCTTATCTGATACAGCTACAGGCACTTCGTGACGCGCCTCCGACGTTTCACTTCGGCTGTTATTGCCTTTTATACACCACGATTTCGTATGTGGAGGGAAAAATAGAGTTCTGTTTTTAAGGTGTATATGTTAATTTACGTTTTAGTGCATTTGAGCTAGTAAGTAACGTGGGAATTGGTGTTATTACAAATAAGTGGGAGATTATATGGTAGATGGTCCATTGATAATTAAATTAATATACATTTTTTAAATATTTTATTAAGTTAACCTAAAAATATTATTTAATATTTCTTACATTTTATATGGCAGTTGGTACCTACTTATTCAATGACATGCAAAAATTTAAAGTTAAGATATCATTCAAAGAATAATAGAATTTAAAAGAAAGGTTAGGTTTGTATACCTAGAAGTATGTATAAATTGAGGTTATTACTTATTTACTTGAATTAGAATAATATTTTTAATACCATCACCCTATATCCCGCACAGGGCAGGGTAGGCAAAAGGAATCTTCCTTCTTCCGAATCTTTTTCCCATTTTCCGTCGAATTTGGAGGCATTGCATGTTGAGTGGCGGAACTCAAGGCTGTACTTCGACTCGACACCAGAGCGAAGAAACTCCTCGAGTGGGAATCGAAACTTTGTGCCCCTGTATCACGACAGGCCTATAAAATACTTTTCCCATAATTGTTTAACTTTTATATTTAAATTCATAAAAGTTAAACAATCAAGCAAAAAATATTTTCAACTCTAAAAACGTATACAGCAAAGATTAATAAAGATCAGGCTTCGATTTCAAATACAATAACTTGCAGATTATTCTGCTGCGACAGCTCAAAGCGGGGTTGCAGGTGAACAATGCAATCAGATTCCAGGTCAAGATGTCCTCGTAATTGATGGTGGAAGGAAAAATCAATTAAATACAATACTTCGCACAGTTTGTTTTAATATCGGTACACATTTATTTTACAAACTATATTCGAAATATCTATTTTATGTTAATAACTATTTGTTTTGATGTAAAATTCAACAGCTATTTGTAATTGGAGTGTTATTTTTATAATTATACAATGTAATATGTGTTTGTTTTTGTACAAGTATATTTCTCTATTTCATGTTTTTGAAACTTGGTTGTGGCACAGTGTCACAAGCGTGTGACGGATGTAGGTTCAATTCCCATGGGGATGAATTTTTGAAGATTTTTATTTCTCTGGTATCAATGCAAAGTGTGGTGCTAAGTTGTTCAAATACGCAATGCAGTGACACATTGTCTTTACACTAGATTCCTCTACTCATCCTGTTATAAGTATGTGGGATACAGCGTAAAAAGCATTAAAATTCAAATTAAACCTAGAGAACATTATTAGATATTAATTTTTAAATATTACATCTTGAAAAATGAACTGAATTATAAATCTTAATTCTAAATAGATCTTCTATTTTGCGATAAAACTATTTATTTTAAAATGTTCCATTATATGCAATTTTCATTGGTACATGAATAATTTATAGACATGTCAATCAATGATTTTATAAATACACACATACATATATGATACATTTTTTATAGTTGTGTGATACAAGCCATTGTTACGTTTTATCGCAACCAGACTGGAAAACATTTTTCTATGAGAGTCTACCACCATTGGCCCCAACTCAGATTAAAATCCGCAAGCCCAGCCGCAAACAGCGTTCGTTTAATATGACTGCAGACTGCAATAGCAGTCAATAATCATAAGCATAAAACTGTAAAATTAGATATTTCATATAGAATTTCACTTTATTTTAGAAGTAGATAAATTTGTATTAAAGATGTGAAATAAAAATGATAGCAAACCAAGTTCCAGAGTGGCGTCCTGGCATTAACAGGATTGGAAGGGCGGCAATTTGGCGGTATTCAGCGTCGCGACGCTGTAAAAGCGCGCCGTATCTAATTAGCTTCGGGCTACGCTGCCCGTGGAAATGTATATAAAATATACTGTATATCTTTAGGTAAATTTATGTTTTAGCTGACTTTTATCATTTTTCAAACAAATTATGTGCTTATATAATGTTGTTTTTCGGTTTTTTTATATGTAGCTCACTTGACTTAAAATCTCAATATTAATTTTGTATTCGTATTTATATACATTCGAGATTTATATATACAAACGAAATGGAAAATGTATACAATCAATACTATTTTTTTCCGCATCACGCTGTATATCACATCTAGCAGGTTAGGCAGAGGGAGCTTAGTGTTAAGACACTCCACTTTCCGCCGAATTCTAGAGACATTGCGTGTTGGGCGGTGGAATTCAATGCCGTGTTTTTCCCTGTTACCAGAAAGAAGAATTGACTTTTTCATCTAGTTGCAAAATTAAAGCTTTACGTACAAATTATAAAATATAGAGTGACAGTGGCATGCGGTGTACACTGGTACACCCATACATTGGTAACTGAATTACTAGCGACGTTTTTAAAGCTTTTAGCCAGGGAGCGCCCCAGAGCTAATCAGGCTAATACTGCACGCCAGGTCACTGCGACCACGTATCTTTTACTTCTGTTAGTGGTTACTGGCCAGTCTGTGATCGAGTTATTTAATTAAAAATCTATTAAAAATCTAAAGTAACTAAGTATATAAGGTAAAGTCAATATTAAGTTTTTTCAATTTTCAAAAAGTATATGTTGCCGAGTTGAAGATATTAATATTTTAAGACTAAGAATTTAAATGGATGTAGTTATTTGAGTAACAGAAACGAATTTTACTAATTCGTACTGTGCGTTTCCATTCTGTGCGCTAAAAATTGAATATGAATAATCGACTGGCTTATGCTCTAAATATTCAGATTCAATTATTATCCATGTAGAATGCTTTAGCCTGGAAACACTTCAATCAATCACTCCTCACCAATTTAGTGTGAGCGTCATTTGGCAAATTCGATTGCGTCTCCTATTGATAGCGTTAGTGCGGGAATAAAACAGTGCGACGCCTGCCACTGACGGTTGTGACAGAGCGACGCGTACGACGCGACGTTTCACTCGATTTCTGTTTAATTAATCTCCTAGACTAAGTTTAAATAATTGATAGATTTAATATGAGGAAAGGGGTCATTCACAATACATGGAGCCAGTTATATTGGGCGCAATTCACGATTTATGAAATATGAATGAGCTGAGGCCCGTATTTATAAATCAGTTTTCATTATTTACAGATATGTAATTTATGAATGAAAACTGTCTGAGACGTCTGTCAAGATCGATCTCAAACTTGAGAGATCTATAACAGCGTAAGTAAGCATAAGTACGCTGTAAGCAAATATTTGCATATTTATTCCATGCGGCATTTATATTTCGTTCAGGTCATTTCAGTTTCGAGTCTGCAGCTTGTAGATATTGGAGGATTATAGTATTAACATCTACGTATATAGGTCTCTATAGTTCCTGTTCGCCATACTGCGCGATAGGCTGCACTAGTAACGAGCCGGCCGTACCTTTCCCAATAACCGTAGCAAGTAACATTTGATTTTATTTTCTTTTCTATCTATGAGTTTCACAATTTTCAATAAATATATTATCAATTGAGACAAATAAGTCGTCCTCTTTTCGTCTTTCTACTCCGTTTTCTTAATGTTAAAAGTATTTAAAGTCACTATGTTAAGAACACTGAGTTGTAAGTGAACAATAAAAGATTATAAAATATTTATGACACAAAATTGAGTGGCAACATGAGGACCCTGGAAGGGAGATATCTTTGTATATCTTTGAATATGATAGTGACCGTGATACATGGAGGAAACCTCTTCCTCCATCATTTTATACGTGTCAACACGAAAACAGCATGCATGACACACATCACATCTCTTCAATTCATCTAAAAAATAAAATAAGCTGTCATAAATTATGATTTTAAACATAAACATTCCCACATGTGACCTACAATCTGGCATTTGGTAGAAGACCTTCCCTATCCAGCAAAGTGTGACAGTATGGTGTTTAAATTGACGTTTCGATATATAAAATACATATTTTCGGATATATTGGTGGGCATATTTGGGCTGACGAAATTGACACGGCTCACTTGACGCCACGCGCTAACGCTTCTACAGCCGGTCTCATTACACCCAGCCCCTCGCTTCAGCTGTGCGGTTATTGATCACCTATATTGGATATCTACCTACTATTACTAATAATATTTACAAATAATTAAAAACTTTGGGAATGTATGTGTTTTAATGGGAATGGAGTGTCTGACACTCTAACACTAGGTTACCAGGTTCCCTCTGTCTACTCTGCTATGTTTTACAAAAACATAATAATTACAGCCATTGTCGGAGTAGGTACATTAAAATCTAATCGAAAGAATGAATGAATTATATTTCTGTTAAGAAAACATTCCGCGTTAAGTTCCACCTCTCAACATGCAATGTGATGACGTCCACAGACTTATGTATATCATGGATATGTTAATAATGTATTTTTGTTTTGTTTTTCTTATCCTTCTTTACATATGTAATATATTAAATGCAATGTTGCAAATATTATACGAAGTAGACAGTAAATTAATATAAGTAAAAAGCTTGCTTTTTACGATATTTCCTACGACCAAATATCTACGTAACAAGTCGAAATCTTAAAGCACTCCTTCTAAGTTAATCTAACAAGAAGGATTGAGTGCCAAACTTTATAACTTCGGTATACTACGAGTACTTTCTTTAGTTTTTCCAATATTTTTCTTGCCGTATATGTAAATATTTAACTACATAGGCCGTCCTAGCTCAGGGGCAGGTTGTGACTGTAACGCGATGGGTTCGATTCCCATTCGAGGGAACCAATTATTTAATATTTACATTTCCTCGTTTAACGTAGCATTACAAAGCGTGGTGTTGAGTTTCACCACTCAACACTCAATGTTGAATGTTGTGGCATATTTCGGGAGAAAGTCAGGAGAGCGAGTGTTTTAATGGGAACAGAGTGTCTTACCACTATAATTTTAGGTTATATATGCGGGAAGCGGTTATGCAGCGTGAAGCTAAAAAAATAAAGATAACTAATTAAAAAGATATTGAAGCTTCTAACATCTGAATATATTTTCACTTGGATTATCAATATGTAATTAATAGTAGCTATCGTATGAGCAAAGTGATTGGTGAATGCTTCACTCGATTAAACCAATACAACAAGAGACAACAAAGCAATATGTAATCCTTATAGTTTGCTATTGCCGATGCACAGGCGTCTTCGAAATGCCAACACTACTAGTGATCTGAACTGTAAACGTTGGGAGGATATTGCTCAGTGACTCATCACATAGAAATAGATATTTCATATCGTACATATCTATACATATATAGATAATATTATATGTAAATCACTTAAAAAATTAATTTAATAAATCAGCTTCACGCACAGCAGAGTGAACACAGGGAAAGAAGTGTTAAGACACTCTATTCCTCACTTCCGCTTCCGCTGAAGCATTGCGTGCTGAGTGGCAGAATTCAACGCCGGGCTTTGGTGCCAGAGGGAAAAATGAAACAATTAATCAGTAATTATTCATTTCCCCAAGTGCCGCTGCACCACGATGGTTTAAATTACAAAAGAAAACTACTGTTTTTATTATATCATTATACCTATATTAAAAAAATATAAAGTAAATGATAAAATTTGAAGAAACCAAGATACTGCAGCAAAAAGTTACGACTTTCATATGGGCTTGGATACAAAATTAATAATGAGTACATTTTCTGAGAAAATGGCTGCTGTGTTTTGTTCTACATTAAATGAAAAACGAGTAAGCAATGATACAGGAAATATTTTATAAACATTATTTCTTACATATATCCTACATTCAACTTTAATGGAGTACCTACATACATACTCGTAACATAAGTTTAGAGAAATTTGGATAATGGTAATCGGCGAATTGGCTCAATAGGCACTCGAACTGGGTCGGAAGCAATTTAAAGTTTTTCCTCCATAAATACAGCAAGTCAAAAATATTTGTACCAAAAAATATATCAGATTTAGTATCGTTTTTCAATTAGATTAAGATACAGTATTTAGTATATAAAGGAAAACAATGTTTGTTAATAAAATTGCTATTGCTATATTACTAAGTCTAAAAAGTATAAAATAAAAATTAATTATGAAAAACTTTAAGTTTACATTTATTAAAATCGATCCAACTTACATGGAAAAATCAAAAATAATTTTATAGTGTAATTAGAAAGAAAATTTCAGCGAATAAAGATACTTCGTTAAAATAATTTCAACTAAGGCAAAGGCTGTGGAAATATTTTTTGTTTTAAATACTTTTTTAAAAGTCAACAAAGAGGGAAAAGGCGTTGTTAAAATTCTCTTTGAAGTCAGCAAATTTTTAAACGGGCACCTAACGAAATTGTTCCTTTAGTCTCCGTAAATGTGCGAGTTCTTTGCGCTATTTTTTTATAGAAATGATTTGAAATGAAAAAAGTGAGCGGAGAGTACCTTTACCTTAACTTTCAATTTAATTTAACAAAATAATTTCATGCACAGATATGAACATTTTAATATCTATATGAAAAAAAAATACTTTTTATTTAACAAATATCATAGATGGAATAGGAAAAATACATTTACAGTCCACTTCAAATAAAATTTTAATCCCTTAATATAATAGGTTAAATTTAAAATTATATATTAAGAAATACAAGAAGCATCTATTTTCAGACTTACAAGATAGCTAGACTCATGTTATTACAACGTTGAAGAACGCTAGTCCAATTAAGAAAATTCTGTATTAATAATTAGGTCGTTTACGTCATACTTACGATGTTGAAATTCTTAAACAGAATTATATCATCATCTCGGCTAATTAGCATAAGATGTATGCGAATATGAAATAGCGCCCATGATGTATTTCCGTGAAAATGGCGCTGAAAATTTACAGATTATATACCAACCTAAATTACCTCATCTTATAATTGCCTTGTTTTGACGTCTACCCTTTGAGAGGCGTTATTTCTGAGTTTAAAGATATTAATAACCTTCCCGCTGGGTCCCTGTCTCGTCCCACAAGACGGTTGGTAGGTACTACGGTTATATTCCGTTTTTAGTTCATGTTTTTCGCTAATACCCTTTCCGAGATGATGAGATGATGGCTTTACAAGCAAACAGTAATTACGTCCATCCAATTACCGCTTGAAGACAGGATAACGAGTCATTGTAGCGAAGTTTTGTTTAAGAAATTAGAGCTCTCTCATTTTAATGGCCATACTTGTTTTGCTTGTTTATAGTCAACTTATAAACAATATTTTTTATATTTATAGAAAATTGGAATAATTTTCTTTCATTAAGTAATAACTAATTAATATGTGAAAAACGTCGAACTGAATTATATTTAACGTCAACTGCGTAACATGTGAAAGTGTAGTAAAAGAGATAAATCTGTTTTTCTGACTTCTGTGTTTTTCTGTGTGTTATAATAGATGTACGTACTGGTAGCGTTCATTATAGTTCTTGCGCTGTTTAACGCGGGTGTGAACAAAGTGAGATATATAAATATGTGAAAACTAATAGCAAATTTACATTTTTTCAGCTTCACTCTGTATCCTGCATGCAGCAGGGTAGGGAGAGGTAGCAACTAGGCTGGGAACGGAGTGTCTTACAGTCCGTTCCCCTGTTCCCGCCGAATTTTGGAGGCATTGCGTGTTAAGTCTCGGAACTTAACACCGCGCATGCCTCGATACCAGAGCGGAGAGACTGGAAATATTCAAAAAATCATTTCCCCGCCCTCCCTTGCCTCTACGCCACTACTGGCCTCCTTAAATAATTTTATAATATAAATAAACAGAAACATCTACAATATGATATCGGCATTAGATAAAGCAGCGTTCTACGTAGACACGCTACGTCAGTCTACAATTACAGGCGCACTCTGTATACAGGGTGTTCGTGGAGTAATTTGTCATCCGAATATCAAATTACGCATAAAATGGCGGCAACACTCCGCTCCCGTACCGCGGACTTTAAAATAAAATTCAATTCGCCGCCAGCACGCAGTACGTAATTGTACCCACCGTTTGCTGTCAGCTATGCTGTGCTCGTAATTGGCAAGTAAATTTAGCGGAATCGTGTAATTAGTTTTGTGTACAACTGTTGATGCGGTAGCGATTTTCCCCGAGAAATTAATACGACACTACATACATAGTGATATTAAGCAAATAGATTATATAGATTGTATATATACATATATAGATTTGATAAATCATGACTATGCTTTAGCTTTTTTAGGGTTCCGTAACTCAAAAGGTGAAAACGGAATCCGTCTATCAAGACCATTTATATGAAGATCACGTAGAGGTATCAAGCTGAAATTTATATCCAATATTCAGAACTGTGGCCTCTTAAAGCAAGCTTCTAAGTTAACGCAAGCAAAAGATACCAAGCATTAATGCATTCATTTTCTGTCAATTTTTATAAGTTGTACTTTCCGTTGACCTACTATCCTTAAATTAGTACGGACTCCTCGCTGGATAAATTCCGCTAGCACTTACCGGTTTTTATATAGTTTTCTTTATATTATATTTCTAATCCTACTACGGTACGCGCAAGTATCATTTCCTAAAGAATATGAAACTCCTGGAACTGGGTAAACGATATTTACTTAATGTTATGGGTTTCAATATCAATAAGGGTTCCTGTGAGCGAATTACACTTTCAACAAAATGATATTATGCACCAATTTATACTGGCTTTATTCTGTATTATATACAATGTGAAATTGCTGGAGCTGGTTAAGATTGTTTTGGGATATTGCGTTTGCACGTTGCATTTTTTATCTTTACAATATATGGATATACAGATTTGTAACTTAAGTTGATTTTAGGTATATTTGTATTGTTTTATATTAAAATATATAAGTCACTAAAAAAAATATCTTTAAGCTCTACATACCGCAATAAGACACATACGTCTAAACATTACACAAAAACTAAACAAGAAACCAAAATAACAAAGCTTACTTCACGAAATTATAATAAATTGAAGAACGAAAATTTAGATATGATATCTATACTTAGATTTAATGGTAATCGATTCGTGAGCGGCACACGTCGAGGGGAATGTCTGTGCGTCGTCAGGGAAGTTCACTTAGGGCAATGGTTTTTCCGCGTTCACACAATGAAATGGCATAAGACGTAACGACATCTAATTAATAACCTCTATCATATCTCTATTGCTGGGCTTATGTGGGGGGCTTAGGGTAAGAGGATTGCTTATAGAAGCATGATTTGTTCTAGCTCATTAGAGGGAGAATTTATTTGCTATTTACCTATTTAATTATATTCTGCGATTGTTTAGGACGAATGTGTTTAATGAGAAAGTCATTTCGTCATCGTTTTTGGTCTTCGGATGTGAAAATTATTAATCTCTTGGATCTCTTGGATCTCAGGTGTGAAAATTATTGTGAAAATTATTATTAAAAATAAGATCAATTAAATTCGTCATAATGTATCGTGGATTCCTGACATAAGTATTAGAAGTATTTTGTTTTGTTTTTTTAACTTTATGCTGTCCGTAACCCACACATAGCAAGGTAGCCAGAGGGAATCCGGAAACCTAATATTAAGACACTTCCATTCCCAACTTTCCGCCGAAATGTTAAGGCACTGGCAGTCCAATGGAAACTTGCTTCATCAGATATAATTAATTACAAGCATATTACTAAGATACGGAACCATATCGACGTTAGCAACACTATAAACAAACAAACGTACGGTCATACAATATTTGCGTAACAAAAGGCAGATAATTAGTGACACAGCGAAACATCACTCCAAATCAATGTGCTTGACGTGTTCCATGTTAATTGGATAGTATGGGACAATGGCAGGACGACTGATGCAACCCGAGCATAGCCCCGCGCCGCTATTATGACATATTGTTCACGATTCAAACCAACCCATTTTAACTATATGGACTATACATGGGCTATATTCGTTGAATAAATCAATTTTGAATAAACGACTAACGGTCACTTTGTCAACGGGCGCGGCCATTTTGTTCTCATTGGTAGTTGTTAACTGATTTCTCAATAGGGGTAGTGTTGTTTATTGATTGCAATCAGGGCTTGATTATTCTTTTTTTAGGTGATGGTGGACATGCTATCTACTATATTAGTAGCTGTCTCAATTCTATTATTTTTAAAAATATAATATGTTTCACTGATTTTGACTTTTACTATTATATGTTATTTATTAATAGCATGTACACGATACAAGTACTTCGACAGTATTTTTTATGAATATAATATCGTCGATCGTTTATTATGTTTTAAAAAATGGTTTCCCTTAAATTTATTAATAGTAGATTATGTGACAGTGTGTGTAACGTAATTTGCACTAAAGGGGCCATGTGACCAATTCGACCGCAAGACTTAATGGAGTGTCGCCATTAAACCGTTTTCCGTTAAAAGATTTAATTCGATAACTGTACATAGTCACACGCATTTTCAGGCTTTTAAAGCTAAAGCCCACGATAAAAGCAATTAAAACTTTAACAACAACAGCCCCTGCTCTTTCCGATGTCCTACCTCAATTTTGGCGTTCAGTTTACAGTGAAATTATGATATATTTTCTATGACCTGAATCATAATTTGTTCATCCCGTCGTGGCGAAGGGGCACAAGAGTGTGATTGTAACGCGATGGTTGTAGGTTCGATGCCCATGCCCTCGGGAGCATGAATTTCTTGCCAAGTGTTGAGTTTCAAAAAGCCAAGTGTTGAGTTCTGCCATTCAACACGCAATGCCTCGACAAACTCGGCGGAAAGTGGAGATCGGAGTGTCTTAACACTAGGTCCCTCTGCTTACTCTGCTATATGTGAGATACAGCGTGAAAGTTATTTTTATTTTCAATCATAATTTCTTCTAAAAGCAATTATTCAAAATATATGTCTTGTATTTTTTTTCCATTTTCAAACAATATTTTTAGTAACATTGACAAATTATTTGTATAATTTGTCAGGAGTGGTTGTGCACAAGTCAAAGATAATTTATCTGTCTCAAGAGCTTTATTTATTACGCGTTCGCATCTTCGTTGAGCCCCTTAAAGTTGTTGGTTAATGGAGCTTCTTTGCGGCTGAGACGTCACTCACTTTGGAGGGAGAGGACGCGCGGGGGGAGTGGAGGGACTCGACATGTGGTCAGTTAGCGTTTTATTTTTTTCCTCTTTTAGTGACGGACAAGTTGATGGAATAGGAATGGACTCTTCGGAGATGTGTTAAAGATGTCTATGTTCTTTCTTACGTTTTTACTCGGAAACTCGGCTAAATATTATTTCGGAAAACCACATAAACTTAGGCTTACAGTACTAAAATCCTCTTTCTTGAATAACGTCAAACAAACTGGTTATTTATACTTATTAAAAAAGACGTATAAAACATTGAACGTAGTGGGATTTGAACCCGCGCCTCTTTGGAAACCGTCCAAGCGCTCGGACCAACTAAGCCGTACGTTCTCATCGAGCTACATCTAAATTCCTTCTTACAACTACGGAGATGCTAACAACATAAGTACTCACATTGCATGTTTGCGACTTAGATTTACTGCAGTTACCTCCTATAGGCTGAACTAAGTAACCTGAAAACTAACTAAGTTAAACGTTATCGAGTATAAAATATGGTTCACAAAAGCTCAGTCCGACTTTTAAGCAAATAAAGGATCTCATACTAGTGAGAGGTACCTCTATTTAACCTTTGAATTTAATTAGTTCTGGAGTACATGAACAAACAAATTCGAGTGGTATTCCATGTGGGGATTAGGTGAGACGAAAGGGGGCAATTATGATTGATGATGGTATACGATTCGTTTCCACTTAACACATTATAAAGGGGTAATTTTATTATCTACTCTTGTTTTGAAGTTACACTAATGAACGTAGTGACTCAACTAATTTGTTATCGTTGTTTTATTATATTATTATACAACTTTCACTTCGTATATTATTATTAATTTTACGGTATGCAGCTGTTTCCCAATTAATAGATAACGTATAAATCTATATATATAAAATCGAAAGGTCGCTCACTCATCACGAAATCTCAGAAACTACATGGGCAAGGAATCTGAAATTTTGCATACGAGTTACTTATAGGACTTAGGTGCTCGCTAAGACGGGTATTTTTAATATTCAACTTCTAAGGGGTTGTTTTTAGGGTTGAAAGTTTGTATGAAACTTCGTTACTTCAAATGCTAGGAGTCTCAAATTTTGCATGGACGTCGCTTATAGGACAGAAATTAATAATAGCGTAGTTCACGCAGGCGAAGCCGCGGGCGGGCCGCTAGTATTAAATAATGTTTAGTTTCTAACTTAGTAGGGAGGCAGAGAAAACACTATGTATTCCATTTTCCTATCAAATTCATGTGATGGCGGAACTTTCAGAGTTTTGGGTCGTTACCAAAGCGGAAATACAATATTTAATATCCCCGAGAATCGAAACCACGACCGTTGCGTTTACAATCACACACTTATGCTTCGGTGCTACCAAGGTCTCATGACAGAAATAAAAATATATCAACAATAAAAGTCGCGAAAAGTGAGTCGATGTCCTACTGTGCCATGATGTCTTCGAAGTCACTGAATTTACCGAATAAATTTATTAAACGTTAACGTTTTAATTAAATGTGTTTAATATTATTAACCTATGTAGAGTCATATAACAACGATATACTGTTTAAAACATTACCTCTACCGGGAACTGAGCCTACAACCATACGTTGCAGTGAGGGTTACCTAAACATTCCACGCTCGCATCAATGTGCGCGTACGTAGTAGTTATATTGACATTAGTGTATGTTAATTATAAGACTTAAGGCAGAGAAATGGTAGCTTAAAATCAATTTACAAAATGTCACTCGCATTTATTATCGGCCACTTTAAGTGAAAGTATCAGCAATTTCATATTAAAAAAATATGATTTAAAAAGGAAATCGAAATATTTACAACAATTAGATAATTCTACAGTAAAAAAACTTTATGAAAGATATTATTTATTTAATAGATCCCCAAAGAAGATCTTGCAAGGTATCATTTATAACAAAAGTCAGACGCTGTCCTGTCTCACTTTCTACACGGTCAAAGCGGTATTTGCATTTAGATAGCAAACCAATACCGCTCAAATAACATCATCTAGTAAAAGTAATAACATAAAATGAGATTTTAAGGTTAGATCATGCATTATTTAGGTTCAATTTGAAAGCTAACACGAGGCGAGGGTCGTCTCGAATCGTGAGCAGGCAAAATTGTGACCGCACAGGGCTCTCTCTACCCTATAAGGTATTAATGACTTTTGCTGTTTCAGTCCAGGACCCATGTACGATATGAAAACCTCATTAATATTTTGTGTGTATCCCTTAATGTGTTTACATGCAACTATTTAGATAATATATACATGTATTCTGTTTACAATTTTATAGTAAAAGGTAGTAAAAATATAATTAAGATAGTAAGGCAATATAAATAGGTAGAATGGTTGGAATTAATTTACAGCGGTTACTATAATATTCACCAATAAAAAATATGTAAAAAATTCTAATAAGCCACGATTTTATATTAATTCTAATTGTTAGCGCCTTATATAGAATAATTAAGATAATATATTTTTAAACAGTGTGTACATATTCTAAGTACATGCTCTAAAATTCTGAATTTCAAAGTTCCTCTTTTATCCACATGTGAAAGCTGCACTGATTTTTTTGATACGTATCCCTTATTCAACAAAAGCGAATGCATTCTCTAAAATTTTCAGCATAGCTAATTTCAAAATTGCATTTCAGTTTTTTGCCGAGTAAAAAGTAGATAAGGGGTTTAGGCGGTAAATAGATTCAGTAGAGCATTTCCATGTCTCGGCGCGCGGCGGGCAGTGTGGAGCGCAGGAACGTCCGGTGTTCGTACACTGCAGACTTCTCGAATATATTAAATTAGTGGCAGCTTTACACAGAATTATTAATGCTATCATGTCATAATTGGATCTTCAATATGGGACATGCTGGTTAAGGCCTTATAGTACGCAAAGTCTCCAAACGGATGCTAGTTAAAAAAATACTATGTTCTCTATGCATTCTCCATAATACTAACGAATTAATAAAACATAATATTTCTTTTACTATGTCGTAAGATTTTTTATTAAAAAATGAGAATGAAGAAGAATAAAGGATGCACCATTTTTTTATTCATTTCTAAAATGGAAACGTTAAGCAAATGATATGATCGCCTGTTAAAACCAATAGGCCGATATAAATGTTTACTGACTGACAGTCGTCCATTAATATCTTTAGCTTTTGTTATTTTTCAGTTCTAAAAACACAGATTAGCTGTATTTATTATACTAAATTAATTGTATCAAATACTTTAGGGACTTGAAAATGGATAGTTGAAATTTATAAAATTGTAAGGTGCTATTTTAACAATTGTCATTGTAAATATATTATTTCACATTATATATAATAAAACTACTACGGTGTACATTATTCAAGAACAAGTTGCTTATACTTTATTTAGTTTAAAACTCTTATTAAGCTTTAAATATGTTTTTTTGCTTATTTCTGTTATTGGGTTTACTCTGGAACTGGTCTTCGGTCCGTATGCAAAAAGAACCGGTCAGGCCATGAGTGGTTTGTATTATTATTTAAAGCTTTTCTTTATAAGTCTATGATTTAATGATATAAATGATTATTTTAACAGGAAAATATCTACAATGAAGTGTACATAATCATCTGACTTCTACATGTTGGTCTGCAGTGTAAGCATACCTGGCACGGGCTACGTACGTTAATTACATAAAATTGTGACGTCACTAGAGAGGATCGCTGCCTAACGTGAAGTTACACGGATGAATTCCGAAGTTCACTGTTGTTCATTATTTTATAGAAATTACTTTAAAATAAGTGATAATATTTTATTTCTTTTTTATACTGTAACCCGCCCATTACAGGATAGGTAGATAGAACATGGAAACCTAGTGTTAAAGACACTTCGTTCCCGTTGAGACTCTACTGTTCCCGATTAACCGCCTAATTCTAACGAGTGTTGAGTGGCGCAACTCAACGCACTTTAGAAACTAATATGAAAATGAAAATATTGAATGTTTAACATCCTCGAATGAGAAGCGAACCCACTGTACACGCTTCTGACACCACGACTGGCCCTAAATCAATATGTAATTGTTACTTATATGTTAAAATATGTATGTATCTATTAAAGATTACATTACATTAATATAGGGATAGAAATATTCTTTCATTGAACAAACGAGAATAAATAACCGAGATTAGATTATTGCCGATACAGATTTATGTTATTTCATAACAAATCTGTTTCAAATCTGTGTTATTGAAGCTGTCGATATTTTATCTTTTTAATTCCCGATCATTCTCTTTATCAATGTGACAATTGGCTAAGAGAAGCCATATTTTTAATATTATTTTGCTTTATTTAGTAAATCTTTACATACAACAAAATTGGACTGATTGCTGTTTGTGCATGGACGAAATTTGAGAATGTCTATTATTAGAAATATTTATCAACTAGCGAACTCGGGTGGCTTCGTCCGCTTCAATTATATTTATTAAATATATTTATGAAATTATTTTCAGTTTAGGGGGTGAATTCTAATAAATTGAAATACGTATTCAATGAAAAATTTCAAAGAGTCTGATTTTTTATTTTTGTCTGTTTGTTTATATATGGTTTTTGGAATCTTCTTGGTTACTGGGTAGGACATGTCGCGGTTTTAAGACCTGCTAGAGTCATTCCTCTTTAAAATGGATAGAAATTCAAGAACCAAAGCGTCTTAAATAATTACTAAATAACTAATAAATTTACTTCGCCACTTCGAAATAGCATGATAATGAAATAAACACATTCGAAAATTACAAAAATCTTTGATAATATACGAGTATGTATCAGTTACAACAATTCAAAACATGGTAAACAGATTAAAGTTACACAGAACTACTCAAAACGTCCTTATAGATAGATATTTAATTAAATAAAGTGCTAATTGCCTCTGCTTTTGTAACTAGATCAAAATTAAAAATGTAAATGAAAGAACATTCTCGCTACTAAGTTTAAAGTATTTTCTCACGAATAAGTTAAATTAATGTAGGGCGTCACAGCACTCCTGCAGCACACAGCCGGAGGGGAGGACGTCAATTTTTTATTAGCCAGGAGATGCCCTTTTCAATGTATGAAGATTATAACGTATAAATTTAATAAATACTGGATTCAAACGAAAATTGAGAACAAAGCGCTATCTATCATTTTTGTTAAAAAACAGAGAAAGAAAGAAAGAAGAGAAAATACATTTAAGTATTTTTTATATATGATGTAAATGTAAACATTTCTATATTATTTTTTATTTTTGAGGATTTTATTTGTATAGCTTCACGATTTTGGTTCGGTTATACTTACAATTAATTGCTACATATGTGCGAATCATAAGAAACCCTACTTGTTTGAAGAAGTATCTTAGTATGTATTAGAAGACTCTCTATTTGCATTTAATTAAAGACCACACTGGCTGTTTTATTCCACTTGACACATCAAATTTCGTCCCACCGAGTGGTTCTTGCGGGTTCCTCCTCCTATTCAATGGGTTCGTTCGGAATGCGGAACATTCAGGATCCTTTTGATGAGAACTAAGATTAATTTCGGAGGGCTTCAAAGCTCAAAGGAAATTTTAGAATGTAAGTGCATTAATAAAGGTTTTTTTAGAGTCTCGATAAGCACTCTTTTATCGTAAGAAATGTCTTTATTAAATTTATGGGCTTTTAGGTGCACATTTGGTGGCTTTATTGCTCGAGTCACTGCTAAATTTTAAGCTTTTACATAGCCTTTTGAACTTTGCTAAAAGGTTTTAAAATTGCATTGACACGTTGTGCCGAAACTATTATTTAGAGGATTCAATTGGATTTTAAAATAATATTCGTTTAACTATACCTAAAATAAATTTCAAAGTAATAAAAATATTTATTTTAAAAGTATTATGTATATTTTAGTTTATTAGATTATGTACATTTTAGTTTTGTATTGTAGGTTTCGTCATAACATAGCCTTACGTATAGACAGTAGACTTAATAATTTATATGAGCATGCCTTAATCCTTTTCATTAAGTTTGATATATTATATTTTAAAGTGACCTAAATTGACTGTAATGAAACTTATTGGTTTGAGAGTTTTAAAATCTAAAGTTATAACCAAAACTTTTCGGATTTTTTGTGCATTAAAAAATGCATAATAAAGTTCTATATATGTAAACAATTTTACAATAAAAATAATGCTGAAAATATTTATTTTACAGAAAAAAAAAACGACGTACCTGTGACTGGAGCTAGAATGGCCCGTTGTTGAGCTGGAAATGGGTGAGCGTGCAGGATATGTGCCAGTGCCGTGACCTTCAGACATCGCGAATTCTAAAACAAATACTTTTAATTAGAGTTGATAGTTACTTTTTAAATAAAAATAAAAAGCATAGTGACAGTTCCTAAATATACGTAGTTATAGTACCTACGTAATATGATTTACTACAATTGGAGGCATTACGTATTGAGTAGCGGATCTCAACGCTGCACTTTGCCTCGAGCGAAGAAATGAAAATATTAAATTACCTCGAATGAGAATCGAATTCACAACCTGTTGCGCTTACACTCACAGTCCGTCCTCTGCGTCGTGACTAGCCTCTATTTCTACAACCTTTTATACTATCATAATATACTGAACACGGGTTTGTTAAGTTTTGAAAAAGCAAGCATAACAACTGTACACGAATACAATAACAGTAAAAATATTGTATTGTTAAGAGAAGCACATATAAATCATACATAGATACGAAATCCGATTACATCTGCTCTCTACGAAGCGATCCGATCTCCTTTTCATCTCTGCGTCTTCATGTTGTGCTTTCTAATCTATCTTTGTTTGGAAATTCCCTTGAGCATTGTAAACTAACGACTTAATACATGAGATTGACATGAACTTACTGTGTTCCCCACTTATAAACAAGGGAACCTTAAGTGATATGGATATTTTTTGGGAGAAATAAAAATAGTTTTTGCTATTCACTAGAGGACATACTAGAGACTGATGTTAACTAAAGGAGTCTTCAGTCTTTGCTGATTTTATCAGAATTGCTACAGGCCACTCATCCAATTACATTTATAAATATTTATTTCTTTATAATTTTTCATATATACATTTGCCAACTTTACTATCCTATTAATCCTGCTCATTATAAATGTAAAAGATTTTGAGGATTGATATTGGTTCCACTTTTACGTAAAAACTACTAAACGGATATGGATGAAACTGTACAGTAATGTATATAAGCATATAATAATTTAGTATAATACAACAATGACCTATATTTGTATAGTTGTATATCTACATATATTTAAACTAAGTTACAGTTATAATTTTCACGTTTAAAAGCGACAGTAAATTAGAGCCTCAGTACATATTTTCCTAGTTCCTTCCAAAGGTGAGGCGAGATAAGGGTGGACGACGGACGGTAACTATCAATCCTTCTGTCACGATATCGACAGCGCATTTGTATGGTCTAACAATTTTTGTCTCAGTATTTCCTCGCCTCTGGTATATTTGCCGCCGCCGATCAATCTATCTAGTGTGGTCTTTGAGCATGATAGATGTTCGACCTCTCTTTTCACTGCTTTCGCAAACAATATACCATTATATTGACTTTACGGTGCTGACTTTGTCTAAAAGATTGTTATACAATAATATTTGGTTAGTCCAAAAACAATTCATTTAACATTTTATAGACGGTACTGTTAAGTTTATTATAAATTAAAGAAAAAATATGTCTGAAGATAACTTTAAACAGGAAACAATTTACTTGCAGCAAAAGAAATATATGAAACGTTTACGTTACCAAAACACTGACTTATTCAAGTTATTTCGTTCCCCATATTAAGCTTCGAGCAATGACGCGAGGGACATACTTGTGTCCATCCCAATTATCTGTAATATATATATCACTCCCTATATATATATATTGGGAGTCATTTAAAAGCTGCCCTATTTCTGCTATATATCTACAATGAAATGCATACAATTAAGTGAATAATTATACTTAGGATAAATTATGCTTTTATGTAGAAAAAATAATAATACGTAAACTGAAGAGTACTCTCTCGTATATTAATAATATATTTAAAACAATATAAATAAAATGATTATAGCTGAATATAATTAAAACTACATATTACAATGCAACATATTGCATAAATAAATGAATGCTTACTTATGTAAGAGGACGTCATTTTTAATTTTGTTCTTTATGATGTTTAAAACATTAATATTTTTTTCTATAATTTACAATAGATTACCCTTCGCTTGAACTTACTACATGTATACATTACATTTCACCATAATATGGCTCAAAATTGCTTAAACCCAGTTCAGAATTCAGATATCAGTTATTATAGATGTTTTAATTTTTGACAAATGTTCTAGTTCTCCCCCTGATAAACTGGCGCCTGTCGAAAATTCTGTAAAATATAACTTCCTGATTTTCGTTTTGTTTATCATCTTGCAAATGTATTACGTAGGTCTTCCGGCTTGTATAATATGTAAATACACGGCTGAAGCGGAAGAAATGAAAACAAATCTGCCGGCTCCTCGTTATACATTACTGATAGGTACGATGTTTATTCAAAGCTTATACATATATTTAGAATGATTGTTAATCTATTTTTTATTGTTATTTTAATATCAATTTGCAAAACAACAGGGAGACAGAGGGAACCTAGTGTTAAGAAATTCCGTTCCTGATTTTCCGCCGAATACGTGACGCCGTGCTTTGCCTCGACAATAGAACAAAAAATGAAAAGTTTAAATATTTAATTTCTTAGAGTTGGAATTGAACCCACTACCTGTTGTATTTAAAGTCACACTTTGTTGCCTTGCGCCACGACTGGTTTCAGACTTTGACTTTCAAATGTTAAATGTATAATTTAAGATATTCATATTTAGGACAGAATTAAAATATGAAATTTACAACCGGCTCTGAGGTAAAGATTTGAATAGATCTTATTAATAAAGTAGGTCAATTAAATTATATCGAAGATTTGAATACTGCCTCACCATAAACGAAATTAGCACAAGGGTTGTAATGTAACTTCAAAGGGAAGGATTTTAATAAATATGTATTTATAATAGTTGTAATAAGAGTTTCTTCAATGTCCATTATTGTTTTAAAGTTCATAATTTGTATTGTCTTGATTATGCTTAAAATAGCTTGAAAATATATTGTTTTTGTATTTTCAAGATACTTATTACAACTTTTTTTTTCAGCTTATTCCCCATTTTCCGGGGAATTCTTAAGGCATTTAGTGTCGAGTGGCGGAATTCAACGCCGCATTTTCCCTTTACACCAGAGCGAAGAAATTACTGAAATTTAACATTTAAATATTTCACATCGTCGAGTGAAATCCAACTAACAACCTCTCTCGCGTTTACATTCTTACATTATGCCCATCCATCCATTTATTTGATACAACTTATTAGCATATAATATAATTGTAGGTACGCTATTATAATGCGCACTACAAAATTACTCATAGAAAAGCAATTTAACAGTACTTTAATTCATCTCTTCGAGAAGTTGTGTCATCGAGAGAAAATGAAAATTGATCGTCCCTAACTAAGATAAGTTTGGAAAGTTATGATGGAATGAAAGTGCTTCCGCGCTCAGCAAAAATATACGTCACTGATTTAGTTTCGAAGTAACTAATTATTGTTTAAACAAGAAAAGGTAACAGAATCCATTTATCAAGTCCTTGTTGTATTTCCAGCAGAGTCAAGTACAGAAGTTTGGTCGTACAAAATAATTACTGGCTTGTACTTAATGTATAGAGATGTTCAAATACATGCTTACTTTGTTTTTCTATATATCTTTTCTTTTATTTTTTTAGACCAAAAACGTAGCTAGTTATGTGTTGGCTTTGTTTATTTGCTCGTTCAATAAAATACAGTTTTTTAGCTGCACTCGCTGCTGTATCTCGTCAATAGCAGGGAAGGCAAAGTTAACCTAAGTAAGGCAGAGTTCCACTGGAGGAGGTATTGGGTGTTGAATGGCGGAACTCAACGCCGTAATACTGATATGAAATATTTAATATTTTCCAAACATATAATAGAATCTAAAATGTACATCACGTAAAATGTGTAATAGAGCATAATAATTGGATTTTATAATATTAGACGTCAGGTCTCGTAAACAAATTAAGGTCGGGTGGATGATTAATATCGCTTCAAGGTAAAAATTATCTGATTAATTTTATATATTTTAAATATGCTGCCCAGTAAAAAATAAAGATTTCATATTTCATTTTAATAATCATATTGTAAATTGCCAAGTAGATCTCAAACTTTATAAAATATGTATAAACTAGTAAAATCTAAAAGTAAACCGGACGAAATAAGATTTTTGCTTGAGGCCAGTTGTGGCGTAAAGCACAAGCCTGTGACTGTAAACACAAAAAATTCTAGGTTCGATCCCTGCTCGAGGAAATTAAATATTTATTATTTTCATTTCTTCGCTCTGGTGGCAAAGCGTCACTCTCAATACGCAATGTCTCCAGAGTTTGTCGAAAAATGGGCAGCAGAGTGTCTTATTACTAAGCTCCCTCTGTCTACCATGCTATTGTGCGGGATAAGGTGTGAAGATGAAAAAATATTTATAGTTAATTACTTACAAAGTCAGTGCAAACTAATGTTTGTCTATTGTTACTTCCCGTTGACCAACAACCCTGAAATTTATACGGAACCCTCGACCCCTACTGGTACTTGACTTTTGCTCATTTTGAAAATAACTCATGCAATCTATTCACTAAATATTTAAAATGATTTTTGTGTTGTCTCTTAAAGTACTAAAGTCGATAATATCAGTATAATTTTGTTTATTTCGCCTAAGTGACTCGATCTTGTTTACGGCTCTTTGAAAATTGTGTAAACTTTTCATAAAGTTTGTTTGTAATTTATTGTATACCGTTACTCTTCCATTTATTTACTGTAAGTGAACTATGCTAAATATTTTTATTACCAATCAATTAAGAAGAATATGTTCGAACCATGCTTAGATTAAATAATTCAATTAATTAATTTCATTATTTGTGCAAACGTGCAAATATGTGCAAACAAATAAAAAAATTGCAAATAAGACATTTTTTTGGATATATAATATTTGTATTTCTTCAGTATTTATTTTATTAATAATAAATATTGTATATTTACATAGTGACTACTTATAAAGTATTTTATTGATTTAATTCCAATTTAAATGATTAATTAATGTATCGAGTAAAGATATCTACGCTGTCTCTACGATATCTCTAATCATAAGTTGAGTGACAAAGATATTTTAACTGAGAATTTAATATCAACTAAAATGAAGGTTATTCCCCCAAAACTTTCCAACAGTTGCTAATAACGAAACTTGTGGTTAATAGGGTGGGGTAGAACACCGAGCTTGGGTAAATTTTCAAGACAATTCAATAGGAAAATCGGCCTTTGTTAAAGTTGTATTGTATGATAATACTTTTTTTTAATTATTAAGCAATCAGGTGCTAAAAATTTAAGACCACATATTTTTTTTTCACACCATAAGATAAAAATATATGTTATTTTAATCAGAACGCGACCACTCAAAAAGAACAAAGCGTAGATTAGCACTGTAGGATGTATAATATGGAAATGTCTTATTATGAAAAATTGTCATTATTCTCATAGATTATAATCAGCTATAAATATTTAACGCACCTATAACGTTTGTATCAATAGAGGTGAGTAATAAAATGTAAGACTGCAGGATTTATATCTACAATACACTTTTAGAGTACATTTCAGTTCGCCGAGCGGCATATCGAATGTTTACGACAGCATTAAACATATTTTTATGAGGACACCGCGGTTATATATTATTAGTAGTAGGGAGTGCACAACACTGCCATTCCATTGGCCGTTCCATTGGTTATACGCCATGGGAACCTTCAAAACCTTCATCAAAATTGACAATGTGTGTGGCTAATAAAACATTTACGGTGCTATAGTATGACACGCCTGTTTCCAATGAAATCATGATAATGTGAGTATTACATAAAATGCTATGCGTTTTTATGCTTAAATTTTACTATCCAATTTTCATGAGCTCTTATTCTGATATTGTTAATTTAAACAAGTTTAACCGTTCTAGTAGCTGGCAGTAGTGAGGCACATGATGGATCTGAGTTCGATCACTCGGGGGAATGAAGTATTATTTGTTAATATTTGTTTTTGTCTCTGGCAACAAGGTAATAACTCAGCCTTCTTCCACTTCTTCCACTTTACATGCAATGCCTCGAAAAATTCGTCGAAAAGAAGGGAAACGAGAGTCTTGACACTATGTTCCCCCTGCCTACACTGTTACAATGGGGGATACGGTGTGAAGCTAAAAAATAATAATTAATTATTAAAAATATATCTAGTAACATGATCTTTGATCTGTAATCAAATTTCTGTTTCGAAAAATATAATGTACTATACTACTCTAATACCCAATATTTTTTTTCCTTTAATAGAATCAGCATTCTAAATTAATCAGTTGATTTCAATATTCATAGCATATTCCGCTTTCAATATGTAAAGCCATATCGGTTACACGGCTAAATTAAAAAGGGAGGTACCGCTAAATTGCTTCTCTCCAAACAAAACATTGGAAGAAGCTGATAGAATGCCACGTTGATTTACCAAATTACCGCGTAATTGAACCGAATTTCTGATTGAAGCTCATGTAATGAAAGCAGATAAAGGGAAGTGTGGAGGACGAGGGGCTTATTCAATTTAGCCGCGTGCTCGCTCTGACACTGGCTTAAGTAGATAGTTAAGATTTAGCCAAGAAAGCACCTTCCGGCGCCCGCCACCAGTAATGTGTACTCAGAAAGTAGTCTCGCCTCAAGAATTGGCCGCTTAAGTACCTTCTGAAACTTGCCACCCATTAGTTACTTCTCAGAACACATTATAGTTTAACTTTTGTTCTGCTCACGAAAAACAAATAGCAACTGGGCAGGTGTTATTAAAATAGCTTTATTTGTTACTTACGGTGTGTGTAATGTTCGCAAAACAAACGAAATATACGGTGTTTATGGCGTAAAGTAGGTAGTTGGTACTTAACATGTTAAGAAATTATTTAATATAATTTTCAGAAATAAAGTGAGCTAGGAGATTATAAATATATGTTTTAAATGATTAAAGTAATATAATATTTATTTTTAAACTTATTTACAGTTAATATACAGTTTAAAGCCAGCATTACGAAACAAGATATTCATATGTATGTACATACGTACATGCAAGTACAACTAGTGTTTCAATACTTGAACCTTGTCAAATGCTGAAACGTTTCAGTGGAATAACTTCGAAGGTATAAGACCGTGCACTTTAGTCGATTGGATTTGAGGTGGACGCCAATAAGACCACGCTCGGACTCGATCGTGTGCGAAGCATGTCGAGCTGTGCATACGTAAGGGTGTAAAAAATATATATATTCTTACTCAAAATCAATCGGCAAATGTTTTCGCTTAAATTCTAGTGAAGCTAAGTAGTTCCGAGATGTTTTTAAATATGTTTTTGCAGTTTGTCAGGGTGATATATGATAATTGCACGGCATTATGATTGCCTAAATCGTGTCTCATATGTTATATTCTCCATTCTCCAATATATCCCATTTATATATTATTTTATATTGATACATTTTTGCTTCTAAGTTCTATTTAAAGTCATATAGTCAGTAGAATCGTTGCAAGAAAACCATAATATAGTTCCTCGAGCTTAATTAATTTATGTCACAAAAATACTCGACTAGGAAACTTCTAGTGAGTTGCCATATTATTGTTACGTTACTAAAGATAATCATGTCATATCTATATGAACATAATATATACGTTGCTTTATTACAACATATACATTTAAGAACCTAAATGTCTCTTACATAAAAATTAAAATTACAAATTCAGTAAAACCCATCACGCCAATACTATTATCAAAAATGTTTTTTTTTATATGGCAACAAAGTATAAAAGAATTTCTGTTATTACGTAATATAATATTACAGTTGAAAGATATTAAATTTGAAATAGCTCAGACGATATCACATGAGCTCAGCACAATAGATGGGTTCGAAGGCAATATAATGTATAAAACGAGTATTATTCGCATGATCAAATCTCCTAATAACTTGGATCCCACCGCGCTCGCTGTGGCGAGGACTAATACCGCCTCCCGCAGTCCGTCACTACTGGCTTCACACGACTAAACAATTAACTATAACCTTATCTATTCTGTTGGTGAGCTTCTTCGTATTCACATTTGGTTTACTTAAATTAAATCGGGGTTCAATTTTGTTATATATAATTGGCGCTTTATAAATTATCTTAAGATTGATCTTAAGTCAATGTCTATACGATGTAGATATGTAATATGATATGTATTTAAGGTCGGTATAGATGCGATTTTTTTTATTTTAAAAGTCAAAATATACGTTTTCATTTAAGTCTCGTCAGCCTTATCGAATATTATACTAGTTGCACTCGCGCGGCTTCGTCCAATCGTAATATTATGTAGCCGTTTTTTTTTAGTGAAAATTGATTGGTTATGATAGTACGGTTATCTATATCTATACTATTATAAACTTAATGAATTATTATTTTGATGGGCACACGGAAAACGCAGTTTCCCCGCGTAAATCTCCATCCCGAGGGAATTCCGGGATAAAAGTAGCCTAAATGTTCCATAGTTCCATAGTCCCCCTCTAACGGGAAGTGAAAGTCCCATAAAAATTAGTTCTGCTGTTCCGGAGATTAGCCCAAACAAACAGACAGACAGATAAATATGTTTTTGTATCGTGTAAATAACTATGTACATATATGCCCTCGAAAAACACAGCAACATAAAGATACTTAATTTTGTTTATACGTTAAATTAATATTTATTATTATTTTTTATTACTTTTTATTATTTATATAGAGACGCTGTGGTCACATTATATTTCCAATGCGTGTATAATGCAGCACGTGTCATCCGTCACAGATTCTAAGCGTGAAATGACACTGCGTTACTTGGCGGTTTTGCGGCGTGTGGCAAGGCGTGGCCGAGACGGGCGCGGCCGCGGGTACCCGAATCAATTACGACATCATATTGTTAATTAATTATGTTACCGATACTATATTTAATTAAATGGCCATAATTAACTATGTGTGTAACTGCGTGCGTAAATTATAATATTGTATTCATTGAAATCACCTACATTTTAGTAATATACTCGCACCTACTATGATTGCAGATTTAAATCTATAAACGCAAATTTTTTTAGATAATTAGCTTCTCGCTGTACTCCCGAATAAAGCAAGGTAGGCAGAGGGAACCTAGTGTTAATTGTGAACCTCAACGAGGGGTTTGTGCGTTTTTGCCAGAGCGAAGAATTGAAAATATTAATAAATTAAATTAAAATATTAATAATTCATCCCCTCGAGTGGGGATCGAACTCACATCCAGTCACAGCTTGTGCTATTGCGCCACGACGGCCTCATAATTTGTTTATTATTTTATTGAAAGATAATTAATAGTTATCGAAACAAATATTATTAATAAAAACTTTGTTAGTATTGCAGAAGCAAAATATTTCCAGCCACTAGTTCACCGAAAGCAACAATTAACTGCTAACAACTACTTGTTGTACAAAATATTCCCTTCACTAAACATCGGTAGGCACACTTCAAAACTTATTTCAACCGCAATTTATTGATTTTACAAAGCTGTTAATTTAAATTTCTATCTACAAGTAAAATTCAAGTGACTTTTCAAGTACTTAGATGCTTGAATTAAAACAAAGTTAATGGATCTTTAAATTTCGTCGCGAGTACCTCATCAGCTCGAGTTATTTGTTAGGCAAGGGTGGATACGAATCTTAATAATTCATTTGTTATTGTATAAATGATGGCTGATGGACACTTAAAGTGTGCCGCCATTGTTTCCCGGCGTGAATACAAAATGTCCATTTCCGTCCACGCAATCCTCACATTACGGGTGTCAGTCAAGAAGCCAGCACTATTGACAGCCGCTATATGCTGGTACGTCCAAACACAAGTACAAGGTGTAAATTATGGATTTATTTCCATAATTCCATTATATGTATTCGAGGGAACTATGAACATAATTAATGGTTTAAACAGTATGTAGAGTTTTTAATATTATTGATATTATTAACCATATACTCAGAATGACACCACGACGAACGAATATTACGAATAAAGAAATATTGAACTATTAGACAATATTATATGTATATGTTGAAAGGGCGCAGGACCGGACGGAGTGGCGAGAATTAGGGGAGGCCTATGTCCAGCAGTGGAAGTTGAAAGGCTGATGGATGAATGGATGATATGTATAATATGAAGATTAAATAAATTCAATATAAAAAATGAAAATGGGAAAAAGGGGGAATAAATATGAAGGAATACATTTTCGAAGTGATTTTTTAACACGTGAATCAATACATTCTTGCTGCATCACCAAATCTAATATACTAAATATATGAAAATCGGCTAGCAGGTTTCAGGCTATCATAATAGTAGTACCCACAGAGAGTTTGAAAAAATGTATGAAGCTAAAAACGTGGACCGTTAATAACAGACTTATAAATAAAAAGAAGAAACCTTAAAGTTTTAATATAAACGAATGTAAGAAATATATTTATCAAAGTTATACATGCAAAAATAAATGAGAAAATTCTTATATTAATATTGAATTATTTCTGCTGAAAGTTAGTTTGCGATCATGAAAATTGTACGTACATTGTATTTATATGATAATTGTTAATTTTGAGAGTGTATTTCATAACTAGTAGCTAATAAAAAAATCTTGACCGTTAATGACCGATAAAATCTAAAATATTTAAGTTTATTTAAATTTACAAACCTTTATTACACTAGAAAATTTATTTTTTGTACTTAACATATTCGGTTATGTTAATATTGTCAACGTATAATAAAAATACATAATAAATAGAGTAAAGAGAACTGCCTCTATCACCTAACACAATTAAATCTAATAACAATTTTTGTGACACTAACCACGAAAAAAGCTTTTTCCATTTAACAGTGCGTAAATGTGTGCCCCATGTTACCGCCGCCCTTAAGCAGACATTATTAGAGGGGTGTCGCGCTGCGGCCATAAAATTTTGTTGCGATTTTTTCCCTAATATCCCTAAGCGTAGGTCACGTTGTAAAAGTTAACTAAAGGAAAATATGGCATATGAGTGACTCATAAATTTAATAAAATATTTACTTTAGCTTCACGCGGTACCTCGCACGTAGAAGGGAAGGTAGAGGGAACCTAGTATTAAGATATGAGGAACGGAGAATTCTGGAGTGCATTGCGTGTTGAGACTCCACACCAGACCACGCGGCCACGTCACAACTGGCCTCAGTATAAACCTAATAAACAAATTGTATCATAATACCTGCATAAAAATATATGTTTATATCTATTTAGAAATTCAATAATAAATAAGTTTTTATTTCTGTGGTCTTTTAATAGTAAAAAAAGCGCTATCTACGGCGTAGGCGGCTACACGTACTTGCATGTACACACCTCTACAGAGTCGAATACGGTCACATTCTAGTACAATTAAATAAAAAATGGTTTATATTTACGTTTATTTCTTTTTATCCCCGTTAGGTGTTTCTCATGAGGCATAAGCATGTTATTGTAACGCGACGGTTATGAGTTCGATTCCGACTCGTGAGGATTAATTATTATTTATTAATATTTGCAGTCAACATGAGATGTCTCAAATATTTTCTAAAAATAAGCTGTATAAAATATTTTAACATTAATATAAAAAATGGCAAACATTAAGAATAGGTGTTAAACGTAACAACGAGGACACACAAAGTCCGGAGTTTCTTTTTAATCGTAATTAGCAATATTTGTAGCGGCACAAAGGAGCGCCGCGGGTCAACCGGCTTTAGGACCGACGCACTACAAAGGGCTTAAGGTTTTAGATGTTGCCGCTCACAAAATTTGTTTCATTAAGCGGACCGGCCCAAATTTTCTTTTCCTTTTACTACCAACGAAATTCCCATAACGTTTACGTTTTATCGGTATCAGTTTAACAAAGCTTTATGATAAAGGGATACTTTATAAAAGCTTATGCTCTGTATATAAGTAAGCATCATTAACGTTATAAAATCATTACTACTATTTCTAAACAAGTATTTTTTTTTATAAATGATAAAATTTGATAAATTATGTTTTCTTCAAATTTGGTAAATAGTTTTTCTTTCTTAAAACCAAAGGTTTATTTTATGTTATAATATATTATATTAATTTAGCTTATCTATAACATCTTATAATGACACTATTTGCTTTATAGAATGCAAGGAAATCTCTAAGGTATCAAGACCTCTCGTTTGAAATCTCCTGACAAAGACTGTCTAGACCTGGTCTAGACATTCACAGATGCGAATCTTCAAAATATAATTTTTCGTATATAAAACGACACTTTGCCTTCGAGAGTGATTACATTTTTTAAAATGAATATGTTATTTCTAACATTACATTTTATTTTATCATACCACCCAATTCGCGAATACTAACACCGAATACATTTAACAATAACCAGAAACTGGAACTGCAGTGATTAATCAGTAGCAAATAGCTCGGACAATGCCGACAACATCAGAAAAGATAAAAGGCTTGTGGCTACCATCAAAAGCACACGAAGTGTTGTTCTTCATATAAGAGCCTTAAATAAAAACCTGTTCTCGTGAACAAAGAGGTACGTGAGGCAAATTATTTATGTATTGCCGCGGTCGTTCTAATTACGTGAGGCTTTTGTTCTTCCTCCGCTCGCTACTTTTACTTATACGAGAATACTGGAGATAACCATAGCTGCACCGTAGCAAGGTAAGATTCAACCACTCTGTGAAGCTTTAAGCTCGCAGTGGTTAACGGTAGCTAATTGTATAGTAAGAAATTGAATTAAAGTTACCTATTTATGTAGAGTAAGGATTGGGCCACGTAGAGTTTCAGATTATAGAAAAAATTGTAATTTATTGACGTAAGATATAATTAAAATTTGAATTTAATGACTTAAAATATATATAATAATTTTAAGCAATAGCTTTAACTAATAAAATAGATTTTTAGAATTATTTCATAGACAATAATTCTTAATTTTGGTATTTAAACCCACTACTGCTAACACTAGTTATATCATTCGTAAGGCCGCACTGAAACATTTTTTTCTACTGCACTAAATTAAATATCTGTTTAATATTTAAATATCTTTTGTGTAAAAAGGAAGAGATATATTAAAAAAACAAGAATATGTACTCTATATAGCGAATAAATTATGCACAGTTTATTTTATAGTGTCATTTTATGGTATTACACTTTAATTTACGTAACATTTGCTTGGCGCTTCCGTCAAAATGCTCCCGCCTTCCCCAGGGGGGAGACAAGTTTTGCAATAAGGCGGGAAAGAAGAGCCATACGATATTCACGTGTAATAAATATTAGAATAGGTGCAGTGATTGCGCTCAGGTGTCGACGCAGCTATAAGCGTTACTTGAACACTTTTTTTATTTTCAGAGCAAAATCGTTCGGAATATTTGATCTCTCGCTTTATGAAAACCTTCAAGCACTAAAAGTTAATAGCAAAAGTAATTGAATTTTATATAAGTTTTTACTAATAGTAATATAAATATATGTATTAATATATATATATTATGTGAAATTTATTATATCATAAAAGAAATTCAAAATCGATTTATCCTTCGTATCTACACAGGCTTAAATATGTGAAGAAAACGTATAAAAAAACGCTTGTACTGAGCATCTAAGCGACGAGCAGACCGTGAGCGATTGTCACACGAGTGATGCGCGAAGCGGCGGAGGGCCTCAGCCCTGCGGGGGCGGCCCCCCCCCCCCTCGCCGCCGTTATCGATTGCCCCAGTTGAGAGCGGGGCGGAAGTAATGATAGAACGAGATGCCACCACTGCCCGATTCGATGGCCAACTCTGCTGGTAACTGTATAGTGCACTACACAAATATTGTTCTAGATAATATTTAATCTTCCATTTCTTTCCTCTAATATAATTCTGGATAACGCTTCTAGAACGAGCTCGTGTTGGCATTACTAGGACAGTCTGAGATTTTTTTTATTCAATTTTTGCTATCAAATAGTACAAATTTAAGTTGAATCTTTTCAATGTGAACGATATTTGCTATTTGATATAGCAAATTAACTGAAACTTTGCACTATTAAACCTCACAAAGTCAAGCGTGGAAGTGACATCCTACTTATATCCATCTGAACAGATCCCGTAATAGCTTCCTCAATCTCGTCGTCAAAGTTCTCATAAGACGATCCTTAACTAAGGCGTTAAGGAAGATAGTTAGTGAGAGGCCTTCGGCAGGGTCTTAAAACTTGCTGGAAACTTGCGTAACTCGATCGCAACGATCCGGCTGCTACTGAGCATCAATGGAGCGATAACTGATAATACTTAATTAGCACACTTGAACTGCTTCAGGTACTCGGATAGATTTCTATCAAAAATAAATTCTATTACTAAATTAATATCTATAATCAAGTAGGTAAATGAAATAAATATGGCCAATCAATTGAAATAAACTATTTAAAAATGTTGAAAATTCCATGATATTTCATTTGTTTACATACTACCTACACAGTAGTAAACATAATTCTGCGAGTTTCAGAATAGCGTTTCGATGTTCATCGTAAAGCAGAGTTCATAAGCCATGACGGTTCGGACCCCAAGCCCATCATCAGTAATATCGATTTTACGATAAAGCGTCCGACAAGCGAGTGTCTCCTTCGCGCGGTAAATTGCGATAGAATCTGAGCCGACGTTCACATCCAATGATAATAAAGAGTAAAAAGAGTCGCCGTTTTAATGTTCACTTTATGGGTGCTTCCGGAGGTTCGTAAGGTTCAGGATGCGGCCAGATATATAGCTGCTGTAAAAAGTTTTCCACCAATAGCTGCCGGTCCTGTACGCCGACTTTGACATCGTTTTCATATGTAAGTTTTTTTGATCAGCTTTACGCTGTATATAGCGGAATCTAGTGTTAAGACACTCCACTCACCATTTTCCGCCGAATTTTGAACGGATTACATGATAAATGTTGAATTTAACGACGTCCGTCGTTAAGCGAAGAAATTAATATATTAATACAAACAATTCATTCCTCCGAGTGGGGATCGAACGAACCATTGCGTTACAGTCACACCTCTGCGCCACGAGGGCTGCATATGTAAGTGATATATAAAAATGTAAATAATGCTGTTATTACCACACAAAAGACCAGCGTCAAATGAGATTTCCGCATTAAGGATTAAGGCCTACGCGGGCGATTACACGCTTGCTTCGTTTCAATAAAACCCTTTCAATATTGTCAGTTTACATCGATCGTTTGACTCAATAAATTGTAATGGTGTTTCTTGTAAACGGAGCTAATGTCGTAAAGCGAAGTCTTACTGAGGGAAGATAAGTCGGTAAATAAACTTGAGAATTCAATTAAGAAATGAGCGGGGAATGGATTTATTCGAGAGTTAGTTACTTTATTGGTGTACATTGTATTACATTTATGCATATCTGCTTAATTATGCAATGTTGTTTAGGGTTTCTAAAGGAAAAAAATGGAATCCTTATAGGATTACATCTTCGTTGTTCATCTGTCCATCTGTCCATTTATGATCATTTATCTCGAGATCACGTGGGAGTATCAAGCTGAAATTAATATCAAATATTTAGAGTTAGGTTTATGGTCCCTAGGAACATAGAGAAAAATAAAACTTTCTATCATTTTTACTGCGTTCTGTGTGAAATTCGCAACGTAATCATAACCTATGGGGTAGTTCACGTGGATTTACAGTTATGAAATTTGGCAAGAAGTGAGAACTTACAATATAAATAGAAAAAAATCAGGAAAGTATAAAGTGACAATTTTATAGAAAAAAATTATACATTCGCTTGCGTTCTTAATTTTGTCAACTTTATTTGCTACATAATCTAAATCTACATGTAGATGTTTATCTTTAAATACAATTATGAAATTTGACAAGATGTGAAAACTTGCAGTAAAAATAAAGAAAATATACAAAAATATTTTTTTAGTTTCACGCTGTTATAGAATCATCATACACTACACTATTTTTTTATATGTATTTTTATATATTTTTAACAAGCAACATGGTAACGGAGCAATTACTAACCTATGTGAAAACTTGTTCACATTTTAGACTTATTGTTTTACTTCAGCAAAACAGAGCAAGCGCCTTTTCTTCTACCGATAAAAATTGGAGCGTACAAACACTGCTCCACTGCGAATTGCTGGATAAAAATATGTAGGTCTCCTCGCTATATTTTGAACAATACACGACACATTTATCACAGATATCGGAAACTTCTATAAGTTGGGTAAGTACCTGTTCTCTTGAATAGGTCTACGATAAAACAAAATGAAAAATATTTAAAAACCAAATGTTGTTAGCAATTGTATAGTAAATACCGACAAAAAAGAAGAACACAGAAAACTAGTCGAACTAATAAACTACTGTACCTAAGAAAAGTATTATAACGTAAAATAACAATCAACATAATTTTCAATGATAATATCTTTTTATATTTTTCCTATTAATATAAAACGTAAAGTAAACACGACAGGTTATGGGTTCGATTCCTACTCGAGAAAATAAAATATGTTTTCATTTTACCGCTTTGCGTATAGATGTAATTACTCGAAGAATTAATTTAATTATATTTTAAAACTTAAAACCAATTACTCCAGAATTCGGCGGACACTGGAAACTGGAAGAGTTTTAACATTATATTTTTGCTGCTGTGTGTGAAATAGAGTGCATAGCTCAAAAATAAAAAGAATAAAAAATACAGACACTGATGCTATTGTTAAGTAAATTACACATAACTGAAGTGCAAGGAATATCTAGGGAGAATTAGATAAGACGAGAAGAGAATTAGATAATTATCTAGCTAAAGTTATTCTATACAATCGTTTAAGTTAAGTTAGTCAACTTATATTAAGTTATTGATTAAAACAAAATATAAAAGACTATCTGTATATTCTATTATGTTTACTTTATGAAGTTATAAAATTTTACTAGCTTGCTATAATAAAAAAAGCTTTTAGCGTTCCTTTGACGTGTCAATAACAAAGCTGCGAGCGAAATCTAAGTATAGACTCTACAATTTCAATGATTTTTACAATCTTTAGGGCAATAAAAACTTGCACTGTCTTATAAAGTAAAATTTATTGAAGAAATAAGTAAGTTCCTTTTTTAAAATTGTATACAGTTTATTTACTTCTAAGAAATCTGAGAAACACCTGGCATATCAATATATTTTAAAAGTTTTTTCAGCAAAAAGATAGTATTTAGATACTATAATAGTAGTACAATAAAATATAAATTAAAGATATTATAACTTAGTGAACATTAGCATGAATAATAAAGATTGTACATAAATTTTACTTTAATTTTTTTTACAAATTTACTTAAAAGTAACGTATAATAAAATTCATATCTTAACTAGCTTCAAACGAAGTTAGTTACGATATGAAATCTCAAACAAAATTTACATAAAACGTCACATAGAGCTGCATCAGACTGCTTCATAAATTATTATATTTTTAAAATTCTATGGGTATTGTTGCTTCTAAAATGAAATTTAATGTTATAAAATTAAAATTACCCTTTATATATTTAACATATTATAATTATCATTCTTTTATTATACATATATTGGAATTATTTGTTTATTTTGCAATAGGTGAAGTCTGTTTTTATTACCTCTTTTCTACCTATAAACTTCTTTCCTGTTTATCGTACAGCGTGACATGGCGAAGTTAGTAAGTGGAGGACTGAACCAAATTGAACTGATCCAGCAATATTAACGGATGTTTTTAGTAATTGAATTATCAATATTGATATGTTATTTCTAGGTATGCATTTTCCTCAGTTTTGCAAAAAATATATATGGAAACGCTGGTCTAAAGAAAGAGCCAGGACCTGAATAATGGAACTCTTCAGGGGTTACTAGTAAACCATTCGAATATATCCATATAATTTATAGCTGCATCACTGTACCGCACCGATAAATTGATAATAGATATATAAATACCGCGTTAAATTCCGCTAAGTATTACGCAATGCCTCCAGAATTCAGCAGAAAGTAGAAAACGGAAGTGTCTAAATAGGAACTTAGTGTTAAAACACTAAGTTTTCTAGGTTCCCTCTGCCTACCTTGCTAAGTGTGTAATAATAGCGTAAAGCTGATAAAACGTATACAAAATATAATATAATAAATATTATTATTATTATTATCTATATCAAATATAATTTTTTATCATGTCTGCGTTCGTCAAGCAGTATGATTAATTATGTGACATAGAAAGCGAAGAAGCAAGTCATTTTGTTATAGGTGATCCCTGGTTTTCCGAGGCGCGCATTTCCTGGCGCCATTAAAATTTTACGAGTGAACTGGCGAAATGAATGCCAGAATTAGGTTAAGAAGTATATAGGCCCGGCCTGCGTGACGTTCGCTTCGTAATAGAATTAATATTGAAAAATAATTCTTTCAATACATTTCCATTTTTATTGTTCGTGGTGCTACTATGAAAAAACGAATTAGCCGTAGCTTTTATTGGCAGTAAAGTATTACGGCACATATTTTATATTAGTTTACGAGTAGATATTAGCATAGGTTGACTAGTTTATGCAGATAAATAAATTAGAATAGATATCCTATAGGAGTTTTACGTTTCCACAGTAACAAATAAATTTAAAATATAATTAAAAAATATTTATAAATACAAGATATTTAGAGATTATGCTTATCCCCTTACCATCTCAATTACAATATATTTACTACTAGTGGACCCGGACGCGGCTACGCCCGCTTGAGCTATACGAATATTTATTAAATATATTTATGAAATTATTTTCAATTTTCAATAGAGAGATGCGTTAAACAAGCTCATATTGCGGGACGTTTTCTAACAACAAACTTTGCAAATCGTTGCTTAGCAACGGTCGCATAGCGTCGGTTGTTATTAACATGGCGTTATAAATTACACGTCAAATTAATAAGTATTTTAATAATCAAATTATTTGTATTTTTTATAAGTCGAGCTTTCCAGAAATACGTCCAAAACTTTTATTAATTTAAAGCACAACGCTTTTATAAGCACAAATGAAAAATTATAACACGAATGTACAATATTAGAACCCATCTCTATGTCCACATTGAAATATGCTAATAGATTTCACTCCACTAGGCGTTTCTTAATATTCAAGGCACGCGCGCATTTCTTTGTTTCTGTTTCATATAACGAGATATTGCGATTGGCGCCATTACGACACCGCGTATACGCGAATATCCAACGTAAGATACACGTTTTCTTATTAAGACGAAGCAACCTCTGAATAATAATATACGAGTTATTCTCATTTTTACTGCGTTATGGATTTCGAGTGTGGGTATTGATGTTTAATTGAAAGATAAGGTATTTGTTTATTATTATAATAAATAAAGAAAAATATTCGTATTTCTTTATTTATTTACTTTAATTCTTTACAATAAGGTTATTAGATTATGTAATTTTTTGTACATTTTTCATACACCGTTGTCAAAAAGCGCAGAAATTCATATAAAACTATATATTTTATATCTATTTTGTGCACTCTACGTTATGCTAGTTTAAGAAAACCGAAAAACTTTAGAAAGGTCACTTTATAAACTTTTAAGCATAATATTTTAAAATGAAGTCTTAAGGACTTAGTAACAATTAATATTTTTGAGATAAACTCAGAATATGAATAAATTATATAGGATGCTGAAAAACATTATTTTTAAATTTTTCTAAAGAGTTTTAGAATAAATTCTAAGGATTTTTCAGAAATTTATGGATTGACACTTAGCAGGCTTATCCACGGCTCTTGGTATTGGACACAAGTCCAACAGTCGAAAGTAGCGAGGTCAAATCCCTTTTCTATTTACGTTTTATTTCTCTTATCCTAAATGTATGAATAAGACTTTCAAATATTTAAAAGTAAATAAAGTACTAAAAATGCTTTTCATTTGTTATACTTTACATATATTTCATTTGCAGCACACAAAATCTTTTAACATTTTATATTTTGCCACTATTAATTGAAAATAAAAAATGGTACCTGCTACTATAACATATTCTAAAAAGATTTTTAAATTTTAGATTTTGTTTAAACAATCAAAAGGAAAGCAAGGGTGAAATACTATCTTATTTGCGCCCTCGGATTATAATTAATTTTCGTGTGGAAGCCTCAGATCGCGCGCGTTGACGTGGCTCCCTTTCATTGTCTGCAATTTTAATTTTGGCTGACATGAATATTTTAAAGCGTAATTACGTGTTTGTGTCCCTTGATTGTTAAGCGGACTTACTTCATATTATGTTTTATTACTTTTATTAATTTCAATATTTATATTTTCAATAGTGGTGCAGATACACAAGTGACTGTAAACGTGACCGGCTGTGGGTTTGATCCCAACTCGGGGAAATGAGACATTTAATATTCTCATATCTTCGTTCTGGTGTCGAGGCAAAGGCGTATCAGAGGCGCGGCGTTCAGTTCTGCCTCTACACACGCAATAAGTCTAGAATTAAGCGGCAAGTGGGGAACGAAGTGTCTTAACACTAGGTTCTTTCTACCCTGCTGTGAGCTGGTTACAGCGTGAAGCTACTGTGGAATATTTTTATAAATCTGAACACAAAAAATCTTGTTCGATTGAATACTATATATGGAAAAGCTAATTAAATCTAAAAATATTGTAACAAATCAAAAAACATCCGCCTACAACGGTATCGGCAACGGCATAAGAAAAGGCGAAAGTAATATCCTCACGATTTGGGTTTCAATACGATAATAACATGTAAAGACCAAAATAGGGGGAGATAAGGCAATCATTTTGTATCACATCCGGGATACGCGTCAGATAATTTTCTTCTGAGATATTTCATAAATCAGTATCAATATGTGAAAACGTAATATTGTCAGTCGCTAGATGCGAACAGCCGATTGCTTCGCAATACAAAAAAGATATCTTTAATCTTTCATGTTTTAGGATTACAGTAATTTTGTTCCTCCATTAATTGTTATTTAATATATAATTATCTACATATATAAAGTTAAAAATATATGACAGTTGTGAATTCGTTCCCGCTCGGGGGATGAAATATTTAATATTTTCATTTTCTCGCTTTGGTGAAGACGCAAAGTGCGGCGTTCAGTTTCGGCACTCAACATGCAATGTCTCAAGAATTCAGCTGGTATTGGGGAACGAAGTATATTAATGAGGAACGAAGTGTCTTAACATTAGGTTCTCTCGTTCACTCTGCCTACCCTGCTATGTGCGGGATACGGTGTAAATCTATAAAAAAAAACATTTTATTATTTTTAAAAGTTATATTCGAATTTATATTCGAATTAATAATTTTCTTTACTTTAAAATAATTAATGATGGAATGGAATTTCTTTTGAATCGTCGAAAAATATACTATAACCGATACGAGTATATATTGTTACAATAAAAAGTATTTTACCTGTTCTCTAAAATCCAGGTGAAAACTGAAAGCCTGTTTCCGGTGGGAATTTAACACGGAAATGTACTACCAGGGAGGACAAAAACGCGAGTTCAGCGTAAACCAGTTTGCGGAAGCCGTGCCGAGATGTGACAAGTCTTTCCCCCGATATCTTGCTACCTTACAAATATATTCAAGCGTTCTTTGAAATTTTCCCATTATAGCTTAAAATTCACATACTTTTAGCTATCAAAAGGAATTTTCAACAAAGAAATTCCTATTCCCGCGAAATGTTACGTCTATTATATTGTTGGTTGGCAGTTATTACTGGTAGTTACTAGGATAAAAGATAAAGGCGGAGATCAGACGATTCATTTCTCTAATTGCATCCAGGGGCGTTTTCGTCTGGTCGCTGATGAAACGAGACAATTTAAAAATACAGACAACTAAAAAACGGATATCATATTTCAAAAGGCAAGCAAATTATCGCGACTAGACTGATTTTTTTTTCATTGTTGGTAGATCGTTTAATATTATGATGCAAACTCATTGTGTATCGAAAATAAAAAGTAAGACTATACACATACCTAATCTATATATATAAAATCGAAAGGTCACTCATTCTCATTTTCACGAAATCTCAGAAGCTACATGTGCTAGTAATCTTAAATTTTGCATAGGAGTTATTTATAGTGCACGCTAAGACGGGAATTTGCGATATTCGACTTCTAAGGGTTTGTTTTTGGGGTTGAAAGTTTGTATGAAACTTCATTATTACAAATGCTAGGAGTCTGAAATTTTGCATGGACGTCACTTATAGGACGTAGGTACTCATGGGCACAGAAATCAATAATAACGTAGTTCACGCGGGCGAACCCGCGGGCGGGCCGCTAGTATATGTATAAAGAGAATGTATTATAAAACAATAATAAATACTAAACATATAGAAATGTTCATGTAAGTATACTGTATATATTTGAGCGTCATTGTATTTCTAAGAAGAACTATGTAAACACATAGAAATAGACATTATTCCCGTTACAAAGTGCCAAGAGGTAAACAACGACAGGATAATGTTACGCATCAATAGAACCCCTTATAGAATTGGGTGTCAGCCGTTGATTTAAAAAGAGTCACTCGGCCCCACGAGTGTCCATTAACGAACCTCTACGGTGTAAGAGTATATGTTTGACGTACGACCTCAGCCCGATAACGACGCTTCCTTTAGAAATAGGTGCGTTTATTCAGGTTTCTCGTTACCTAAATTGTTAGGTTACTTTCAAATGTCTTTCAAAAGTCTTTTTAACTTTCTTGAGTATTTTTCTTTAGAGTTTAGGTAGGGAGTGGATCTTTCTTATGTGTTAAACAGAAGATTTTTTTCTTTTGAAACTATTCTTTTTATTTTTATGTTTAACAAAATGTGTTTGGTTAAAGCAAATATTAATTTCGTTCACTTTCTTCCAAAGAAGTAGATAGAAAATAAATTATAAGAGTCTTTCAGAAATTTACGGATTGGAACGGAATTAATTAAACACGGAAGTGTATTACAAAACCTTTGGAGCACAGAAAAACTTAAAATTTGTCAACTTTTTGTCAAGTTGTACTTTGCGCTGAGAATCTTGAAATTTGTACGGAACTTTCGGGTAGCGATTCAACTCGCACTTGACCGCTTTTATTTCGTTCATGTAATGTTATAATAATAAAAAAATATTTAATAAGCTACGTAATTATTATATTAACCAAATCATAATAAAGTGGAGAGAAATAATCGCGTTGTTAGTAAATGGCGTAGTCACAAGCGACATGTTCATGCCGACGGATAGCGACTCCATTCAGAAAACCCGCTGGATTCATCCATTCACTGCTTCACTCAGATACGACAGTTTCACTCGCAACAGACTGTCGAGTGGCTCCCAATCGAATGAAATGCTTTATACGAGCATTTGGTATGCTAATTATAGGGACAATTGATCTTTATATCATAAATAGGTATATACGAGTACGTTTAACGTACAGCATACGAATTAAGTGCTATTGTTCGCTCTGGAGAGCTTTTTCATCGTATTGACTTGGTAAGGGAATCTTGGATTATTTAATTTATACGTACTGGGAGTCGTTGAGACATGAATATTAAATTTATTTTATAAATTTTCGTCTGATTAAAATGTTATGAACAAGATAGAAAGCTTTGTGAATAACAAATTGAAACTGAAAATGGCATTAGCTTTACAGGAGAGCGAAAGTGTTTTATGAATTAATTTTTTGCTTAGGTATTATACAATATAGACAATATTATTTGTAGAATTTTACTTTCATCAGTTAACTTTATATTTGTTACTCTAATAAAGAAAATAAAAACTAATGTTTTGTTTTTTTAATTATTTGACATTAGTAATGTACGTTTTTAATATATAATTGTATCCCATCAATTGGAGATCGAACCTGCAACCATCTGCGTCACACGTCACACACGTAGCACTATAAAAATCTTTAGTCATAATCTAAATATTATAAACTAATATTTCACAATGATGATGATGATGATGATTTTCATTACTGAAAATTATATCCGCTTTACGATGTATCCCGCACACAGCAGGGTAGGCAGAGAGCACTTCGTCTTAAGAGACTCCGTTCCTCACTTTCTGTCAAATTTTGAAGGCATTGCGTGTTGAGTGGCAGAAATCAACGCCACGCTTTGCCTTGACACCAGAGCGAAGAAATGGAAATATAAACGTAAATTAAAGCGCGTCTATCTCCACCTCAGAGGCCGGCAACGCACCCTCTGGTGCTGCACGGGGTCGTGGGCGGCGGTGATCATCATCAGGTGGCCCGAACGCTCGTTTACCTTATCCTTTTTCCATAAAAAAAAATATTTCACTTCCTCGAGTGGGATCGAACCCACAGCCGTCGCGTTACACTCGCACCCTTGTACCGAAGCGCTACAAGGGCCTCTTACTGAACAATGTTCATTACTGAAAAACTTGTAAAAAGATAATTTCAATTTTGCTACTGATGTTAGATCTATATAATACGTATAGCATTTAAGTAGCATTTAATTTTTCCCCTACAGCAAAATACGAACGGATAATTTTACATAATAATAACAACGGTTGTAAAGCGGAAGCACAAAACATTTAAGGATCTGCGGTGGCTTGATAAGCTCTATTACCGTTACGGTACCTCCGAGCTCCGGTTTCTAAGGTATTCCCGTTCAATGGATATGTTACAGGAACACTGTACGTACATTTGTTGTTTTATCTTAAGGCCATTTAATAAGGGAGGTAATATGATTACTTTGACTTAAGATGAAATTATTCTTATCTTATTAATTTTAAATCCTCATTATATTTTTCTATACTAATTCACATGTCTTTTCTTATTATTGTTCGATGTTTTTTTCTATGGGAGCGTTAGAACTAACGACATTGTTGAGTGATTCTTCATGTTATAATTTATATTCCTGGGAAACTTGTATTAAGACACTCCGTTTCCATTAGTACACTTCCGTTTCCCACATTCCACCAAATTCTGGTGTGAAAATGGAGGAACTTAACGCCGTACTTTGCTTCGTTACTAGTTCGATCAAATGAAAAAAAAACATATTTTATTTCCAAGAGGGAGAATCAAACCACCGTCCTGTTGCAGCACGACGGCTGGCCTAACTGACTAATTTTAATAAAATAATTATATTCACGTGAAAATTATTCAAACATAAAGATATCTAGACACGAATAACAGAGACATTGAACCAAAAAAAATGATAAAAACAAAGTGAAATAGCATTCGCTCGTCACGTCTGCCGGTCCCCGACACCCACCATTAGTTTACATAGAAATAGGCGTCGTTTTACATAATCCTCCCTATATGACGTCGGTAATTTGTTGCAAACCGTCTGGATAAGCAAATTGATCGCACCTCTCAATAAATATTCAATATCTTTCCCCCTTTTTTAAATTTTAATAATTCTACTCTTGCTTTTCATAAATATTTATACAGTATATTTTTTTATTTGACAAAATCCCTTTAATTACTTACTATCATTAATATGTTGTTTTTAATTGATATTTATAAACTATCTGTTCTTTTTTTATACATATTACAACGATAAACTATTAATCATAACTATTATGGCTCAGTAACTATGTTAATGGGTTCGATTTTTAATCTTTAAATTACATTTTTGTTTTCCCGGTTTATTTAGATAACGGAATATAAAATATTCCTAGATATATGGCAGAAAATAAAATAAATCATAGTCAACTTCTTCCACAACAATGCAAGACAGTATTATATTAAGTATATCCGTATCTTCTTCTTCTTCCTCCTGGCATTAATCCCGGCTATTGCCAGGGTCTGCCTTCCTACTCAACCTACTCCACTTGGCACGATCTTTTGCGTCCTCGGTGGTTTCCAGCCAGCGCTTCCTTGGGCGTCCAGGAGGTCTCACTCCAGGAACTGATATAGCAAGGCACTTGCATCCGACATAGTTCTTAGGCCGGCGCGTAACATGACCAAACCATCTCAGGCGACGCTCTTGGAGTTTATCCGCTAAGTATATCCGTATGTATTAATAATTATTGGATAAGAAGAATAGATATATTTTTCAAAAAGATAAGCTTAACAAGTTATTAATTGAATAAAAAAAAAGGATCTGCATATTATAGTGATACAGGATTATAAAATTATGCAATTATATATAATGCCAGGAAGAAGAAGAAGAAGCAATTATATTGTATATGTGAACTACCAATACGCACATATAGTAAATACACTTTAACTATTCATTTCTTGAATTCTTCATCACGAAGTAGCATTCAGCATGCGAGCCAATATGCTGGTAAATTTAGGCGGGCGTATTGAAATGTAAATATGAACGTGTGAACAGAAACAAGCGGCTAACGAACGAAGCAAGGCAAAGTGATTTGGGCACAGGACGACAATGCACCAAAAACCGCGGTGTAAATAGAAAAAATATTCCGAAGTAAAATCTACCGCGCCACCACCACGCCTCTACCAGCACTGAAAATCATTTCAGATGTGAAAATTGAATTTCAGGAATTGAAAACCACCTTTAAATTTTAAAACCACGGGCCATGGTTGAAAAATATAGTTTCCATAATCGACTTAGTTTTCAGTAACATTCGTAAATCGAATAGCACAGGTACGAGTAGCTACCTGATTTAAAATAATTAATATATTGGTATGTGTCTTGGTTTTCCCTTTGAATTTTTTTAAATTTTTCCCTGAGTGCCGCCTCTATTTGGTCCATTTGATGTTTATTAAGTTTATCTTTTTCTAGTTTATGTCTTGATCTTGATTATTTTGGTTGACTATAAGCCTTTTAAAAATTAGAATAAATATGGACATTTTAAAAGTTAAAATAACTGAACAGCATTTCGCCTTTCAAATTCTAACCACAATAATCCAAGAAAAGTGAATATTCAAAGTTCTCACTCTTTGTAACATATTCAACTCGCAATTGTACCTTTACAAAGGCCTCATCATTTGAATGCTCACGAATGTATTCTCGTTACACTCTGTAGAGTAATGCATGCGTACCGGAGAGATTTTAATGTGCCTTTTGAACTTTATGTTATATACAATAAGAGCTACTGCACTATACGCATTCTAACGTAAGTACGTCACAAAACCCGTTAAAGTCAGCTCTCGTGACGCCTGCAAGAGACGATATTTCAGTCTTCCTTGAGTGTGTGTGCCATTTACCATCATTTTGAAAACATAAAAAATAATTAACAGTACAAATCGTAATAACCTTAATTTGAGGCCAGTTTCAGGCTGAAAGTCTGATTGTAAACACGACAAGTTTTGGTCCGATTTCCCTGTAAGGAAAATAAATATTTTTATTTCATCACTCTGGTGACGAGGTAAACCGCGGCGTTGAGTTCTACCACTACCACGGTGTTCCGCTTCCAGAACAGTTGGGGAACAGTGTGTCTTAACACTATTTTCCTTCTACTTACCCTGTAGTATGCGGGATAAGGCGTGAAGTAGAACATTTATATCACATTATCTCATACTTAGTCAACAATTTTATCAGATGTACTCTCAGCAGCACTGCTTATAAATGTTTATCTGCACTCGTTAATATTCCAGGGTTCGCCAAATTATCAGTGAGGGCGTTCAAGCGAGGTGTCTGGCACGTGCGGGGACGGCTGGCTCCGATCGTACGCGTCACTATTTTACATATAAATGGACCTTGCTACATAATCCATCTAACACAACGGCTTTAATTTGTGCCATCTATATATGCGTAAACAAAATTTATCTAAAATTGTAAGAAACAAAAAAAAATGAGCTTCACACTGTATCCCGAATACAGCAGGGTAGGCAGAGGGAACCTAGTGTTAAGACACTCCGTTCCCCACTTTCTGTCGAATTCTGGAGGCATTACGTGTTGAGTGTCAGAATTCAACGCCGCGCTTTAACTCAATGAGGAAATGAAAATATAAACTTTCATCTAAAGAAGTAAACATTTTATCGAAAATTGTTTTCTATCTTTATATTAATTTCTATCTTTATAATAAATTGTAATATCGATATCTATTATCAAGAAAGATATCTGTCTATATAAAGCACAAATGTTAGTTCGGCCCCCTTGAGCCGGTGACTGGGGGTTGTTTAGTTCGACTAAACAAACAGAGAAGTTAAATTAGTATGAGTATCTCCGAATGCAAATCCTGAGCTGAGAAGTAGAAGCGTGGCACCTGCGCTGACAGTCTGTGTAATAGCTCGGAACCACCGAATTAATTTACAAAACTCTGAGCTGTCTCGCACTAGAATAGTTTTTGATGTCAGCAATTTACTTGTATTTTTACTTATTTTTATTACATATTTATTATTTACGAATAATAATTTATTCTATTGTTTATTTGTAGCTACGTCTATATTTATATATTTGTCCTTTTATTGATTTCCACATTTAGGGGGTAGCCAGAGGGAGTGTAGTGTTAAAACACTCCGCTTTTCACTCATCAGTTTTAAGTTTTGTAATTTAAATGTAAAATATCAAACTTTGGATATGAAATATAATAATAGCAACAGTGTGATTGTGACAGGCTTGTATTATAAGTAAAATCAATTTCGTAGCTCACGTTGTTGCCCTTTGAACTGCAATTTTTGAGAAGCACTGTGTATGACACGCGGACGTACTGTGAAAAGAACATACGAGTATATACGCATATTTTCTTCTTAATTCATTTCAGAAATAACCATGTAGTGACTTTATAAATTTTAGTTAAATGGGATGCTTAAAAGGAAAATTATATTTTTTTTTTATAAATTAATAGTTATAGTTTTTTTTACAAATTAGTAGTTACACTACAATAAGTTTGATTATATAAGTAAAAAACAAATAGAAATTAACTTAAAAATTAAATTGTTAATTTAAAATTTGCAAAAAAATTGAACTTTATATTTTAAATTGACTTGTACGTATTTGAACTATAGTTATATAGCATATATTTTATAGTTTTCAAAATTTTATGAATTACCTGAATATATACCTACCATACCTTTACCTTCGCACGCAATTGAATCTGCAGTTCTTTCATTATTATCTCAAAAGCTTTGATTCAGGATAAACATCAGCATATTTAATAAGAACGGTCTCCAGCGGTGCCGCAAACAACTTTGAAACTGGCCGAGCCGCGCAGTTGGCGATGACATCTCTTTGAAGATAAAGACGCGGGATAATCTACATTTTCCTTCCAGGGAATATTCGGCAGTGTGTTCCTACCTGTCATGTCTATAAATTAACTTATAATGGCATTCAAATGGAATTTGTAACAAGTTTTGATTAAAGGACACCAATAATATGTTTCGGTTTCATATTAAACTCAACTTGAAAAGTTAATGTCAAATTTCCAAATCAAGAATATTAAAAGTTTGTCAGCGATAAAAAAACGATAACAAAGTGGTAAAAATATTTGAGTAATAAAAATGATACTAGGATTGATAGGACTAGGGTTTGATAGAAAAAATAGCACTATTAACGCTCTATGGATATATTGTAGCTGTAATTTATTGGCTTTACTATAAAAGTGTAAAAAAAAATCCATCTATTTTAACTTTACTGACATACATAAAACAACCTATGTATTATAACGACATCCATGCTATATTTTCAATCTCTAGCACAAAACCTAATGCGTCTAGTAAAAGTTCGTAGAATCCCTTAGGCCCATCAATACTGACATACTTATGAGAAGGGACCCATCTTTGAAAATCTCTTTCCTTATATTTAGTGTGAATCCAATCGTTATATGGTTTTGAACATATTTAACTATTAATTACAATATGCAGAGCATGGAAATTATCTAATATAACAACTAAAAACTACAAACTATTTTTAATATTGAGATTGTTAATAAAAATATTTTTTCTTTTACAGTTCAACAATGAACTATGACGATATTAAGTACGTAGTTTCCGCCATAATCCCTTGGCCGTTAGGGTGCGGCCACACGTACGAGCGCGACATTCACTCAAAACACAATAAGCTGAGTCCTTACATACAGTCATGCTGATTTTAATATTATTTTATGAAGTAATATTCACACAATAGATACAACATCTGTTATTTTCTCTATCTAATCGTATCCTAAATTGTTTACTATGAGGATCCTATCCTAATTGCTAAAGGGAAATACGAAAAACTTATTTTTTTTATAATATATAATCTGTATTCTATAATCCGTAACCTATTCTCAGTTCAGTTCAGTTCTTAATTTATGTTGTTTCGAGCGTGCCACTTGAGCACTAATCACTTCACCAATGTCACGTTGTATGGAGAACACACGAAGGAGATTGTACGGTAAAGAAGAGATTATATACGAGTACACAATAGGAGATAATATTATAACCTATTCTCATAAGTGGTAGCTGTCATGTCATCTCACAAAATCATGTCCATTAATTTAGTACTTACCTTGTAACTAATATATTAAAACTATTTTTCGAAAATAAATTCATCATACATTCGTTTTAAATATAAATCAGTACAAACTAAATGTGTAGGTTTTTATTCAAATATTTTTATTCTGAACAAATTATACGCATGTTTTAAGTATCAAAAATTTCACACAAAAACAATCTTTGAACTCTTTATTATACATAGAAACATCAAATCCATCAAATATAAAGAGAAATTTGTCACTATGATTATGTCAAACACAAAAATAATCCCGTCATCTATTTGACGTGACGCACCCCTGCAGTTCGGGACTTGCAAATTTAGGGAAGGATACCCGAAGCTATGAGTTTACATTGAAGCCGCTAAATAAGCGGAAATGAAATGAGATTAAAATGTAATAATAATTGTGTTGACAAAATGTCCTTTTGTTCTTAATAAACTTGATAACTAGAATTGTAGGTACAAATTTTCTTAAAAAGATAAAGAAAATAGTAATTTAAGGACGTTCGTGGTGCAGGCGGACAAGCATATGACTGTAAAACTGATTGTGGGTTCGATACCAAATATTTAATATTTTCATTTCTTCACTCGAGGTTAAGCGCAGCGTTGAATTCCGCCACTCATCAAGCGATGCTTCTAGAAAATTTTACCATATCGTTTTTTAACTTTTTATCTCTTTTTCTAATTATGGTTGGCTAATTACGTATAACATACAATTTTTAATTTGTAATGACCAAATACTTGACGATAGATATATCACACAATAAATAATTAACGCTTCATTCAGCGTTTGTTAAATACGCGTTTTTCGTGATAACTTAAAACAGCGGATAAATAAACCCAGTTTTAATTGTCCCAGACCACTTAGGAACTATATTTTCCTCTCACGATAAAGATACAATTGAGTTAAGCAACATTAGTATATTCAACAATTTTTTCAAACATAAAATCGCATATTTCGCAGCTCAAACGCACAGACGGTTGAAATGAGAGATTATTAGAGACTGCTCTCTATAGGTGATCAGACGTCGTTACCCGGGTGGTGTTTCATAAAAGTTAATGGGGGAGGGCTGGTGGTTGTCATGGTTAATAACGCCCGCTTAGACTGCAATCGAAATACCTTGGTGCTTGGTTGGTTTCTGACGTCGCCGCCTAACCGACGGTCGCGATAGCAACAGATCGCTCGGTTCATAAAAGCTCTTTATATGATTTCTTATATTATCAAACATTTTTCCTCTATTCAAAAGGGATTTTTCAAAAGGTAAAATCGCTTTGAATTCAGTTTGCGAATTTAAATGTTGAAGCTTAAGATACTTGCGAAACTGCTACTAAGAAATGGTAACCGATTTTATTTCCTTATAAAGTCATCTCATTGGAGCGGGTAAAGGAAGTGTGTCGTTTTCTTACCTGTTTATTAGATATTCGATAAAACGAGTTATATAAAAAAATGTAGATATTTTTAAAAAATAAATTTATCATTTTTTGGCCTTATGCCTTTTGTTTATTTATATAAAGTACAAATTATGATATTTTCTAAATGAAAACGACGACGGGATTAAACAAGACCGACTGAAAAACGTTATTAATTTATCTTACGAACTGAAAGTATGAGAGCACTCTTTACAATTCACTATTAATATTTCCAAAACTTTTACGAGAATACTTAAAACTCGTGGGGACTGCTTAAGCAATAATTCAACAGTAGGTCGAACACAACTCAAATATAACTTTTTAAATTACCATATTCTAATTCCATAAATTGATTAATATTAGAAAAAAATTAAGAACATTATAAATGTCTTATGATCCTTGTTTTTATTAAAGCATTTTCTAAAATTACTAATGCCTACAATAATATCTTTTTTTTCAATGATGAACCAATAGAAAAAGCGACTTCATTTGAAAAGCTTCATTTTCGATCGGGGAGTCGAACGAAAACAAAAAACTAAACTAAACTAAATTAAAATATACATAATTAACATTAACCTAAAACTAAAGAGAACAAAGCATTCGCTAATAAATGAATAATATTTTTGCATTTATGATTTTCAACATGGCTTCAAATTATAAAGTTGGGTCCCAGTTCACTTTGTGTTTGTGTAATCATATGCCACATTGACATGTGCCGTCCTCCGAAATGAAGTCCCATTGCGTGGGGGTGGGGTATGTTTACTCGTCCGAACGTCAATAAAGTGCTTATACGAGCGTGACCTAAACTTTATTATGGTGATAAGCTATAAATTTAAACATTTCAGAGCTGTCTGAAACAAAATAACAGTATGATCACTTTTGTTATTAACAAGATCGAATATTTGTTCTATGACAATATGAAACAAAAAATAAATCTCATATAGCTTCTAAATAATCAGCTTCACGCTGTATCCCGCACACAGCATTGTAGGCAGAGGGAACCTGATGTTAAGACACTCCGTTTCCCACTTTTTGCTGAATTCTTTAGGCATTGCGTGTTGAGTGGCAGACTCAACGCCGCGCCACTCTAGCCGCTGCGCCAAGACAGCAGAAATACTTCTGTTATATAATTTTCAGTCTGTTATTCAGTCTACGTTCAGGATAACAAACCAAAATATATATAATATAGCACACATATATATTTCTGTCTGTATTCTTTTTCGATGACCTTTTATTTGTATGTAACGTAAAATTCACCTGAAATATTAAGTAGCTCTTAAGAAGTACTCCACTACAATTATGTTTTCTTTTGTTTAAGCTATTTATAACAGAAAATTATTTGAAATTTAAAAGCGTAAAGAAATGCTTGCGCCATTTAAAACACTCGGTTAAGTAGTATCCACATTACCCTAAAGCAGGTCAGGTCAAGGCGACGGGTATATACCACATGTAAAACTCTATTTACAATTCAAATTGCCTAAAAATAATATTCTACGTCAACCTAATTATTGTTAAAGAATATATAAATTTAAATAACCAAATATCATTAACAGTGCTACTGTTAAAATGTTACTTGTATGTATGGTCTATTTATATAAAAATAAAACAATATCACATACATTACAATTATATACTTATATATTATACATTATCAGCTTCACGCTGTATCGCAAACACAGCAGAGTAGGCAGAAGGAACGCAGTGTTAAGACACTCCGTTCCCCACTTTCTGCCGAATTCTGGAGGCATTGCTTGTTATACATATATTGAATAATAATATAAATATTTTCTAATTTGAAAGAAATGTAACGTAAACGTAAATACGATCATATTATTGTTATTTACATTTCGTCACACAATATATGAGCCATATCATCTCTTTTAGGGGCAATATTCTGATTTCAACAAACTGTTATAGCTTGAACGCAAAGGAATGTAGTAGGAGCAAAATGTCTATGAAATCATATTAAATGACCATTTTATGGAGTTACTCCGTTATTTATAATTGCTTTTTCTTCCTATTGCTTTTATGGTTATTTAAAATATTATTATTTATTTCATATTAATTACCGAACGCTACAGTGTTTTAGGGTTCCGCGCCTCAAAAAGATAAAACGAAACCCGTATAGGACAAATTTTATGTGTCCATCTGTAAATTAATTTTAAATATTCATAATCAAACTCTAAAATTGTACGGAGCCGTCAGTATGTGACTCCTACTCGCATTTGACTGGTTTTCATTTACTCTTGAATACATAAGCTTAAAATAATATCATAATTAAATGTTGTTTTTCAAAAAGTTTATTTCAATATGAATATATTTACAGACAGATCTGTGGTAAAACGCAAAAATGGGGTGAATCTGTTTCAGAATTTATGCGTAAAGAGAGGCAATAGCGCGGCTCATTGCTTTTTCACTCGGTTACTCAAATGTAGATGGATGAGGGCGGTGAAGACGCCGCCAGAGACAATTGTCAACAATCGCTCAGTGTCCCCGCTAATTGAAAATTCGCACAAGCTTCATTTAAATCGCTATCGACAAGAGGAGACGCGATGCCACTCAAAATTAAAGCCCGCTATAATTTGATTGTCTTCCACCTCTGTCACAAATCGGAACACTAAAGGTCGTTGAAAATTGCGTAACTTTACAAATTTGACGATCTAGCTAAAGTTTGCAGAGTAGAATTCTTAATTGGAGTTCTCCTAATATAGAAATTCAACGTTATATTTCGTAATAGTACCAATTACGGATCCCTTATTACATAAATACCCTTTAAAGTGGAATCGGGGAAGGAAGAGGGCGAGAACGGAAGAAATTTCCGATAACAAGGAGCAAAGAATGGGGAATTATAAAATATAACATACTTCTGACAACTTGAATGTTCTTTTTATTATATCTTTGCATAGGTATCCGTTATTAATAATCATAATAACACTTTAGAATGTTTATTTTCCAAATGCTTTCATAAATACTTTTAACAACAATTTCACGAAAAGGTAAATTTGGCACGTGAATGTTTATGAAAGTCAAAAAATACATTAGGCATCATCGAAAAACAATTTCCTGCGAACATTTTTGTTCATTTCAAAACAAATTCGACATTAGTAGAAAACCGTGGATGTGTGGGGACGACCCGTAACCCGTATTAAAATATTTTAAACAGGCTATGAATATGCAGAGACACGGCGCTGGGTGCCGGCGGTTAACGATTTGCACGTTTTTGGACCAGTCGCTAATTGCAAATGTACACTTATGGCGAATGTAATTGCTTTCGCTGATAGCGGATGTGTTTAGCTTGCTCTTCGATTTTTTGGTTATCATTTTAATAATAATGGTAAAGATTACTTATCAAATTGAAGATGAAGAGCAAGCTATTGCTTATATATTTTTTTTGACGTGATAAATATATTTTTTAAATTAATTGTTGTAACTAAGCTTGTCATATTATTTTTCAAAATTACATAGCTTAAATAACAAATGTAACTAATAACTAATAACTTGTACTTCTAAACTGAATTTCTCAATTAATAGAAATATAACAATAATAATATTTTTTATCTAAAATATATATTTTATTTTTGCTGATTAATATTTATTATATTTATTAAGGAAAAAACTAGCCCCTAGAACAAATGGCAAGGTCAATTAGAGCCATTGTGCCCAAATTACACTTTGATAAAATAGAAAATATTTTTTCATTTTTAATGTACAATTACACTTAAATTATTTTCATTTTTAGTTTAGTACAAGATAATTTGTATTCAGCGCTATATAATTTGTCGATATCGATCGATAATTAGGTGTCTATTGCTGATGCCTTCATGACGATATTTGGAGATATTCTATATTTTTGGCACCGTGGCGCAGAGGCGAAGGGTGTGAATGTAACGCGACGGTTATAGACTTGAATCCCCACTCGATCGATTTTGTCGATATTTTTTCTTGATTTCGACAGTATGTCGTCAGGATTCCCCGTGGAGAATTTTAAATTATTATCTTTGTTGACATTGCAGGGTGAATCGACTAATGTGAGAATCAACTTCGGTCAAACCGTTTCGCCTCTACAACGCTACCAAAGTAACATGCTTAGACAGCATGCACATAGTGGCCTCCTTTGGGTCTTGCAGTCAGGAAATAGTAAAAGAGAAGGAAAAAATAAAAAAAATCCTGAAGTCCTCTTTATTAATACAAAGTAACGATCGGTTCTGACAAGCAAACTTGAACGTTCAAAGATCAAGATCTTCATTGAATATGAAGATAGACAGGCAACTGAGACTAACTCGGGCGAAATCAAAGTGCGATTCTCTGTACACTATATCAAATGAGCGCTCGAGGAGTTGTAGGTATAAGTATACCTACTATTGAGTCTTTTCAAGAGTGACTACGGCGGGATTGAGGCGGGCAGCGGACGTATCTATTCAATTAATGAAGTCTGGAGCCAGGTCAGCCAGTCCCTCCATTTATATTGCAACGTGAATTGCCCTATTTGTACGTACGTAAACTGTAAGTGTACTTCACGAAGCTCGCCTGCTCATGACTAAGTTGCAACAAAATGTAATATACCTCCTTGAAACGGATTTATATTAAATTATTCCTACATCAGCGGTCAATTTGTAGCGAAATTCAAGTACACTACCAAGAATTGAATTTGTAATATTAAATGTGTTTTTTTTTATATCAGATGAACGCGAAATCCATATGCATACAATTACCTTAATTTCTCAAGCATCGATCTGCGGTTTTGCTCGCTCGCTTTATAGTTTAATGGTCTTTATATACTAATGGTCTAATTAAATGGTCATTTAATATAGACCTAACATAATTATATAAATCTAAATATATTGAGGCTCTCATGGTGCAGGGGCGACTATTATGGGTTCGATTTTGACTCAGGGGAATGAAATATTTATCATTTAATTTTTTTCCTTCTGGTAACGAGAAAATGCTCGGCGTTAAGACAACGCAATGCAACGCAACGATTCGAGAATTTCGCGGAAAGTAGAACAGAGGTATTAATTAGCCTGTAGCCTCGCGTCAACTGTAAACGCAATCGTTGCTAATTCGATTCGCAAGTTTTATATTATTTACATTTTCTCATCATGGTAAGATAAAGATTGAAGATTGCCATTGTAGAGTTTTACCACTCAAATCCCCAAAATTTTTGAATTCAGGTAGAAAGTAGAAAATGATGAGTCTTGTTATTCCTTCCGCCTTCACTTTTGCGCGTAATAAAAATAAAAGCTACAAAAATATATATATTGATACATTCCCTACATCACTGAAGGTGAAATGTATAATACCTGAGATGCGATGCTGCAAAGCGCAATGGAATTATTGGATTAAAGCGAACTGCCAAGGGATGTTATAGTACTGCTTAGCCGTAGTTGCAGTCTACTGTTATCTTAGTAATTTATCCATTTACAATAAAGTATTAATATAACGATCCTGTTAAACATGGAATCATGGCTTAAGTTCCCATTTCCCCCCAGTTCTCGATTGCCCCCCAAGTTCTCGAGGCAGTGGCAGAAATCAAGCGTTGATTTCTGCCGCTTTCTTGCGCTTTGCCTTATTACGAACTAGTAACTACCAGAGCCAGGAAAATGAAAATATAAAAAATTTCAGTGCCTTGACTGAGAATCGAACTCACACCCGTCGCGTTTACAGACGCAGGTAATTGCACCATCGCACCGCCACAACGGCCATTAGTCGACGAAAATGAATATAGGTTTTATATATTAAAGATATAGCTTTGTATTTATAATTTTAAATGTTATTGAATAATACAATAAAGCGACGAAACGTTGAGTAAAATGTTAAATTTACTCCTTTATAATAAATTATTCATTAATTTAAAGTATGTAAATTAAATAAGTTTCACACGGAAAGTGATTTAAAAAAAAACATCTGCATTGAGTGCACTGTATATGATAGCGTTTCGAAATACTATTAAATATTCTGATATAAAATTTAAGCCCGGAAAGTAATCTCCACAAATGGGCACCGCTTAGCAGGCCATTTTGCCATTTCGATGCATTTCCTCTTGGAAATTACTATCATTTGTTAAAAAGGGACGAATGCTCTTAAATCGGTCATAGAGACGTAAATCGGGCAGAGTGGTTGTAATTTGTCGTACTAATTGTTGGTAGATATTATGAGTATAGTATTTCAGTATAGTATGGCAACGAGAAGTACATAAAAAAATATATACTTAAATTTTGCGGATGTATTCATTTAGTATGCAATTAATTACAATTATATTTCAGTAATAGAGATGCATAAATGCTCGTATCGTTTGATTGCGTTGACTTACAACCTTGATTTTTTCTGTGTTTCAAGGGACCGTAGTTTAGAATATAAGACATTACAGCTTGAGATAAATAGTCTTGATTGACGAACAGACGGACGAACGAATGGACAGACAGACAACATAGTGATAATATAAGGATTCAGTTTTTTGTTCTGAGACACGGAGCCCTAAAACATATTTACGATACTTTGAAGGGTAGAATGCTAAATAACAAAATAGGTGGGCCATAAAACAACCTAAAAGATGCTAAATATTTTCCCATTTTCTCGTAGCGATGACTCGGCTTCAAAATTTTGCTGAATTGCGAATCTTCTTGGAACCGTCTATAAATCTGACCATAAAAATAAATCCCCGCAATCAAATCGCGAACAGCGAAAAAAGTAAGGTTGTTTGTTGCTATTTCAGGGGCATACATGAATATTGTTTAGGAACTATTTTGTAGTGGAATTGTATGAATGTAAATAAATATACGTAGATATAAACATACGTGATATTTCCTCCTACTATTTGACGTTGCAAGAAGTGAGGCCAGTCGTAGCGACAGTTGATAGATTGTAGGTTCAACTCCCACTAGAGAAAATTAAATATTCTATATCTTCATTTCTTTACTCTTATACAAATCTTCGGCGTTAAAAACCGCTACTCAACACGCAAAGCCTCTAGAAGTCAGCGAAAAGTGGGCAGAGGAGTGTTTTAACATTAGGATTTAATTTAAAAAACTAGTACAATATAACTAGGATATACATCATTTAAAAAACTATTTAAATATCGCCTATTCAAAACAAACACTATTTTATACTTTATTGTTGATGGCAAGCTCATATTCCGGCCCATCCCTGAGACCTTAGGGGATAGGAAGTGAAATAAAAAGGTTATAAAATGCAAGAAACCGGAAATGACTACACCCTACACAACTGTAGGGGACACACTTATACTTGTAAAGCTACGAGGCTACGGGCGTGGCAAGTATATTCTAACAATTATAGTTTTTGTCATTAGAAATATTGGTAGATGCGTGGTATGAACTTAAGGTCATAAAAAACTGTTTGTTTTAATATATATATTTTTTCTATAAGATGAAAATTTTCAATTGAAGTATTTCAAGTAACTTTAAATTTAGAATATACGGTAAAACGATCGTGCTATAGGCAAAGTGGTGGACGTATTCATCAAAGATGGATTAAATTATCGCACTTTTGATATAGTTTCAATTTCAATAACTCTCTCAAAAATTTGCTCATGAATCTAAAACTTAAAAAATTTGTTAAATTGTATTTCAATTAGTAACAAAATTTACTTTGTTATTTAAATTTATGTGTTAATATATATTATTATATACTTTTTTTTCAGCTTCAAGCTATGCTCCTCATGTATCACCGCTCCTTACTATTCGCCGAATTATGAGGGATTTTGTGTTGCGTGGTGGAACTTAACGCTGCGCTTTTCCCTCGACACCAGAATGAAGAAAATGAAAAATTAAAATTTAATTTTCTCGAGGAAATGGAATCGAATCTACAACTGCTGATCAACAAAGAACATCAAACAATCTCTGCGCAACGACTTGCCTCTAAAAGGGCACCAGTAGTCTTTACATTCCATTGATCCGCCTCAATTACACTACTAAAGAGTAAACAATAGAAGATCACTATTACATTTACATGAACACTTTAATTTATACGAGTATAGTAGTATAATATGACGTTTTAAACTTTAAACACAACGAGAAAATACTTCCTTCTTACCAACAATCCAGACCTCGTTTCCTTTCCAAAGAGCCCACAAGCCATGTCCAAGTTTGGAAAAGCAAATCGTATTTAAGGGTAATTTAGTAATTTGTTTGTGATTAGTGAAGCGTTATTTTTGATAGAAGTCCCATTGCTCGGTGACGCCAGGAGGGCAGGAGAGAGAGGTGTTTGCCAGATTTATTACCTTCCATTTCGATTTGTTTACTCAGTTGTTCAGATCCAATTACTTGGCACTGTTTCTGTACTTAATTAAAGGGACGCCTGATTACTCGCCCGCTGCGAGGCTTTGTATAATTGCTATTGTTTAGCAAATGAAGACAAATGAAACTTTAATTTAATGATCCTGTCTCTTTCAGACGCACGGAAGCAGTCCCTGTTCGCGCTGTCTCGCGCTGAGTTTAAATTAGACGCTGGAGTTGAGACGATCACGTGTGATTGGAAAATATATGGTAATAGACACTCTTATGAGTACTTAGTAAATATGGAAATATTTTTTAAATGTTATGCTACAAAAGGGGAAGAAATGTTGTGAAAATGTATAACATTTTGAACATGGCGTAGCTCAAGCTCCGCCCTTTTGGGTGGTTTCCAAAAGGCCTCCTTTTTTTACGTTCAAATTTTTAATACGTTAAAATTTTTATAGCTTTTCTAAGAAATTAAACTATATAAACAGAAAGACAATTTTATTAATTTCTTATTTTAAAAAGAAATTTTAATGTTTTCTTAATAATTTTATTGTGTAAATTATTAAGAACATTAAATGAAAGTTAAAACGGTGTCCGGCCGAGTTATCAAATATTACCAACCTATTTTTAAACGAATCTAAGCTTTTTTTAAAAAAATCAAATACACTAACTTCCTATATAGATAAACATATTACTTACCTAATTTCATGAAATCAAAGCAGAAGACAATTACATAAGCTACGTACGACTAAGATCACCACGTGAAACGTTGTTAGAACATTCGATTAGCTAATATTGTTTGATATTTGCTTGCGTCTCGAGCCTCAGTCGTATAATGAATGGTAACTAAGTTTGGCGTTCAGAGTGAAACACTTTTAATTAACTGGAATTGCATTTCATGCATGCATCGCTCAGAAATATTTAACTAAAATGTGAATATATAATTAAAATATTTTAGTGAATGAAATTTAAAAATAGTTAATTTGTATTATATGTGTTGAATATTTATCAAGATAAGAACCTGCTAACCTAGTGTTAAGACACTCCGTATTCGTTAAGATACTTTCGTTTTCCTCTTTTTACCAAATTCAGGAAGCGTAGAATGTTCTGTAGTCGAGAAAAATGACGATATTAGATCCTCTCACTTTACAGTCGCACGCTTGTACGTCTGCGTGACCACTGGCCTCAAATATACCATACCTTACTATATACTTATTAAATTGCAACACACAAGTTAATTTATAAAATAATATAGTAAGAAAATTGTCTGATTAATCAACCACTTCTTTAATAAGTAACTATTTTTCATCAGCATATACTATTTAATTTTTAATCTTAATAAAAATGTTATTCATTTAAAGTTTATATGCTGCTTGAAAGATTTTACAGTACTGCAGTGTGTAGTACCGTAATTCGATTCAGTAGCGACCGGAGCGGCATACTTTTAATTGACCGTAACTGCATTGGCTTCAAGCGTTATTGCGTTACCGTAGCACTTCCTGTTGCTGACTTTAAAAGTTAAACTGGAAATATCTAAAAATATGCATATACCTTTATAGGTTAAACTTAATTATTGATGGGAGGAAATTGAGATTCATTTTTTTTTTTAGATTCCGTTCCGTTCCGTTGCGTGTAAGTTACATTTCAGTGCTTTAAGTTTTAACGAAAATAAGTAAATGTGATCCTTACTACTAACACTAAAGAAAAATTTTTGAGATGTGGCTTATAAAATATAAACAGCGAAAATTGAATAATTGAAAATAATAAAATTCAGCATAGCAAAATGTGGAAAATGTGAAAAAAGAAAATGTAGGTTCTACAATAGCTAATAGAAGTCCGTCTCAATCTAAAACAACGTGAATAAAACCCCACTTTTTTTTGTAATCCGTGGCTTCAAACTAAAATGTCATTAAGAAATATGTCCGTATCCATAATATACTTTATTTTGTTTACCAAAAGCCACATTAAGCTTTCAAAATTTCACTGTTATAATATAATTACTTTTCCATTAAACAATTTGCTAAGTAAGAAACCCAAAATAAAGACAAAAATCCTGCAAGCAAGGATATAAACTTTGTAACTTTGGTAGATTAGTGTTTATACGTTACGGCGGTGTCTCACAGGCCCCTTTGCATATTTTCGACTCGTCGGGATAAACCTGTTAGGCTAACTAGAGCTCACACGGACCTTGTTTATGGCAGCTAGCCTGGCGTAACAACTCGCTTAGTGAGCGAAAGAGATAGAAACATCTAAGTAGAATAACCATGAATTAAATTACATCATTTTTTTTTTATTATAAAAAGTAATAAATGGGTTTTTCTGAGAGAAACAGAGAGAATAAATGGATTTTTCCATTTCCAAGCCCTTAAGAAAATATATATGACTTAATATTTAAGTGTCTTCAGATCTCTTAAAATGTATTTTCGTCTCATTTGCAATATTTTTCGTTACTGTTACGGCGGTAAGACCTTCATAATACAAAGTAGTAGTACTGTGATTTATTTATTGTTCAAAATCGTAAATGTCGCTAATAACTATAAAAACTCTTATCAATTATCTATATAAAATATATGTATGTATATGAAATATATATACTCACTATAGCCATTAATATTTGGCAATTTTTGTTTTGAATATTAGGTAACTGTAGACATTTTTTGTAATAAGGCTCAATTTAAATTCAGAATTCATAATTCTATGAAAAATATACTCTAAGTTCAAACTAGTTAAAATTAATAAAACGTCTTAAAGATATAAAATTTTAAAGTAATTAAATTCATAATTAATGAAAAAGTTAAGCTAACATGGTTAATAAAACTAAAGGACGAGAAATCTCTTAGCGAAGCAGAATATTTACCTCAAATAAATCGTAAACTACGTCTTAGGAGCAGATTAAGTTTTAATTTTCAAATTGATATTAAATTTCCAAAGCTAGTATTAATTACACTTTTATCTTTATTAGAGAATTAAAACAACAGAATATAATGCTCAGTCATAAATAAAATAATAGATTTTTAATGTTTCTTACAGTTTAACTGAAAAGACAGGCACAGGTGCTCACGCGTGTGAATGCAAACGCGACAGTTTGTGAATTCGATTTCCGTTTGATGAAATGAAATATTTAATTTAATTTCTTCGCTCTGTTGTCGAGAAAAAGCGTGTTGAGTGGCGGACCTCAACGACGCGCCTTATCTTGTTACCAAGTTGAGGAAAATAGGAAATAAAAATATTTATCCCCTCAAATAGGAACCGAAGCCAGAAAAGTCGTTTTTACAGTTACACGCTGTTAATATTTTTTTTTCTTAACTGGTCATCTGTCATATATTTAGTCACTAATTTGACTATATAATTTTCTTTTAGTACGGAAGATGTGAAGTCATGTATCTTTTTATTAGTACCTACAACATTCTATTAAACAGTAAATACTAAAAATTGTTATACTCCAAACTCCATACATAATTTCATATATAAAAATCTATTTTAATAAAAACTACACTAAAACTAGATGCAATACTATCCCTAAAGTCCAAGCCGGCATTTATCGGACGGGTCATTGTGTTACCGGATCCGCTCGGCCGGGTTCCCAGTAATTACATAAGGGAATTCCCTTGCCCAGTGGTGCCTATTTTTACTTTACAAGAGGTACTTAGGTAAATAACAACACTCTAAGGTAACTAACAATATTGCCTCCATGTTACATGAACGTTTGAAACATTGGGAATATCTTTTCAATTTTAATTAAATGATTACAACATACCAGTCAGTCAGGGGCAAAATCGTGTGACTGTAAATGCGACAGGTTTTGGATTCGATTCCCACTCGAGCAAATTAAATGTTTAATATACTCATTGTTTCGCTCCGGTGTCGAGGCAAAGCGCAGTGTTAAATTTCACCACTCATCTTATAGATACATCTAGAATTCGGCAGAAAATAAGGAACGAAGTGTACCCTACAGAGTGCAGGATACAGCGTGAAGCTAAAAGCTAAATACTTATTAATATAATTTAATCCTATATACTTCTCTTACGTTATTTAAATTAAGTTTTATATTAATAAAATGGAATATATATAATTCCTACGTAATCTTTTAAAACTCAAAACTTTTAATATCAATGAAGAAACTAATAAAACTAGAATTAGATGCTCAGTCAGCTTCCCTGGCTTCCGACGTCAACACATAATTCAAGGCAAGATTAAATGCCTCTTACCCCCCACCGGAAGCGGATGCGCTATTAGACAGCCGGACTCTTGCTGCATCCAACTATACAAATATCGCATATCCTATTCTTCAACTGAATATATATTTATTAAAAGTATTTATCGAACTTCTGATCTAGCCAAAAATTTTACTGTCTTATTTATAAGGAATTAAAGGATAGAAAATTCAATTCTCAAAACACGGAAAATATAAAAATACGAAATATTAATGTGAGTTGATATTTAATGAAATTTATATTTTAATTAGTTTACTTTAATTGTGAAGGTATATACCTCAAATATCCCAAATAACTTTTGTTCTAGAAGAAAAGAAAGATCTGAGAATATAATCGATTACTTGATTCATTGTAAATAAGTTGCATTATATAAAATTACAATTATACAAGACACAATAAAAATATTATAAACTGATTATATATCAACCATATACAGGGTGGAAGAGGCCGCGCTTCTTTAATTGAAACTGCATATAGGGTAAAATATTTCAAACCCGGAGCTTGTCCTCACTGACTGGGGCAAGACGCACGCACAGCCGTAACCGCTGTGCGTAGAAACGTGAAATTTGGACAGATGTTTACTTTCGTAATCTGGACATCCACTAAGAAGGGATTTTGAAAAATTTTAACCCTAAAGTCACTCCTTTAGGGTTGAAAGTTTGCGTGGAAATTGTTATAAAATTTGAAATTTAGATTTATAAAAGTATTAAATTGAACTCGTGTTTCATCGTTTTCTAGAATTCTTTCCCTAAGGGTGCAAATAAGGGGTTGAAAGTTTGTATAGATTTTTTTTAAATCGGTACCAATTTGTATAACATTTGAAATTTAGACATAAAAATATTCCATTGAACACGTATTTTATGGTTTATTATAATTCACCTCTAAGTAACCTCAAATTCACCTCTAAGGGTACAAATAAGCAGAAAAAGCTGCGCGCGTCCGCTAGTCTGATATAAATCAAATCTGTCAAATAAAATATAAGTGTAAAATAAAATACAAATAAACGCAGATACAGACTATAAACCACAAAAATAATATTGTGGATAGATGGGAAACATAATGTTATATGCTCAGTGCAGGCTTCAGCTATCTAAACGCTTAACTTTTATAATCGTCCAATAGTTGTTCAATATATCTACTACAATGTTGTGAAATAGTACACATTTAATTAAAGTTGTATTTCAATATCGTATAAAAAACAGTAGGTATACTGAGTATGAGGTGCAAAGTGCATATGTAAATAAGGACGTGTGTACAGATGTGTCTAATTGCCTCAGTTATTTATTTTTTGTTTTGTTTTCTTTTTAACCGACATCTGTTATTAGAAAAGATCTTATATTTTAGTTTATTTTCATACTCCTACCTTGAGCAGATAATCACTAGACAAAAGGTATTAAGTTAACTAAAAATTATAATCTTAAATTATAATCGAGGCGTTGAGTTTTGCCACTCAACACGCAATGCCTCCAGAATTCGGCAAAAAGTGGGGAATGGAGTGTCCTAACACTATTTTCCCTCTGCCTACCCTGCCGTGTCCAGGGAGAATGCCATACACCGAGAAGCTGATTTTATTTATTTATAATTTTAAACTTGCAGCTTACTAAACTCAATCTCATTTACCTAACCTAGCCTAACCACGCACCTAATTGTCCAACATTGAATAAAAATGCATACATTTCACAACTGCCATTTCACTTTGCATTGAAATATTACCTCCCAATATAGAATACATTTTCATAATGAACCGACTAGCCCACCTAAGCCGTAGACAACAATGTAAAAACCCAGATATTGCATGCAAGATGCGCTTTATTCATAGCATCCATTCAGTGATGGGGCCGACATTGCAATCTCTGGTGTAGCGAACATAATCAATGGGGATTTGCAACGGACAAAACTGTTCTCAAATTGCTGGTTAGCTGTTGTCACACGTGTGCGCTTGTTTTGTGGAGAATATTGTTTTTTTTTTAATATCATGTTATATCATGAATGTTTTTCTTCATTAATGTGGACTATATTATAAGTCTATCTAACTAGATGCTGAGTGAACTGAATGATTTCTATTTAGTCGCTTAATATTTATTTATATAGATTTATATACAAAAATATGTAATATACATAGCAGGTGTTTTTTTAAATAATTTGTAACACGCGTATAGTAGTTTCGGCACAGCTTGATGAGAACATATGGTTTAGTAGTTAAAACTCTTGGACTTCGCTTTCCAAGAGGCACGGTTTTAAATAGTGCTACGTTAAAATTTTCATACGCCTTCTAATTTTTTTTTCTTAATGTGAAATAACCTTTCAATATTAAAACACGTAAATTGATTTTCATAAAATTAGGGGGGGGGNTTTAATATTATGTTATATCATGAATGTTTTTCTTCATTAATGTGGACTATATTATAGTCTATCTAACTAGATGCTGAGTGAACTGAATGATTTCTATTTAGTCGCTTAATATTTATTTAATATAGATGTATATACAAAAATATGTAATATACATAACAGGTGTTTTTTTAAATAAGTTGTAACAAACGTATAGTAGTTTTGGCACAGCTTGATGAGAACATATGGTTTAGTAGTTAAAACTCTTGGACTTCGCTTTCCAAGAGGCACAGTTTTAAATAGTGCTACGTTAAAATTTTCATACGCCTTCTAATTTTTTTTTCTTAATGTGAAATAACCTTTCAATATTAAAACACGTAAATTGGTTTTCATAAAATTAGGGGGGGGGGTAGTGACTAGTACTGAAGTTGTAGCCACACTTAAACCCCTATTAAGTTTAAAGGCAAGAAGGGGTTAAGGAACCGACGACGACGGTGTTACTCGATATAAGTACCAGTTTTAAAGAGTTCGTCTAAGTGCTTGCTTGTATCTGGAGAGATAAAATTGTTTTTTGAGTAAAATGCAAGTTTAAAAGTAACATTTAATACATGTAAAATCAAACAGATATCTAAAATTTTGATATTTTATTTTAATGATTTTGCTAGTTGCGGAAATACAATATAGTTAATAATTGTGTTACTTTTTTTATTGGTATGTATATTAGCATTAGCATTGTAAAAAGCTATCTTTATTTTTATATATTAAATATAATGATATTTGTTTATATTAAATATTTTAAATATAAAAAAAAACATTTTGGAAATTTATTAATAGTACATACTAAAGTCATGTATCACAAACAATTCCTTAAATAATGCGCTCAACGTTTATATCACAAGTTATTACTCCCGACAAAAAGTTATAATTGTTACCTACAATTCATCATCATCATTGTTCTAGTTAGTCAAGACTAGTACTGGTTTCATTATATCAACTAGCAACAAGAGAACAACTGCAATAGTTTGTCCAAATAAAGCACAATAATATCTCCTATTGTGAAGAAAAGCCACTAGTATTCTATAAATGGAATAATATTGTTATCTATTAATAAATATTTTCCTATCAAGTTCTATTTTATTGATAATTAAGTATTTAAGTACTCTATTATCAATAAAATAACTTTAAATGCCCTGAGAAAAGGCAATTATAATAACTGAGAAAATAAAAGCCACTTTTCACTAATTAGCGTGACAAATCTTCCACTAACGACCGAAGTATTGATTTATTTAACTAATTTGTATTCGAAGCACATCGCTTAATATTTTAGGGTTGAGGCATAATTGGACGCGCAGCGGCTGCACTCGAACACATCCTTGGGCTGGCACCACGCCACTGCTTCGCATAATTTAATGTTCTCACGGATATGTAAAAATAATTTGTTATCCTCTCACTTCTACTATTTTCCCTACTATTTTCACATTGTGAGCAGAGGGAACCTAGTGATAAGACATTTCATTGTCCACTTCCGCTGACTTTTTCGAGACATTGCTTGTTGAGTGGCAGAACACAACGGCGGCGCCGGGATTTTGCTTATAATAAATAATAATTCAATTCTCCGACTGGGGATCGACTATACATTCCAAGTAACACCTACTTACGTCGGTACCTGCGTTGTTTCAAGTCCATGTCATACGTATACGAAAAACTTAAATATTATTTGTTATTAAATTTATAAAGTATTTATTAAACTTAAACAATATTGTCTATTTATAACTACAATACCAATCAAAATTTAAATGATATTTATCACACCCACGTTTATAGTTTATAAGGGAAGCGTAACTCTACCGTGTGCACTTAATACTAATATAATTAGCAACTAAATATGAACAAACTATATATAATTATAATATAAATATTTATAATTAACAAACATTAATTCAATACCGAATATGGAATATATTTTCCACCTCCATAGTTAAAGGCTTAATTGAATTTTGTTGAGTCACTGAAATGATTACCGAGTAATTGATATTATAATTGTTTATGCAAATCACAATTGAACTTTTCATAAATAAGAATATATGTACTTTGTAAAATTAACTCAGCAAACTTTTCCAGTATATAATTTTATTTTACGAGTAGTCTAGCAAACGTTAGCAAGCTACGTCGTTTCCAATATTCCGCGTTCATTTTACCTGTATACATTTTTCGTTCCAGATCTACATTTTACATAAACTAATTTCCTTGTCAATATTGGTCTCGCGACAGTTCTGTAGGCACGGCCGCCTTCCTCGAAAAAGAAACTCGAGTCGGGCTTCGACGGCCAAATCAAATCACCCTCTTTTGCTGATCGCCACAAGGTTGCTCTCTGCTTATATTTGTATACACGTGTCTATTTACCTTTGCCTTTCGTTTTATAGCGTGTTTATTTATGTATGTAGTTCTCATTTTAATTACGACTATATATAAATTATATAAAATAATGAAACAATTGCAAAAAATATATTTTATTTGAAATGTGTAAAAATTGCGAAATTCTATTTTTTATTATTCTGGAATTCAATGCAGTTCCTGTAATAAAAAAAAATGAATACATAGATACATTACGTCGATTACTTGTTTATAAAGCTTATTTGATTACGAATCTGTAGGTCACTTAAAAAGAGATTATTCATTTTTTTAAGTTAACGTAGCATAACAGGGTAGCAGAGGGAACTTGGGAACCTAGTGTTAAGAGACTGTATTTCCCAATAACATAACCAACGAATTATGTTTATGGCAAACGCATAATTTTTTTCCTTGAAATACTTCGAGAATTCGAATTTATTAGTGATGCCGAAATTAAACAAAACATCAGATTTTTATTTTGTATGAATGACGCAAAAAACAGTTTTAACAATAAATTGAATACTAAAGTTTAAAAAATGGATATATTATAAAACCAACATTATTTCCAGTTAAATATCGAATTTCCAATATCGCTATACGATAGGACAAGCTACGATACAATATGATACGGATTTAATCCAATAGTAGTACTGATTTAACGCAATCGCCGAGGTTGCGTCCCCTCTGCCACAGAGCAGTCACCCTTACCTAAAGGGGAACTGTTAATATGAGGATATGAGAATTTACTGTTTAATCCACCTGCAGGCCAATTTGTTAATATTTTCATTCAATCCACTTAAAAGCTCGGTAGAGTGTAAATCGCATGTAGAGACAGCGAACGTTTTGAAACGAATGATGAATCACGGAGATAAAATATCGAAATGGAACTGATCTTTTTTATTTATATGAATACGGAATGTAAGTAGCGTATTTTCCTGGCGTCGCTGACACCGTTGAATGAGGGAATAGTTTTTCTGACGAGACTGAATAACACGCATTCACTTTTCGCATCGACGAACAACAATATATTGTAAGGTTGCTTGGCGGTGGAAAATAAGAGAAGTTTGTTTCATTGCTTGTGATATTACAGAGATGTGTAATTTATATGTAAAAGAAATGAATTTGTAAATTTTGTTATATCTTAATAATTTCAAAATAATACATTAATAGAACACAAAAAAATCCAAAAATAAGAATATAAAGGTTGTGTCTCCCTCTTTCTTTTGTTTACTAGCTAATTTAGTTTGTTATTTATTTAAACTTACATAAAAATTTTACTGGCATGGTGCTAAAATATTGCATTTTTTTTATGTCAAATAAAATATTGCAAATTATAATAAAGACTTTTAGGAAAAATATATAATTCATTAAAATAAAACCTTCCAAAAGAGATAACATAAAGATAATTAATATTTTAAAAAAATCGATACGATATAATGATTTATGATTGCAAAACAAAAGTATAATTCACACTAACTAAACAAACAAAATGCTTCAAATAAAAAAAAACAAAACTGGCGCAACGTATATCAATTACCGTTAAACAAGAAAAATGACCGTCCGTAAGCCTACAGCCTAATTAAAGCAAGTAGGTAAATTTTAGGAGAGACACAGTGGTGTCCCCTCGTATACTGTATTTCTTGAGCAACTTTAACTTTATTACGTAAGAAATAATTACTTGCGTAAATTATTGTTAGTATATGTTATGGCGTAAAGGCGACTGCTACGCAAGGGTATTGAGTTCGATTCCTTCTCGGGATAATGATATTTGTTAATATTTTTATTTATCCGGTCTGGTTCCAAGGTAAACACTCAACGTAGAGTTCCGTCACTCAACTCAGGAACGGAATGTCTTAACATTAGGTTCTCTATGCCTACCCTGTCATCTGTATGAAGCTGTAAAAACCTTTATGTTTCGTAGCAATGTGTTTAATTATAAATGTAATTTTTTGCGTTCATATTGGTAAATTCAATAAATAACTATATCACTTCAATTTAATTTACACTTACGAGTACTTATTAATTTCACTCTTTTTACTTATCTCTTCCTTCTATTCTAAACAAAGTAATAAAAGAATAAAAAGATAAGCCGGCCAAGTCCGAATTAGACTCGCGCACGAGGATTTCGCTAGCATTGTCTATAAAAACGGCAAAAAATGACGTCTCTTGTATGGGAATCTTCTTAAATATTTATTCTGTTATAACACAGTCACAGTTCATGACATAAAGCCTGGTGACAAACAGACAGACGGACAGCGGAATCTTAGTGATATGGTACCGTTTACGGAATCCTAAAAATTAGGTTAAAATTCTTGGACTCAATAATAATATAATATAATTGTACATATTATTTCTAATCTAATATTTCTAATATTTAATTTCTTATTAAATAATCTTCTTAAACCTACCCAAATCATAAAGCAAAAAACGTAATATAAAATAAACAGGTAAAATATTCCAAAACGTCGATAAATCATTCACACAAGATTAAATACTAGTTGACCTCTCCCTCGGACATCAACACCATTACTAGTGGGTTGGGGAAGCTCGCGAAATATTTTCACACTTGCCAACCTAGAATTTTATTAATGAAGCCATTGTGTCATTTAGGAAAATATTTTAGTAGATTGGGCTTTGGAAATAGATCTACAATTGTTTTGTTTATCTTAGTATCTCGATTTAGAGAAGGAAATATTTTAAAATAAAATTCATACTGCTTCCTCCCGTGTCTTTGATCACTTTTCCTCTCCTTTTGATCTTTTCACTACTCTTTTTTTTCTAGTACCAGCCGTTCTGTGTATCCCTTCAATGCGAATCTCCACAGTATTCATCTTTCTTTCATTCTTCTTCTGTGATACCCAAACTTAAAAGTAACTTAGTATTATATAATTATCAATTTACTATTAATAAAAAATAATTTTTGACAAAAAGAAAAATCGACTTCTAACAACAAACTAAAAAGTGAAAAATAATTCTACAAAGATTTTATAATTTTCAATTCGTTGTTAACAATTTACACAATGATTAGAAGATATACGAAAAAAATTACATAGGGAACATTACGGGAACCGACCCCGTGCCTTTTGGAATAAATCATTTTTATTCATTTTCTTAAAAATAATTCTCTATTCGTATTGGGGACTAAAAAAATAAAAAAATAATAATATGAAACATAATTTAATTGCTTATTATATAATATTTATTTTAATTTACTTATGCTAAGTGTTGACTTTTTAACATATTATAATTTGTCAATATACATTGTACTTTAATATGACAACAATATGGAGTCAGCGAAAACGCGGAAGCACTCGCATCTATGCACACGCGGCCGCCTAGCCGCCTGTCAACTCCGCATCAGCACCATCAGCTACTTTGCATCATAATCGAGTTTCCACAAAGTAAAACAAAATCTCCACGTAGCATTAATATTCAGCGATAGGGCCCCGACGCATCGCCGGATTGACGTTTAACATGCAAATTGCAATCTGAAAATCTAGCAAAACTGTATGTGCGACTAAACATTTTGAACATTATTAATTCAGGGCACAGTTGTTTGAATCACTGGCCAGAATATAATTTAAATGCTAAACGAATTTATTCCACTAAAGCTAAATTAGACTGGGGCCGGATGACCGTTGGGAATTGGGGACGGACAGGTGAATAACGCACCAACGTGTTGTTTTGGGATACATTATATTGAAAAGTAAAGAGTATAGTTCCATCTACTTTGGGTAATTACTTCTAGTATGTTTTGGTTCTGAACAATGTGGTCTGCATTCGATATTTTTATTATTGAGGAGGTGTGAGTGGAGATATATAAATATAAGTGGAAAGTTATTTAGCTAAGTATTTTATATTCATTTAAATATTATACAACTAAAAATATATAAAATATTTTATAAAAAAATTGTAAATAATAAACATTTTTATGATTCAGTCACACAACAGTCGATAGAGCATAAAATAATCAATTCTATTTTTAAAAAATCCTCTACAACAACAACTAGAACAATTTTTACAGGTAAATTCTAATCTCCAAATTTTCTAAGTTAATTCTAAGCTCCATCCATTTGTTTGTCATTCGTAATAATAGTTTTCTATACTCTATTCATTCAGTCTATACTCTTTTCATTTTGGCATGGGACAAAATGTAAAAAAAGAAATACTGTTTCTAAAACTTTTATGTAACTTTTTAATTTCTATTTAATTTAGTCTTTACTTCTGTTCCTGTGCTACATGAACGGGAACATACCACTCGAGGAAACTTCCACTAAAAACGAAATTGGCGGAAAACGGAGTGTCGTAATTCTAGATTGCCTCCTATTCTGCTGTGTGCGTGATATAGCGTAATAAGTTGATAAGTTGAAAAAAATTAAACATAAAAATGAAATTATAACCATGTTTTATCTATTTTAAATTTGTTTAGGCTTACATTATAATACACAATGGACATAAAAAACTTTTTTGTTCATAGATACTATAATAAAATGCTTAAATAAATTATATGATAGCATGTTTAATTGACACTCCCAACCTTCGCGCGATTAGGGCGAGGGGAAGACGTATCAGTCGAGAGCAGTGATGGATACTAAGAATAAATCAGCTTTCAGCACTCGTCCAAGATGACCAGATGCGCCCATCCTACATAATATATTGAAATAATTCGAATTTACAAACCTTTTGCTTCAGAGCTCTACAGTTTTAGAAGCACTGTTACTTTAGAGCATAGTTTATTATTTTTTTTTAAACGAAACTAAATTACAATATTTTTGAGATTGATGATGATGAAAATACATTCTAATTTAAATAAATTAGGTACATAGGTAATCTAGTAGTAGCTGTATATTTATCGGAATAATTATATCAAATATTATTTTTTATAAATTTAATATTATAATAGAACTTCAAAATTGCTTAAAAGAAGTTTAATTCAATGTAATCATAACAAAATTTTATTAAGCCACTATCACTTTCATATAATTTTCATCTATGGGAATCGGGATCACAGATTATAAATTATCTTCAACTCACAAATTATAATCTGTAACAACTTGTATTACGACGACAATTACCGTCTACTATTAAGGAATGTTTTATTAATACCATTAATCTGCATGTCGTCCTGTTCCTGCAAGGAACCCTTTATGGATACACCCGAAGTTAATTTACCAAATGAAAACAGAGACGTTCCTACTTTGTGAATAATAAGACATCTCCCTAATGACAAAATCACGTGCCAACGGGATTACCCCTTTGTTGTGTTGCTTACCTAACAATATAATATCAAATATCCCGTCAAATTTATCAGTCAATTTTGGACATCTTAATTCGTTGTTTGCGGATGATCATTAAATATTGTTAAATAATATTCGGGCGTTTATTGAAATTTGTTGTTAGATATATTTTTTAATAAAATTAACAATCTGTACGCTTTTTTGTGTGTATTGTACTACTTTAAGTCTAAGTTATTATTTAAGCATATCTCATTTCATATTTCTTATGATGGAAATGCCTTCCTTATTCAGTGACTAACAGATAACGCCCAGACAAAGCTATTCGGCTTAGAAGGTGGAAATTTGGTATGTCAAGAGTCAGGGATTGTAAGAGAGACTCGAAATTCCTTTTGCAAATAAAATTAGGGACGACTTGTTATTTACACAATATTACTATATTTACTAATTTTAACAATAATATGAAATATATTTTTTTTATATTTATAACCTTTTCCAAGTAATGAACCGACAATAAAAAAATATTTATAAAAATTCCCAGACAGTACTCTAAAAAAAGTGTTGACAGATTTTTAAATATCTGAATAAATTGGTACCACTTCACAACTGAAGGTAAAAAAACTGAATTGTGTGCGTGTACAGATAAAGCGATATTTGTTATGTATATCATATTGTACTGTTAGACATTTTATAAACGTATAAAATTCAAATTCAAAATATAAAAAAATCTTATGAGTCAGTAATTATTAGTGACTCTATATAGTTTTCCACCTATTCGTACTATCCGAAACAAAACTTAGTAATAACACAGACATTGCTAGAAACTAATAATAGTAAACACTTAAAGTCGACAGTCACCTCCGTCGAGCGTTTGACGCCATAATCTAGTTCGCCGACAACTTTAGTTATTACCACTGTGCTCGTGCGGAAAACAGTTAATCTACTCGCGAGCGCTTCGCAAAATATTTCGATCGAAACAACAAGCAGACCGGAGCCCCGTAGGTAACGTACAAATATAAACGGGAAATGATTCATTTCGAATTTCGACACATGCTCGAATTGAAAGGTCGGCTGCGAGTGACGTATTTTTAATTACCTTCGACCGCGTCGCATCGGCTTCGTATTGAAAGTCCATAGAGGACAATAAATAAGTCGAGAACCACCTCCCGCCCCCCGCTAGGAGACATACGAGCACATGACAGCGACCTAGTTGCTGGGAGTTCTTGCGCGATAATATTAAACTATATCGCATAAAATTTTAATCGGTTTCATATAAAAAGAAACATTCGGAAAACGCTTTTGTCGAGTTAACCGACTCTGCAGCTGAATATCGAGGAGTATTGTATTAAGCCTAAAAGTGGGATAGGTATTTTAATTACCCCAATCTTGATAGAATCTCCGTGCGAGCTTGATTGAATTTCCGGGCGAAGCTATCTGTCGTATTTGCGGAGCGTTGTGGGCGCCGCCCGCCTCACGGCTCACGGCTCAGTGGCCTGTGACGTCTCTCCGTCGATTATATTTTTTTATTACCCGTTACGGTAAACTCTGGTTAATTAAGTCCACTCGTCAAGTTTTTGTTGCTACACTGAGGAAATTGATTTAATATTTTTTTATAGCTAATCTGTATTAGCCTTTCAAGATAAGCAATATGAATAATCACGATCGTAGAAATATAACTTGGCGTATTTAATTGTTGTAAAATGTCATGCTTTGATATTATACTTTTAAATTTAAATAATAAAAAAATCGTGTAATTTTACTAATAAGTTTAAAATTAATTTTAACTATCAAAATAACAACTTTGTATATTTACATGATCGTTTAATACAATACAAAATTTACTATACCTATAGCTATTGCAGTTACTTTCAAAATCATTTTGTTTACTTTACACAAATAGAATCGAACAAAATACTATTTTACTATAACCAATTTTAATTCGGGCACGCATATTGTATAAAATAAAATGTTAATCTGGCCTTATTTACCAAATATAGGCATAGTTATCTACATACAATTACTGAAAAAAACCTCCTGTAATAAAAATAAACTAAACCTCTTAAAAAAATAAAAAAGTCTATATATTCGTAAAGCCTATTTATTCATATTAAAATTGCCCTTTACCTTACAGAATATTCAATAAATCGATGATTTCAGCTAAATCAACTAAATTTAATAAAAATGCAAACGGTGATTGAGACGCCTTCCAGTAGGTAATAAGACTCGCAGGGCTCAATGATTGATGTGACGGGTAATAAGACTCACAAGTATCGCAATTTGTTTACCCTTATCGCTATATAAAATACGATATAACAGCACAAACTGTGTAATATACAATTTTTATTGATGAAAAAAACTAGCTCCTAGAAATCGCTGTACGTCCCTCGAGGCCCAATTTCGCAAGAATTGCATGGCGTCGGTGTGGATGCTATATAATTTATAAAAAAATACCACAATTCTTATAGCGTCGTATTCTAATAGTAATATTATTCAATCGATATCAATAATGTAAATGTATTATATTTTAGTAAAAAGAACTACTTAAGGTCAGAGTCCACAATACTAATAATATCGTTTTTATATTACGCTTTTATAAATATATTTTCCTGCTGCGTAATTGCAACTTTAGTGCCATCAATATATTAGCTTTCAGCGTGAAGTTTCCCCTGACTTCCAATGTGTTTGTCGTAAACCATTTTTTTATAAGGGAACCAACCCTCAACCTACGAGAACAATGTTGGGGACTATACGAAAATGTAAAAAGGCGAACTAGGGCTCCTCCACATTTGCGGCTTTTATGCAATAAACGTCAAAAGGTAAACGACGCAGTGGAAAAATTTTAAATAAGAAGGGTTACATTGTAGCATCACCACCTTTGTTTACGTCTGCCTGTACTTTTACAATTATTCGAAGTGGTATGTAGGGATTGTGGAAGGCTCCTTTTTCAGTATAATACAGATATACAACTGTTTGTGCTAAAAGTGCAAATATAATACAAATATAGTGGGAAATTTTATAAAATTATAGTAAATTTAATTTTTTTGTGTTAGGTTCTGTACATTATAAAATTTTTTGTACTTAATCTAGTCATTTCGTTTTTTATTTCTCATTTAAAACATGATATTAAACGTAATTCGCAAGATAACATTGAGGTACCAAGAATTTTCATCGCTGTCTTCTTGTAGCCAGCCGCCTTGGCAATATATAGCCGTGACATTCACAAGAAAGAGACGAGGCTATTTTTACTGTGTTATTAGACACAAGTTAGAAAGAAACATCTAAGAGTTTAGTCGTACGTCTCAAATTTCCAAAGGTTTTATTGCATTCCCCGCAAGCACAGACGCTTAAACTTTACTGCTGTGAGATTAAAGTAATATTTGCAGCGACTAAATGATGTGGAGGCAATTTCGCGATATTAAAAGCTGTCTGTGGAGGCTCAGGTCAATATTTCGATGTTCCGTGTATGTTTGCCCTGTATAATGGCATGGGGGGAGTAGCACCGCACGCATACTTGACCGACGATGTGCGCTAACATTGCGTTCCTATCCAACTATCTTTAACAGCATAGTTCTAACCATCGAAATCTTAGTAATAATATCTGAGGCAGAGGAAACCTAGTGTTAAGACTCTGTTTCTCATTTTTGAGCACATTCTAAAGGATTTGCTTGTTGAGAGAATAATAATATAACTCCGAAAATAGATAAAATATATCTATGCGATAAGCTCGTTTAAAAGTTTGCTGAATATAAAGAAGTATAGATACAGAAGTTTACAGTCGGATGACTAAGTAAAATTTTCTCTGTTAGGTAGCGACAGATAGCGAGGTGGTCCGCTACCAGCGAGACGCTACAGAAAAGGGATAAAGGGAAAGAGCGCATCCGATGAAGTGTGTTCTCTATTGGTGTCGCTTCCGTATGCTCACCTAAATATACTCTAGCACGTATACACTTTTCTGTCGGGTAGTACATTTTATAGAAATATATTTCTACCTTCTTAAATAAAAAAAAATGTTTTTCCCATCTATTAGGTATTATCTAAATACTCATTTAAGATGCACGAAAGGCAACACGATCGATCCATTCACACCCTCCAGATATGATTAGCAGCTAATTGAATCTCGTGGTGAGCATCCGCACAGTTTAGTTTTCCAATTTACGAGACTTTCCTTTGCTCAAGAGAGTAAAAGGGTTGAATTTAATTATCTTCTCCCTAACAGACCCTAAACTAAATCTCGCAAAAAGTAAATATAAATGGATTTAAAGATTACTAAAAATCATTGTTGTATCAGCTCTGTACATTTTTGTCAGTACGTAGTAAGTTAAGTTTCAATTTTATAGTTGTAAATATTTAAATCGAGGCCATCGTGTCGCAGCGGTACAAGGTTTGACTGTAAGGGCGAGGGTTGATTCGATTCAGGCGATTTCATATTTTTTACTCTGATTTATACCGGTTACAGCGTTAATATATTATTATAACAATTATAACTATATTTTAAAGTTTTAGAGACTAACATAATTAGTAAATTCCATTTATATTGTTAAACTGCATATAATATCACAAACGTTAAATTTGATATAATTTAACAACCCGAATACTCACTCATACTTGATTAAAATTAATATCAGTATATTATTTGACTCTTTGATATATAGTTTACCTACCTCTAGGTATTAACACTTCTTTAATAATGATTTTATTCTTCATTTTGTATTCCTTCAGCGTAGACGCTCCCCTCGGTGCAAATTATATAATAAAAGGACCCTACTTGTGTGTTGCATGGATTATAAATAGGTATGCAAATTATACACAAATTTCCATTCAAATTAACCTTTGTAGCTCTTTAGAGCGTAAGTTGAAGCAACTTTACCTCTCATCTACAGAGATTAAATAACTAACACTATTTAAATTTATATTTCAGGCCAAAAGATTTTGTGTAAAAGTTTTTCAATATAGTATTTTATACTCGATGAGAAAATTTAATTAAAACTGCTTTAAAAAAATTCCATTTTTTTTAGCTTCAGGCTGTTTCCCGTATGGCTGCTGGGTAGGCAAAAAGAACCTGGGTAGGCAAAAAAAACGTGGTAACCAAGTGTCACTTCTGTTTTTCACGCAAAAACTGCTGAACAGGGAACACATTGACCAACAATAGATAATAAATTAGTTATAATATAACAATAACTTTAAGCGGGCGAAGCCGTATCGTAAGTGTAATATATATATTTCATGAAATATAAGAAAAATATTCCATTTCGAAATTAAAGTAATTTTAGTATTTTATATATTGTAACGCTATTTTATCCATACGTTCAACGATTTATCCAAGCGGCGACATTTTAAGGATTCAATAAATTTTATTGTACTAGTCATCGACACTACCATAATTCTTTCTAATATTTTACAAAAGGCTCTAACTGTTGAAATATAACAAAATAGTTCGCGTTTAAATAATCATATAGGATCAGGAGGACATCCTCCACACCGTTTCTATTAGATATCTATAATAGTTATCATAGATATGCAAAACTATTTATTTTTTTGAATGGGATAAACGCTAATAAGTCTTTCTTGACTGGATATCTTAAGAGCATAAGTCTAGTTGTAAATAGTCAACAGCTTCAATCAGCTTCACGCTATATCCCGTACACTGCAAGTCAGGCAGAGGGAAACACCAAAGCGAAGAAAATGAAACTATTAAATATATCTTTCCCTCGAGTGGGACATGGGATTGGTCTTAGATTAATTTAATAATTATTAGGTATTTATTTTTAATAATTTATAGAAGAGTGATGCTGAAAATAAGAAAGATATTCTAAGTAAATAAGTACTAAACTCACGTGTGATCCCTACAGTACGTATAGCGGCGCGGAGCATGACAATCAATCATTTATCCGCGAAAATGCTTTAAAGCGGCACTTCACTTTCCTAATGTATTAAGTTAAAATCTGATTTTAAAAGCCTCCGCTGCCTTCATTGTGGAGCGAGAGGAACCGTGCAAACATAATAGATTGATACCGGATCTAGATAAGCGTGTATTGAGCGTTTTTTTTTCTTCGCAAAATTCTATCAACCAACCGCGTTATCTTTCCCCAGCCGCTGCGCAAAAAATGTCTTTATTAAAACTTCTTATTTTATCTTTTCTTGCTTTCGTGGAAACCCGTCATGCCAATGTTTATCTTTAAAAATTAAAAATAATTTATAAGGTTACAAATATATTTGTACTTGTTAAGTACAGAGATACAGAATTTGTTCTTTATGTTTTTTCTCTCTTTATTTGAAATTTCATTCATCTAGGAGTGTGTGTGATAAACTGTTATTTGAACATAATACTCTACGTCGATACATTTTATATAATTGCATAAAATGTACCGTTAAAACTATAAAAACATTTTGTTATTATAAAAAGATATGTGCTGAGAGTAGGATTTTTTATATTTCAAACACCAATTTTTGTTCTGATATTTTTTTATTGTCGCCCTGTAACCCGCACACAGTAGGATAGGCAGAACCTAGTGTTAAGACACTCCTTTCTCTAATTTCAGGAAGCAATGCGTGTTGAGCGCATATTAAATATCTATTTAATATGCGCTATTTAAATATTTTAAATATTAAATATCTATTTAATATCAAAATATTAAATATCTATTTAATTAAATAGATATTTAATATTTTCATTTAAAGAGGCCAGAGTAAATTTACTCTGGCTTCTAATAATTTAGGCTTCTTAGTGTTCAATTTTATTTTATCAACCATTAAATTATGTAGGTACATAGGCAATTCACAAGACAAATTAATAACCAGATCAAACTTAACGAAACACAAATTACCAGCTTCATCAATGCCTTATTCAAGCACCATGCAATAGATAGATAGATTGACTCATAACCTAAGTTAAGAAACATCTCTAATAAGTGGCATATCGAATTCAAATAGAGAACTCTAATGTGGCAACCGAGCTAACCATATCTAACCGAGCCAAGGTATATGAAAATATACAGACAAATTCGTAACTTCCTCCTTTTACAGAAGTCGACTAAAAATATAAGCAGCGTTTAGATATTGGACGAAATGTACTACTACCATAATTCTTCCTATTATATTTTAACCAGCTTCGTCAATTCCTTATTGATACTGATAACCCAAGTTAAGAAACATCCCTAATAAGTGGGGTATCGAATTCAAAAAGAGCTCTGATGTCGCTAACACCTATACCTGACCGAGCATGTGTCTATAAAGGTGTATTACCCTCGTTACTTGGTATTTCCTTACAATCTCGGCGAGGAGCTGGGACAGCGATCCTAATGGACCAATATATCAAATAGGATTAAGTACAAAAGAGCATCGCTACCGGCTGATACTTTGTTTTACTGCATGTTTCATATAAGTTATAGTAAATTGTTTTAATTATTTTAACAAATAATTTTAATATTGTAAAAAACAATATTTTTTATTTGTATGTATGGAATTATAAAAAAAGGCCAGTTGTGGCGGAGAAACATAAGCGTGCATCAGTAAACGAGACAAATTGTGGGTTCGAATCCCACTCGAGGGAATGAATTATCATTTAAGAACATGTTCATTTCTTTCCTCTGGCAGCAAGCAAAAGCCCAGCTTTGAGTTCCCCCATTCAACCCGCATGATTTGGCAGAAAGTGGGGGACGGAAATGTTTTAATGAGAACGGAGTGTCTTGAAATATATTTTTTAATGTTTTTTTGTATTTAATAAATTCGAACAAATCGTTTTTATACGCAAACGTAACAAATACAAAACCCAAAAGTCCTTTTTACAAAATCTGTATTAAACGAAAAAAGTTTAAAAGCAATTTAATTGCATTAAATTTTAATAACACACAACGCTACCACAAAGATAATCCGCAAAATATTAAAACCTTCCACCATAACAAAACATAATAAATAAGATAGAGAACTAGCCTCACTAAATCCCATTTGAGGCAAGACGCGAGGCGCGGAGGCTGAGTGCACAAACGTTCCGAGTTATTCCAGCCGAGTGGGTCCAGCACGGTCTATCAAAGAAAACGGTTTGTACACACCCTTATTCCACTGTCTATGTTTGACTGAACAAAAAACTTATATCAATATTACCTGACTTTGCTTTCCTTTACCTTTCGGGTAAAGGTGACAGTTTATGGCAATCAATGTTTCTGTTTAGTTGGGTAACGGAGCGAAAATCTAAAACTACAGTAAATAGTGTGTTACAAAAGAAATGCCATTTTTGCTCTCTATACATATGTCAATATTATTATTTATTTACCCCCATCGAGATAAAAGGTGATGATTAAACAATTTTTTTGCTTAACTCATCAGCAACCTAGTGATAAGACACTCCGCTCTCATTTAAACAGTTCTGCACTAGCCTTCCTCTGCTGTGCTGTATGTGGGAACAGCGTGAAACTGATCTGTAAAATATATGTATGTACTGTACATAGGTATCTATTTTGAATTTCAAATCAACCATATCATTTTAGAGATAAAAATTTCATGTAAATAAGATTGGCGCGATCGAATGATCGTATTATTTTCTCGTTTACTAGAACGAAAATATTTGCTGACATTTATTTAATCCTCCTTGTCTTTGAATAATTCATGCACAGATTATATCCGATACTCAAAGAATTGTTTGTGAATTCTATAAAAAAAACATTGTGTAAGTTACAACACTTTAAGGACAAGAAAAATATATTTATTTTATGTATAAAACGCCACAATTAAAAAAAAATGGCAGAACAATTAATGACAACTGCTTATAAAATAACTATATGATTAAAAATAAAACATCATTGTTTGAATTGAGAAAAACCTTTTTACATGTGAAACCAATTAAAAAAATAATAATCGACTATGTAATGAGGTTTTTGTGAGATATTTTACACGCGATTAATGTGGACGGGGCGGACCCTGGCTGCGGACGCTCTCCAGACGGCTCCAGGACTTTCCTTGATTAAAACTTGGAATAATAAACGGCGAAACAATTTTCCCTCGTCGCGCATCGTCGGTCTCTTCAGAGCAAACTAATATTGAGACGTGCTAATGAAACGCCCGCTTCGATTTTTTAATCCCGTCCTTTATAAACTTTTAATATCTGAACCTCGACTTTGTATAGGTTTTTTTATTGCATTTAAGATTATAAGACAAAGTAAGATAAAGACGTAAAGTTTTAAGCTGTATTACATAGCAAATAATATTTACAATTTGAAAAACAAATTATTTAGTTTATGTATTTATTGATATCATTATGGATGTTGGGAGTCTAGTGTCAAGACGCTTTCGTTGCCCACTATTCGCCGAATTCTGGAGATATTGTATGTTGGGTACACACGTTGCGCTTTGTTTTGTTCCCAGAGCGAGGAAATAAAAATATGAAATATTTCATTTCTTCGAACGGGAATCGAAACTACAAACCTTTTACGTTTTCAACACGCCTGTGCTACTACGCCACGACTGGCCTCAAATGATTATATTATTACAATTTATAGTTTCAAGTACATTTACTGTGGAAATGTGTGTTTGGTTCTATGTAACTTAAAAATAGCAGCTCAGAAATATTTGAAACTATTTTTCACCTTCAAAATCACGTTATTGTTATAGCGAACGTAGCTTCCCGCAACTTGCATTCACAAAAACCCAACATAAATTCAATACAAAAAAAATTACAAAATAATAAACATCACAAACACTATATATTATTTTGATATTCAACACAAATATGATTGTCGCGAGTCGATTTTTTCGGGAAAAAGTTTTAAATAATCCTGAGCCATCGTTACATAAAAGTTGTAAGTTGTTCGCGTCCCGACGGATAATCGAGTTTATACTTGGGAGGCCGCCATCAATCATTTATCCCCCCCACTCCCCCTACGCGGAAAAACTTTAAAGTGCTCGCTGTAACTGTGACGTATCGCACACTTGATCATTTGCTCGACCTACTTGAATTATAAGTTTCGCTTGTTTACTTAACCCGTGAATCCTTTCAACAGCTTTATTATAGTAAATACTATAGTTTTTTTTTTTATTTTAATATTGATATAGTGCTAATGTTGTATATTCAAATCCATAAGGTTTCAGTAATGGGTTTCGCTAAAATAATATAAATACATATTTAGATAAAATAATTTTCTAATCAGAGTAAAGAGATAAAGATAACTATTTTGAGAAAAAATCAATTAAATTAAACAATTTCTCGTCGAAATCCAATCGATGATTACTTACGACGTAATAGGGACTTACTACTTGAGTCTAGTAGTGATATATAACACCATCGTTTTTTCATTTTTAGTTTCGTTTCATTAACATTTAACACTACAGTAATGAGTTTAAACGATGTTTTACAAACTTCTGTAACATTTGTAATGTTCATGTACACAGTATGTGGCGTGTTCCGTGTACGAGTGTGTTCTGAAGAGCTCTTTGGCACTTGTGGTGTACCACAAAGCGGCGCGGGCGTACCTCGACAGTTGATATTTACATTTTACGTCACATGTTGCACATCATGTAAGACTTCAATGAAGGCATAAAATGTCGTTTTTAATTTCTATTCTAGTATTAGCAAACACTAAATTAATATCGCAATTTGGACCTCTTTTCTACATTATCTTAGTAAATTAAATTATTCCTATACGCTAACAAATCAAATTTATTTTTTGAAAAACATAATATTTTAAATAGAACAATTCGTTATGAAACTACAATTTGATAAATTATAAATAACAATTTATCAAATTGTAATTTCATAATGAATGAAACACGCTACTTCTAAAATTAGCGGTTAATATTTGCGTCCATAAGCTATTAATAAAAGTGATTAATAGTAGATAAATCAATTTGTTTCAGCCCGCCGCCATGTTCGATGCTGCAGATTCATACATACATATGTAGCAGAGCAGACCGCAGGAACGCAAATAACACAAAAGAAGTAGAGAATCGATGTAGATAGCTCCTCGTATGAGTGTTTTATGAGCACTTAAGTGGCTTCCGGACGAGGGATGTTTAAAACTCGGGGCCCACGAGTATCGCGGCGGGATCGAGGAGGCTCCACTCGAAACATGACATTGTCAGATTTGATCGCGACCAAGGACACTTTTATGGCCGGTTAAAAGTTTATGAATACGGTTACAATGTTTTCGAAATTAAGGTTTTATACGCAACGAGCTGCTCGTAAAGCAGAACTATGTCGTGAAAATGTTAAACGGCAAAATGAAAAAGGAAAAACGCCGAAACTATGCCGACGACGTAAAATATTAGCTGATATTACAAACGAAATGACGTTTAGTGTTTAGAAGCGAATAATTTTTGGTGATGAAATGGGTAAAATTTGGCTTGGTTATTTGCTTGGTTATTTCACATAACATATTGTTTCTGTGACATTGAATTCTGAATGCAGGAGGCTGGTTAAAACTAGAGTACATTGACATTATCCCTGTAGAAATATTAAAAATATCACTGAAAAAGCAATATAATATACCTATTTTATTGCACTCTCTGAGAAGATTTTACATTTTTCTAAATTTTACTTTTATTCAACATGTTTTCTTAAAAGTGCAGTGAAAATACATATTATAAAACATTTTCACAAGCTGTAAGTTAGAGAAATTTATTTTTGTATGCAAAGGCGACAATATTCTGAGTTTCAACTGCAAAGAGCCCTTCAGAAAGCTCTAACAATACAGCATCGCAAAAATTAAATTACGACGAATCCCAGCAGGTTTCAATTTTCAAAAAGCTCGGCAAACTTGAGACGGCGAATCTTATTGCTTTTTATGGAATATTATTGCATTTGCGTTTGTGAAACCTTTATAGTTCGCATTAATATATTCGTCACTTACACGAAAGTAAAATATAATATATCAGAATAAGTTAATTAATTAAATAAAAGTAACAATATTCGTAAACTGGTCATTAATTTTAATTAGAAAGAAACTCTTAAAGCCTTTGAAATTATACTAAACAAGAAACATCACTGTTGATGCTAACTAACGTAAATAGAAACTGTTAATTTGAAACTGCAAAAAGTGTCGTGAGAGAACAAATTAGAGGGAAAGGAATATAGTTTACTTAAAGTTAAACTTATTACGGTTCTCCAGAAACAAGCACTCGGAGGCTCTCTCGGTGCGCGGGTCAAGTGCCCAATTTGTCACCCGTGCAAACTTCCGACTACTTCGGCCGGTCTCTGTTCGATTCCATTAAACTTTCAAGACCTTTTGAAGCTATTTTCTTGTTTGAATCAAGATTTGCCTAATTCATTCTTGTGTACCTACATACTTCATTATTTAGAAATTACATCGTATTTTCATCAAATTTTTAATTTATTCACGTCATTTTTTGTCTGTTCAGAAATGAAACTGGCATTATTACAGATTCTTCTTTTCTTTTATTTTGTACAGAGTCCTGCTACTGAACAAAGATGCAAATCTAAGTAAAACCTTTCCTGGGACACTTACAATGCGCTATCATAAAAATTAAATTACAGTGAGAGTTTCCTCTGAAAGTGTGCGCAATTTCAGAAGGCTCTAGCACAGGCCCAGGGGTGCGGGGGGCGCGGGCCATGCCACATCAAAGAGCCTCGTTCTGCGTCGAGTTCTCGCACAAATCAAATTTAACAGCTCTCTTCTTTCGTTATGGATGCACAACGCAGCAGACTTCCTGACCTGCACTGTACAATTCGCCCATCTAATATAAATATATTTTTTGCACTCCACTCTATAAATTCAATCTCAGCCCTTTCAAATTTTTCATATTGAAGGAATATTTGTATTGTAGAAATAAGGATGTTTTCATACGCTTATTTCGTCTAATTCATTTTCATATGTGACATAAAGTAAATTATATTTAAAACTTCTATTTTGCTTTTACTATAAAACTTCTACGAAATAATTACGTATTATATTTTTATACCACTTATTTAGTATTGGCTCGGATCGCTATTACAGGATCAAATTGCTTATTTGTCAGTGCATAAACTTACAGCCGGGAACTTACTTGGACGGTGCAATTCGTTTAAACTTCTCCTGAAGTACCAACAAGAGAAGGGCCTACTTAACGAAAGTTGGATGTACATTTACGGTGGGAATTTAATTAGCTTTCTCATCAAGGACGACGACTGCCTACAGTCAGTATTACAAGCTATACATCACACGAGTTTTAGCACTTCCCAACAAAATCTATTTTAAACAAAAACTACTTACGACTTGATAAAATGTACTAAACAAAGCCAGTTTCAGGTCGGATGCTTATCTTCTAACTTAGATTGAATGGAAGTTTCCTTGCGCACCTCGTTCAATAAGCATATGCGGTAAAAAGGCGAAGCCTCGGGCATTTTCTTATAACGTCTTTATTTTTTATACCTCATCAGCTATGGATACAAATATTACAGTAATAATATAAAAAATAATGTTTCAATATTAGATATTATCTAATAACATTTGTACAAATGCTTTGGGAAGTCTTGTTAGTGATTATAAAATGAGAGAAGGTAACAATGTTTCCTTATTACTCTCGTATGTACAGTAGGTCGTATTTCAGAGGTGGTTTTTAAAAATAAATATGGTAACAGGTACACTTTCAAGAATGGAACTGGAATAATATTTTAAAAATATTATTTATAGATAAATAAAAAATAGGTAAGCGAATAAATGCAAAAAAAAAAATTCAAATTGGCATCGAACTCAACAATAACTAATTTCAAATTGTAAATAACGTATATAAATATCAATAATTTTGTTTGAAGAAACGAAAATATTAATAAATAATAATTATTCCCCCAAGTGAGAATCGAACCTGCAACTGTCACGCTACAGTCACACGCTTGTGCCCCTGCGCCCGACCTGACAGTTTCTTTATTTTATTAAAATTATTCATATCAAGCCCTTTTATTTAACACCTACATTGTAGGAATAAATTAAACAAACACAGTGAGTATTTCACATGTCTCACAACTATGACATATACCACTGGCATCCAATCAAAACGTGTATGCAAAATTTCACCTCAATTTTTTCAAAATTTTCAAGCCTGACGGATTTCATCCGAACAAATTTTCATACCTACATTGAATGTTAAACAAAAGCTTGTAAAAAAGATAGAGATTGTAATAATAAATAATATTTTTTATATTTAAAAAATAAATGCAGATATAACGGTGTGGATTGAAAATTATATTTTGATATAATTATATTTTCCTTAACATGTAAACCATTGCCTTAAGTTTAGATTTAGGGGAACTACAATGCACAACGTTGAAAGAAAGGAATGATAGTTATTTACCAATTTCTTTTCAGAAAACGAAGTAAATGAACCATCGATCACCATCAAAAATGTCTATTGTCCCAAAAGACGCTATAGGAACGAATGGACGAATTCTATATTATAAGAGTTTATACAAAAAAAAACAATTAAGAAAGGTATATATACGATGAACATCCTAAGATACATTTAAGAATATATTTATGTAACTCTCTTAAGACATTTAATTCATAATTGTAATATTTCTTCTGTTGCCAATCCTAAATAAACAAACATATCTTACCTTCAGACAAGAAAAGTCGATCAGAGTCAGAAGGTTGATCAAGTGCAGGACGGTGGCGAAGTGTCACATGCAAAGAGGGCCCACGTGGTGGCACTTCAGGGGGCGCGGGCTCAGGCGGTGAGTCGCACTCGCGCTCGCTCTGACCCGCACTAGAGGGACCTTTGAAGAATAAATAATACTAATAATAGTTAATTTTTATATTTACCTGCTGCTACAGTAGGGACGTAGAGCAAGTAAACACCCTGAAGTTAAGATTTCTGAACTGTTGTGCTACGAGTACCTTCTACATTGACTTCATGGCGGCCCGTAAGCCCAGAAGTAAAAAAGCTTTAAATAATATTTGTAATCGACTGAAAGTTCTCACTCAAAGCCTTAGCCTGGTATAGGTACGTAGACAGCTACACTCATAAAAGGCACAACAGAAAGGGATAGGGTATGATTTTCCCCTCGTTTAACCATGATCAACCCCTTTTAGTGAGACTATTGATGCTGCAAATATTTTTTTAAGTAAGTCGTCGTTCACGTTAAACGCAGGTCAATGATCTCTGCTAAGGTGATTTATAATAATTATTTGTACATTGTCTTAATGACATTTAATTTGACAGTAAAAATTATAAAATGGATATATTAAATGATACGAAAATAATATTTTACTTATTTTGTATTAGGTACGTAAAAAGAACGATTTTCTATAGTCAGTACACTTTACATATTTAAAATACGTTAACACAGAAAGTAAATTTGAACAAATACACTTATTATTAACCTAATCTTATGTTAATGAAATAACTTTGTCTTAATTATACTTTGGTTTAGTTATATCCTCCATACATAAAACAACAAAGGAACGAATTATAACGTGAAAATAATGATATAAAGCATAATTGACGTAATATTATGTTCGCTCAGTCACGTACTAGCGCGAAACTATTCCGAGCATCCTTATCACAGGCATGCACCCACCTCCACATTACGCTTATAATAGGCATGCTACAGAATGCCAAACAATAACTATAGAGGAATCTCATTGGATATACTTGATGCTTTCCTTCACCACATTTCTGAAGTTGATGATTAAAAACTATAGCTATACGAGTATGTTATATGCTTAACACATATATTTTCTATTAAGATTTTTGCAAAATGTATCGCAGCAGTGGTACAAGCGTGTGGGTTCGAGTTCCACTCGGAGTAATGAATTATTAGCAATTTTCATTTTCTTTCTTCGTATATAATTTTGGGAAGATATGGATAATATATACATAGTGCTATATATATATTTTACTTATGATCTCTATAATAAAAATTAACTTAAAATGATATACTGACCGTTTACGTGGCACATGCGATTGTTACGATTATTGGTGTCGTGAGGATAGTCATCAGGTCTTCTGGTTCGCCGAGATAAAGTGCCACCTCCTGCATCACCGTTAAATACTTCCTCATCTTTAAAAAAAGTTGATTGTTTTTTTTAGCTTTATGATACAGTGGGATACTCCCATATATAGCAGGATAGGCAAAGGGAATCTAGTATTAAGACGCTCCACTCCACCAAGACTCTCCACATTTTGAAGCATTGTGTATTGAGTGGCGAAACTCAACGCCGCGCTTTGCTTTGGTACCGGATCGAAAAATAAGAATATAATAGATAATAAATAAAAATTCATTTCCCGAGTGAGAATCGAACCCACAATCGTCCATTTAAATTTAAAAAAATAATCCTACGAGAATTGGCATTTTAACGATAAAGCAAGATTTAATTTATCTTTTCGAATTCCTATTTAATTTTATAAAATTTACATAATGCTTATGCTATAGCTTATGTCCATTTAAAGTATACTTTTATGAAACGTCAAGTGAAACAAGTATATATAATCGTGATATGATCCTCAAAGGAAATTGCAAAAGTTTAAGACGAAAACTACACGTTGAAAACTGCTTCTGGCTTACTCGTAAATTATTTTAAATTTTACTGTAATATTTTCAAATCAGTTATTATGCTCGCCTCACGCTGTATTCCGAACAAAGCGGGGTAGGCAGAGGGAACCTAGGAACCTACTGTTACCCCGTTCTCATTAAGAGCGCATCCATAACCAAAATAAAAGATTAATTGAATAAATCAACTTGAACTTTGTTAAATATAAAAAGTGAATCAATTTTAACCAGATATACAATATAGTAATTATTCATTATGTAATAATACCTTTGGAATTAAGATTTTTTCTATAAAAACGCCGATTTGTGCTTTCTAGAGGAAAAGGTGATGCTTGTCTTTGGGGACTACTGATGTAGCAAGGCGGTTCTTCTCGTTTATCTGACCTGTATATGCGTCGCTGTTCACCTGTAACAAAAGATAATTTTAAGCAGAAGTATCACAAAATTCATACGTAAATTATTAAAAATAATATTAAACTTTATTGCTAAGTAATGACTAAAGAAATAAAAACGATTATTATTGATTTAATCAGCTAGCAGATAACCATTACAGTAAGCCCGTTTTCTCTGTCCTAACTTATAAAAAATCAACTTCACGCTGTACCCCACACATAATAAGGTAAGCAGAGGGAACCTAGTATTAAAACACTCCGTTCTGCACTTTCCACCGAATTCAGAAGCCATTGCGTGTTGAGTGGCGGGACTCTACCCTGCGCTTTTCCTAGACACCACAGCGAAGAAACGAAAATATTAAATATTTCATTTCCTAGAGTGGGAATCGAAACCAACAACCTATCGCGTTTGCAGTCTCACACTTGTTCCCCTGCGCCACGACTGGCCTGTTATTTTTACTCTTAACTTTACTTATTTAATAATGGAAAACATATTTTTGCCTTTTTATTTTATCATTAAAATTACACAATAAATTTATAAAATAATTATATAAATAAGCTTTTGTAGCTAAGTATAACAAGGTTATGAATTTATTAGAGCATATATTCGAGTCTGTAATTCAAAACAATAATATACAAATGTACACGGTGTATAAATTAAGTTGCGAGCCCTCCAGCGCTGCTTACACTTGGGCAAGCAAGCAGCTTAAAGCTTTATATTTGCTAAGTATACTAATGACAGAAATGTTAATATTAGCATACCTTTTGGAGTTTTATTAATATTGAATATTAAAATAATTTGAACTTGGCTAACGTTCAATATATGTGTGAAGTATTGTTATCTTTTAATTTTTAATATTGTAGAGTCTCCATTGAGTTTAATATTTTGTTAATCTATCCTCTTAAATAAGCTAACTCTAGTAAGTAAATATATAAGTTGTAGAAAAAAATACAAATCAAATTAACTAAATATTCAAACTTTAGTTTTATAGATAGATTTTCCAAAAGATTTCAAACAAGTTATATAAAAGTTTTCAGCTGTGAATTTAAATTAACAAATTCTTACAACTGATAAACAAGTTCTGGAAGGTAAAAATATACTTTGAAAATGTTACAGTTGGAAAACGAAACGTGAATAAATTTGTACGTAGGGGGAACCAACCGACGGATGATGAACTGCTGCAAAACTTCTAAGTAAGTTTTCCCACAAGAATGTCAAAGATTTTTAATATAAAATTAACTTTTGACTGTAAAATTCTAAATAAAATTCTAAATAAACTTCACCAATGAAATAGATGTTTATAATGCAAAAATAATGTAAGCAAATAATTTGTTTTTTTGCAAAATAGGATGATTAATAACCAGGATCCATTCCAACGCCAGTCTATAAGTTGTCATCAGCTATCTTCCAAAATATATCATCAGACTAACTCGATGATATCATAATATTATAAAGTCTATATATTATTGCCAAATATTCAGTAATTCAGATTATTAAATTTCTGTTCTGTCCTGTTCTTTATATTATGCTAATTGAGCACAAAATCGCTTCGCCAGTGTCACGTTGAATGGAGTACACACAGTTACTTGGTAAATATGTCAACCTAATAAAAGTGTGTTAAAAAATTACAAATTTTGTTAACATAAGTACTTATGTATGATTTTGAGACAAAATCGACGCTAAGCTTCTAACTTAAATTTGAGTATAAATAGCAGTTATTATAGGATTTAAATATTACATTAATGAAAGTTACGGTTGGTATGTTGCCAAAGGCATAATATGAAAGTAAGCACCGTGCTCAACGAATCTACAAACTCAATTAGCAACTAGAGTAACCACAAAAACGTATGTATTATATTTAGACATACTGTGTACTATTAAGAAAGGGGAATTAATATTATTGCTTAATCTTTTTAGTTTGAGGTACAAATGAAAAAATGGAACCATTCATCTCAAGATCGTGTAGTAATATAAGACTGAAATAATTTCAAGTATTCAGGTACAGGGCCCCACTGTCTGTAATAATAATAATAATAATATAATACTTTATTGCACAAATAAGAGAGAAGAGAAAAAAAATACAATTAATTAGAAATACGATTAACAAGTGTGCAATGGCGGCCTTATCACTAAAAGCGATTTCTTACAGGCAACCAAAGAAAAAACGGAAGGATTAAATTTAGAAAAGAAGGCAGAAAAAAATCAAAGATTTTATGCATGGGTGAACCGATTTTGATAATTTGGTGAAATTTTGAAGTCGGTGTCAAACTAATGCTACAACGACCTTACTACAATATCTAATTACTAAGCCTGTTTGGTTTACTTGGCACCGACTTCAAAATTATAAAATCTTTGTCAAATTATTTTCGACTTTTTAGTTCGTTGTTAAAAGCCGGTTTTTCTTTTTGTCAAAAATTAATTTATTATGAAAATCGCCTCGTTATCAAAACCAGGGGTACTTGGACATACAGTTATGGAATTTGGCACGCCGAAAATGAAATTTTCAGATATTTAATAGAAATTTCACTGTGCAATATAATAGTGAAATTAAACAGATAAAAATATTATTTGGAAATAAAATTTTATTATTCTATAAATAAAAATAAAAAGGTGATATCTAAGTTTTTCTGAAAATACATAGCAGGTTAGGCAGAGGGAACCTCTTCGTAATGTAAACGCGACAGGTTGTTTGATTGATTCCCACAGTGTGGCGTTGAGGGATACAGTGTGAAGCTGTAAAAATAAATAAACCAACGTAAATATAATTTTTATATTATTATTATTAGTCCAAAATCTCAGCACCTAACATTCATATTCGAGCTTTGACAAGTTCAATTGCATTTAAATGGCAGGTGCAACCACGAGGCACGCCGCTGGTCGCTGCGGACGAATTTGCATTTTTCACTCCATTGTACTCCAACTTTGAACAATGAATATGTAAATTCCCACCTTTGCTACTCTACCACTAGCGATTTTATTTTTTGGCACAAACAAATATAATTTTATATTAGGCAAGATTGAGAAAGTTGTATAAAAGCCATTACAATAATTTACCGTTGTAAACTAATGACTCGGGCATAGAATACTTAAGTAAAGACCCAAGAATAGGGTAACAAAGTTTAAACATTTTCCTCGGCGTAAACTTTCAAAGAGAATATTTATCAAATAATTGGTTGCTGAGGGAAAATAATAACAGATTCCTAGTGTTTCATAACAAAAATGACTTAAAATTAAATTTTCACATTCAATCGGCCTCGTCCCGGTCACCTACCCTACCCTGGGGGACCATCGACGTTGACTTTATAGGTACTTGACGCAATGCTTACATTAATAATAATATCAATTATTTGTTCGCAAATTTCCTTTTTATGTCAACGAATATTATTTATCAAAAATGGAGGAGAAATTTCTTCGAAGGTAAACAATTAACAGACAATGACGAATTTGTAGTAAGCATTAACGACTTCCTAGATCGTGGTCATTAAGCCGAGACATATAAAACATTGACTGCACAGAACCACTTAGAACGTTTCCCTAGAATTGCGTGATAGCAACACTTAATTTACAAGCTACATTTAATTTCAACTATTTTGAGGCTCACGTTGGAATTTAAATATCTGAAGATAAGAGGCTCACGCGAATAGCGCGCCGCCGCAAAGCCGCCGCTCTGCTTAATTTACGCTACAAATAAATGAACGCTACGTCATACATGGAGAATAGCTCGTGGAACTCCTCGGATGCTTGTAAACATAATATGAATGTTGTTTTTAATATATATTATATAATCTTAACATAACAAAATATGAAATAAATAAATAAATTAGCTTCATGCTGTATCCCGCCCACAGCAGGGTAGGCAGAAAAAATCTGGTAAGTTAAGACACTCCGTTCCCCACTTTCTCCTGAATTCTGGAGGCATTGCATGTTAAGTGGCAGAACTTAATTTCTGGAGACATTGCGTGTTAAGTGGCGATTTGCCTCGACCCCAAAGCGAAGAAATGGAGATATAAATTAAAATAAATATTTAATCTCCTCGAGTGGTAATCGAACCCGCAACCACTCGGTTTTACCGTCACACTCCGTGCCCCTGCGCCATCAATATAACAATATTTATAAAGGAAATAAATTGAACATAGCGGGACCCGATCTCGCGTTTCTTGGAAACTGTCCAAGAGCTCGCTCATAAAAAGCACACAGCAAGCAAGCTACATCCAAATACCTAAGTGTTGTAAAGATATATTTACAAATATCCCTGCAGCACTTGTAACAAGCAAATTGTAAATTTTCAATGCAATTTTAAAGTTCTATATATTTTTAATTGGAACCTTCACTAGGTTAAGTCATTTTCCACTAAATTCTGATGGCATTTCATACTTAATATTAGAATGCAAGACCGCGTTTTGCCTCGATAGCAAAGCGAAGAAATTAAAATTTTAAATATTTAATTTCGTTGATTGGGAATCGAACCCACAAACTTCTGTGCTGCCACTGCGCTACGGCGACAAATATTGTAAATATGCAAACTATAAGTATTACACAAACAAACTAATACTTATTCATCACAGTTTTTGTCCGTGCACGCGCACGATCGGAGCAAAGTGCAGAGATTAGATAGGCAATTACGAGTAAGCCCGGCCACGTGCGTGCCGCTCTCGCAAACCTATGGGGATTAATGAAATTTCTTCAAATATTCCCTCTGCACGGTGCTATATGCTCTTTCAATTCAATTTCTTCCTTTACAATTTAAATTGGCTAGACTCTATAGAGTATTTAGAACGATAATTCAGTTTTATAAGTAATTTGTTGTTTTTGTACTTTATTTCTTCACTTCGTTGACAAGTCAGCTAACAATAGTTCTTCATCAGAAATAAGGGCTTGACCCGTAGACAACAATTGAGAGCATTTGATGCGTAACAGATTAAACTTCAATTATACTAGATGTAATTAAATATGTATCTTATCGAATCCCAACGCAGGCCGGCGGATCTTGTGAAATATTCAAATTCCCCGTTGGGTAACTAAACAGAATAACCAATTAGACGCTCTGTGATAACATTACTTGCCTACTTACTTGTTATTACAGGGCCGGGAGCTATGGTGGAATTTTCTTTATATATACATATGTATTTCTGATGTTAATGAACTTTCTCACAAGTTATGAGTAAAACAATGCATTTATTCAGTTTTTTTTTTCAGCTTCGCGCTCTATTCCCTATATAGCAAAGGTAAGTAGAAGGAAACTAGTGTTAAGACACTCCGTTCCCCCCTTACGGCTGATTTTTTGAGGCATTGTGTGTAGAATGGCGGAAATCAACGCCTCATTACCCAAACGGAGAAATCAAAAAGTTAAGTATTTCATTTTCTCAGAGTCGGAATCGACTCTACAACCTGTCGCGTTCATAGTTACACGCCTGGGCCCTGCGCGCAACTGACCTCAGCTAGATTTCAGGCATTATTACATTATCAGTTGCCAGTGGCGCCTCACATAGAATAAATATGGGACAATTAATATAAAAATTAAATGTATGTATTTATGTTCAGCTTAAATGATTAACTCCGTATAAAGTTTATCAAAGTGCGTTCGGTTTTGCGGACTTACTCGTTTGTAGCGTCAGCGGTAATGACCCGTTAAAGCTACCTGTTACAGCCAGGGCTGCGGTCACACGGAGTCAACTGCGAGCGTTTCAGCGAAAGAGAGTAGACGAGGTTGTTCACAGCCTTCCGTGACCTCCCAGCGTACAAAACGACAAAGAGGTACTGGAACATTTACTGAGAAAATAGCTGCAGGGTAGGCCCTCGCTATTGTTTTCTTACAGAGCTGCCGCTACCCGCTCCCGGCCGCGTTAAACTTGCTCAGTCTTCATAATAGGTGAGGGATAATGAATTTGTGCGACGCATTTCTATCCTTTGTTAAAGTCAAAGTCTGGCCCGCAACGTGTTTATTCGCTTTTTTGACATGTAATTAATTTGCACTTTGTAGTTTACCACATTAGCCTGGCGTAAATAATATAAGCCTTTTGAGGTACCTACTTTGAAACATTACTTTGAGATCTTTTTATAAAGTGGAAATAATGATTTCTTTTTAAATTATAACATGGAATAATAAGCAATTATGACTAATAAAATTTCCTTACAGCTTCACTTTAATACTTTGATCTAAGAATTACATTAAATTAAAATGCTATTCTATTAAATAAAATGAAGTACCCTCCAGGTAACCAGTGCCTTTTTATTCGCCAAAGCATCCGTTGTTCTAAAGACACAGCGTCGCGTACCGCAGGAATTTCTAAATCTTCATAAGATAATGGATCGCTCCCAAAGAAAAGGACCTCCCGGGCTTGGAACTTTGTTGAATTCCTGACTCGTAATTAATAAAATTACTTTTTGGGAGCTTTCCTCGACTTCAAAGAATTTAACATAAAAGAAAAAAGTTAAGTAGATGAATTATTTTTGAATGATAAAGAGAATAATTTTAAATGTTTATGCACTTAGAAGGAAAAGTTTTCTTAAAATACTAAAAAGTTTCAAATATATTACTTGTAGTTTATTGAATATATTGTTATGTATTAAGATTACTAATTCAATAAGTTGAAATAGTAAACAGTTTCACGCTGTATTCCGCACAAACCAGGGTAAACAGAGGTAATACAGTGTTTATACACTGCGTACTATAGTAGTTTAGAATATTTATTCATATAGGTAATTCTATTTGGAAAGTCATTATCGTATTAGTTATGTATATAATAAACGAATGTTATAACAATAATTCAAAATAATTGTATCAAAGCATTGCTTAACATTTAACAAACAACCGAAGTCAAGAAGATACCTTGGAAAAATCATTAAGTGTGAGATATTTACCATAAATAATACTGTAAATCTAACCCACATTACAAAAAACAAAACATTTTCTATAAATTCTTTTTCTATGTAAAAAAAACACTAAAATCCAAATTATATTGCTTTAAGGTTAGATGAGAACAATAGAAAGGTCACTACAGTAGAATCAAATGTCATGTATTAGCGAAAGGGCACTGGCTTATCTATTTGGGATGTGTGATAACAAGCCCGCATGTCTCGTCGCGAGTGCAACGACACCACAATTAATTGTATGCGGTGTGTGGTGGTCTCATTGGCAATACCCTCATCATGTGAAACCGCGTTTGTTGATTGAAAATGTTCTGAAATAAGTTTTATTATTTTTTTATCACGCTGTATCCCGCATACAGAAGAGTAGGCAGAAGAGACCTAGTGTTAAAACACTCCGTTCCCTATTTAATTTTAATTTTAAATTATCTAAGTAATAAATGCATTTTTACGATAGCTGTTTAATTTTTAAAAAAGTTATATAATATAATAGCTATGTATAACGACTCTAAAGGACTGCGCGTAATGGTTAAGACGTATTAAATATTAAAAACAACTTTTACGTTATAGGTCCCTTTTATAATATTCTATGAATATTTGAATGTTTTAGTTTCATTTTATAAAAATCTGCAATTTTCTTTAATACTTTATATTGATTATTATACCTATTTTTATTTTCTACTTATATATACGATTATAATTGTTTTTCTTAAAAAAAAACATATTCCATCGCCATAATCATTATATAATATAACACATGACGAAAATACTAATCGACTAAACATTATATATCTTTGGAAATATTTGTCAACTCATTTGACACGCATCACGCGGGTGTCACGCTACTCCCCATCATTTCATTATTTACCTGTGGGACCCAGTCATGACTTCATAATGTATCAATAATGTCAATAAAACGTCCCGCCTGGCAGCCTTCTCAAAACCACCTGTCACGCTGTGAACATTTATAACAATTTTCTTTACATACGTAAATATGTTTATTTGGGTCTAAACACACTAGTCGTAGAATTTAGATCAATATTGGATATCGCATATGGAATACATTAATTTAGGCCGTCATGGCGCAGAAATACAGGCTTGTGAATGTTCACAATGTTCAAAAAAAAAAATGTTCAAAAAAATGGTTCAATTCACTCGTGAGCATAAAATATTTAATATTTTCATTTCTTCGATTTGGTATCAAGGTGAAACACGGCGTTAGTTTCCAGAAATTGATGAACGGAAGTATCTTAATAAGAAAGGAGTGTTTTAAGACTAGGTTCCCAGGTTCCCTCTGCGTAACTAATAAAAAATAGATACATTATTTGTGTACGTACAAGGAACGATATGAGTAAGAATAGTAAATTTAATCATCAACAACAAAATGGAGATATTAGAATTCTATAAATCTACATGATTGTGATTCAGGGGAGCTAATATCAGGTGCCTCTCCCGCTTTTGAAAAACAATAACGCGGGAACATAGCGCTGAAACCTTTATACAAAAGAGTCTCTCAATGAAGTTGCACGTAGAAGAATTTCCATGCAATAACGGGCATCGCTTCGACGAGGATTCTTGTGGAGCGCGGAGATATTGCGTACTTACTGGGCTTGCCTTCTAATAACACCAACGATACCGCTCGTGCTGAGAAAAATACAAAATGAAATGGGAACTATTCCTGCCTTATGCTTCCCGATTTTTACTTACTGTTATGATATTTCTATTTTTAGGGTTCCGTATTGTAGGAGACGCGGCCTACATCATGTAGCTAGAGCATGGTTAAGGGAAAAATCGGCACTCTACATCTGCAGTCGGTTGTTTGGGATACAGAAATAATCAAGCATCTTATGCATCGTTTTTGTTACATTTTGTTAATAAAAAGTTTATAATTATATTTGTAGTTCATTTCATACAAAATGAGTGCATATACTGTGCAAACTTATTTCTTATCTTTTTAACTTGTAATTCCTCAGACTGACATTTGCTTAAATTAAGCATCAAAGACGACTGTAAAATCTGTCTGTAAATCTGCAATATGCAAATGAAAGTGACATTGAAATGATTATTGAGTTAAGTTTATTAAGAATTTATAAGCATATACTTCATCAAGTAATTAAATAATCCCACCCAGAATGTTTCACAAAGCGAATTAATTTGAAATTTCTATGGTTTAAACTTTAGTAGTATGAGTATTTCATAATTTATTATTTATATTATAAACATTTTAATATTATATTAACAATTGGCTTAATGAATTAACGATTAAAGTGATTGACTAAATATGAAATATATTTATAGTAATCAATTCGAGGATTAAAGCACTGCAAATACCAGAGCTGTGCCAGACTAATCACATTAGTTGCCAGAGTCCGTGGGTAATGTAGGCAACAACCTAAAAAGCACTAATTTTCATGCCAGGCGGAACTCCAGAGCATACCGGACACATCTTTTATGAGCTGCATACATTTCATTTCCAAATTAATATCCCATTACCGTAGGAAATACAGTTTTTAGTATACATATACCTATTCACTTTTAGCCATAATGGCGGTGGAAGAACATTCATTTAATTCTTAATATGTTTATTTAAAATAAATGTAGTAATAAAAAGTAATATTACTTAATACGTACTTTACAAAATAAAGAAAAAAATCAATGATGAGTAGCTTGCTTGACACGATGCCATGTTCGAATAGATAAAATTTTTAACTATTTTCAGTTATTGTTATTATAAAGAGATTTGAATATCAATATTGTTCTAAAGAAGTACTGAATATTTTTTAATATCTCCAAGTATATTTTAAAATATTAGATTAATATAAAATATTAGATTAATAGAAAATATTAAATTAAGTATGGATGATTGTGTGTTGTAAAAATGAATATAAAGTTTTAATTTAAATTTTACTGTAATAAAATAAATAAATATAGATTATGTATGATATAGTATTTAAACCTGGATTTATTGGCACGTAAATTTTCCAAATATATACATTTAAATCTAACTAAATTATTTCAATTTAAATTTATAATCAATTTTATTATCCGTCTATAGTTAATTATTTTACATATATAATGATTCAGATTAGGCAAATATATCATTCCAAATCTGTCCAGAATACTAAATCCTCGGAGTCTTTTAAAAAAGACATTCTTAGAAACCTAATTACAGACTTACGTAGTATAGAGGCGTGTTAAGTAACTCTCCGACCCCACTTGTACAAAGTGGTTTTTGTCCCCAACTAAGACGTTATTAAATAAGGGTCAATGTCTTTTTTGCTCCCTGAAAAGTCAAATGTCAGTAAAATGTCTGCTTTATAAAGAAGATTATCAAATTTGTAGATTAAGTGTGTATTATTAAACGTAGAAAAATTAAACATTGGCCATATATAAGTAAAATATAATTATTATTGTATTGAGATCGAAATTTTTTATAACTTTTATTAAGTATGTTATATTTCCTTTTTTTAGCAATAGGCAAAAAATATTTTTACACATACTGTTTTCTATTATTAACGGTTTCGAAGGGTAACTTAAATTTTTTTTGTATAGTTTTCATTCTAGGAATATTATGAATATTCAAACCCGTATCCTTAATCGCGGAATTTTCCTATAGATTTTAATATCTGCTTTCACAGCCCTATTTATGGATATTTATTTATGCGGATGGATGCAGATATGGTACATGCCACGATATATTAGAAATCTAATTCTTCGGCGGAAGGCGTGCATGGCCGACTTTATTTAGTTAACATTTTATTATATTATTTTTATAGTAGCGCAACATATTTATGTATGTAGTATAAACCTTGTAAGTACATATAGATATTGCTTCATCAAGTTAGTTAGCATGACAGAAGGATAGGAAGCGGAGGCTGCAGAGGGTTTACGTGTAAAGTTTCCCTCATAAGCTCACCGCAGGGCGTTCTATCAATTGCCGTTTCCCTCTCTCCTCCTCCCTCCTCCCTCCCCCGCGTCCCGCAAGGCTCACTAATGATCCCACTTGTTAGGGATCAGTGTGGACTTTCGACCGTGTCACATGATGAATAACAAATTCAAACTTGATCCTGTTACGAAGCAGACGTCGAAGTCTAGTCTAGACAGCATATACTCGTATATTCTTATACACTCATTATTCTTATAAATATTATTTGCTAAATTTATTATACCAAAAGTTTAATATTATAACATTAAATTTGTTAATAGACTATAATATAGTCTACATTCTTTAAAGCACATAGGAAGAATTATAATTTAAGTAATTTGATATATTGATATAGAGACGCTATTTTGTATAAAAAAATATATATTTTCGCGTATTCGTTTAATTAAAAATAATATCTTACTGTCAAATTGCTGAGTAGCCTGAGCTAGAAGCGAGGCAAACACTCTATCGTCGAGCTGCGGTGGTTTCTGCGGGCGGTCCTCGTCGCTGCTGCTGTACCTATCGCCGGCCCACTCCAGCGAGCGCTGGCGCCGCACGGCCGGCGCGCCCGGCAACCCGCCCGGCAACCCGCCTGGCAACCCACCCGGCAACCCGCCCGACAACCCGCTCAGCGAGCCCGCCTTGGCACGACGACCCGCCCGCTCCATCGCGCTGCTTTATACCATTTTTAAACCTGGAAAAATTATACGTGATAAGAATAGTATTCATTATAATTGAATGGCTTATTGTAATTGTAAATTATAATTGTCCAAAAATATTTTGGCTGTCGCAGTAAAGTATCGAAAGCGAAAAATCGCAATATTTTCATCGCCCTTTTAAACTACTAAGAAGTGTAGTTTGATTGGTTTTTATTTTCTAAATTTCAAATAAATAGTTATTCAGACGTTTTTTAACGTGCTTATAATCAAAAACTACCCTTGCCAGTAGTTCAAAACAGCAATTAAATATTTTCCCCTTTTGATATATTACTTAGGGACCGTCGATTTGCTTAAATCCCAAGCAATTTGATTTGAAATAATTATTTTAATATATCAGTTTTTAAAATATTTTAAGTAGTTATACTTATATTACAACTCCTTATTCTACCGTTTTGTTATATCCATTTGCAACCAAAACACATGAATTAAAGCGACATTACAAATAAATATCGCAGTGTGTTATCAAAGCGGTAAGTAGTTAACGTTGGTTCTGAGCGGAAAAGAACAACTGTAATAAAGAGCCTACAAGTTGTTTAGTTAGCGACCCAACATAAATAGGAAGTTGCGGGCGTGCGTGTTGGAGCCCTAATCCGTTGGATTGTCTCGCGACATCGTCCGACGGCTTGCCAACAAACGGACCGACATTATTTCTTATTGACTCAGAAACGAGCCTCCGTACTATCTCAATTTGCGATAAGGTTACGTGGTCTCGTGGTAAAATTAATAAATGTTCCTAAGGTCTTGAATATTCATGATGTCTAATTACAGGCAAATGACGAAATAGTAATCAGTAAGTCAAGTAATTTTCAATGACATATTAAAAAGATAATTATGTTAAACGGCGGTATTTGACGATAATTAAACTTCCTTAATCTCACAATATAACATAAAAATAGTATGGAGAAAATTTGTGAAAGTCTTTGCAAATAGACTCCATACTAGTCTTTGCTAATAGTTTTGTAAAAGAAAATTAATCCAGTTATCACATAGTGAACAAAAATATTAATTTATTAATTGCAGAGAACGGAGTGATTTAACATTAGGTTCACACCGCCTTGTTGAGAAACACAAGAGGCGTTTAGTTAGTATTTATTAAAGAAAATATTGAAATACTATTTATGTTGTCTTTACGGCAGGCACTAAGCAGAAGGAACGTAGTGTTACGACACCTCGTTCCTTACTTTCGGCCGAACTCTGGAGGCTTTGTGTTTTCAGTGTCAGAACACAACGGCGTGCTTTGCCACCCTATCAAGACGAATAAATGAAATATAACAAAAAATATTTCCTCAAGTACAAATTAAACCCACAAACGGTTGCGTTTAAGACTAGCCTCTTTAATAATGTTAAAACAAAATAACGTACATACATTCATATACTTCTTAATAGTATCTTACATTTCAGCGGTAGCAGATCTAAAACAAATTAAGTCTGTATTATTATATCAGTACAGCACTTAAAAAGGAATGCTTAAATATGATATTCTACGTGTGCAGCAATTGTTAAGAATTGCACCACTCGTTTCTCATTTAATTTCGAATCAACAAAATAAACAGCGGCGGTTTCATTAGAGATTCACCGACAGTACACAGATCTACAAAATAATTAGACAGAGCAAATTATTTGAATATGAAACTAATAAATTACTTGAGAAGCATATTTTATTAAAAATTTAAATAAAATAAATTAATTCTTCATTTATATAAAAAAATAAGTAACATTTAACTAAGACCAATTATGTTTCGTCTGTGAGGACCATTTATCTAGAGTTTGTGAATACGTACGTATGTCAATGATGTTATTACATATTTTTAGGTCTTCGTTCCCATGGAGCACAGAAGAAATCAAGCTTTTAAGAATCTAAGTCAAGGCAATCGAAAGATACGAGTATCGTTTTTACTGCTTTTACAAACTTATAGTAGTGTAGTTCGTTTCAGAAAAAATGACTGCACATGCTCGCAAATTTAAGTTTATGAAGTTTTATAAATTGTACTTCTCATAGACCTACGTTTTTGACGGAACTACTATTGGTACGGAATCGTCAATGAGCGAGTCCTACTCGCACTTGACCGGTATTTTTTATACACTAAATATGACTTAGGAACACTTTGTGTTTTTAAGATAAAAAACATTTACTTTCATTAAAATATAATTCAACTTCTGATATTTTATATCAATATTTCTAAAAGTTGTAAGGTGATATCAGTCGGCGCGAGCTAACAGAGAACCTGATGGACTCTGACTGCTGGTTTAATATAAAGTAGATTCCTGTTTACTCGTCTGTGTCGCAGCGTTAATAAATTCGCCTCCTTCAGACCAATCTGTTCCGTTTTTACTCAATATTTGCTCTCATTATACGTAGAGTTCGAGATGCTATATTAAAGTTCCAACGTGAATGCGTGTAATGAAATTGGTTTTTTGTCGCTGTGCAAATACCTTTGAAGTTTCGTTTAAGTACTGCTTACTTTACGCATATTGATTATTCCTAAAAAAGCTTCTACATTACGAGGGCTTAGTTTTTTCTCGTCTCGTCAAATAAGAAGTTTCTTTTCAAAAAAAATTATAAATCATCCAGAAGACAATGTATAAAAATAAAATTCCACATGTAATTTTAGATCATCTGCTATAAAACAATAATTAAGATTATTATATTCTTTTCTTACTACTTCTTTAACGTCTGCGTATCCTGCAGCAGGGTAGGCAAACGGTGCCTAGTGTTAAGACACTCCGCATTAATATATTTTTTTTCATCCAACGGTAGTTATATTGTACATACGAAAATTAAAACACAATAAATCTGGGCATGAACCAAAACCTTCTAACATTATTTATTTTGAAATGGCAAAATAGTTTGTTCCACAAATGATACCATGAAACTTGATATGAATAATACAATAGGTGCATTTAAGAACAGCGCTCGTATGTCAAATAAAATACATTATAAAGACATCAGTATTGCGATTCCCCGTCACGTATAAAATAAGCGTAAGGCCAATGGGGAGCAGACAGGCATGAGAAATATGAACTCTACGCGACCGTCGCGCCGTGGCCTATTAAAACTGCATCTTGGAGTCATAGGTTGACCTATGCTAAATTAATATTAAAACTCGACTAGCATTTTTCGGTTAACATGGTAATACCAGAGTTTAAATAAAAAAAAAACAAATACCCCGCACACGGTAGGGTAGGCAGAAGAAAACCTAGTATTAAGACACTCCGTTCCCCACTTTGACCGAATTCATTGCGTGTTGAGTGGCAAAACTCAACATCGCACTTTACCACCAGAGTTTAAAACATGTTAATTACAATAAAACTCCATGGTTGTACACTACGCGACGTTTAAAGAAAAATGAAACAAACAGTTAGAATTTAACATTAAAAAAAATATATCAGTTGATACCTCTTTATACCTCAGTACCATTTTGGTGCTTGTGGCTTTTAAACTACTAATTCAATTTTCATAAAATATAGCTAAAATATCGCGATAAACACTAAGATGTAGCTGTAGTCACAGAAACACAGACACGTCAAACTTACAACATCCCTCCTTTTGTTTTTTTTAATTTACTGTTCTTTTTTAGATTGAGATAAAAGTAATTTACTTTAAATTGTTATAAATAAACCAACCAGTCCGTAGATAGAACTCTCCTCACGTCCTAATAATGGCGAGGCACATCGGACCACGTTCGCTAAATTCAACTAGTTTTCTTCCTGTGATTTATACAACACAAAACGAAAGAATTTTAAATTATATTCTTTTTTATTATATAAGAATGGATAAAAATAATAGTTTATTATGTAAACCACTTACACTTACACTATAAATTGTAATTAGAGTTACGTAGTCGAAGAGCTAAACAGGGCTTTATTATTAAGATTATTAAGACTCAGGCCGTCTGTCTTTCTATCCGTCTGTCACCAGGGTATATCTCATGAACCATGATAATTAGACCAGATGAAATTTGCACAGATGGTGTATTTCTGTTGCCATTATAACAGTAACTACTAAAAAATGCAATAAAATAAATATATAAGAAGGCTCTCGTACAACAAACGTGTTTTCTTTCGATTGTGAAACAATAGATATATTGTAAGTATATATTTTGTTTATTATACTATCCACAATCTTCAAATCTATTTATATAATCACAATTATCTTAACCACAAAATAAAGTTTAAAATATTCATATTAGAGAAGCTTCTCGCGATTCAATAGATACCGGCTAATCTTTTTAATCAACGAACAAACGGGTTCAAAATCCATTCGAAGTAGAGCTATTGTTAACCTCGCAATATTTAAGGTGAACTCCCTCTCATATATGTTGCGTGAAAATAAAAAAAAATCTTATTATATTACAATATATTAACCCCTACATCTTTTGCAAAAATATTAACAATTTCGATAATCAACTCACCTACACATAGTTTCTAATAATTTTTTGCTTCATTTTCCTTTCCAAACAACTAAAAATTCAAAGCGACGAAATGAAATACAACGAACGTTTGAAATTAACTCGAACTAATCTCAAAGTGGAAAGACGAACAAATATCATTAAAGCATATTGTCTAGCATAATTCAAAGCGAAATCGCAAACAGCAAACTTCATCAAATTCAGTTGCATAGCATGGCTGACTGCATTCATAAAATGACTGAATAGCTCTGTATACGGGCTACCTAAACCACGTATTGCTATATTGACTGCTAGGGTTGCGTGATAACCTGTAGGTACTACGAAATTAATTAATTTTCTCTTAAATATATGAATTTGCTGTCTTTAAATTGAGGAGAATGTATTAGAAAATTAACTTCATGCTGTATGTCGCACACAACATAGCAGACAGAGAGAATCTAGTGTTAAGACACTCCGTCCACCTGTTCTCGCCGAATCAGAGCCAAGAAAAGAGAATATAAATTTACACAAATGTTTTATATCCTCGAGTAGGGATCGCCACGACTGGCCTTCATCAATGTATTCCATAAGGTAATAAATAAAAAACTGAGCCTACCGACGGTTCTTTGTCAATTTTAGAATTGTAGGTCAACGGCAAGTACAATTTACAACAGTTGGCAAGTTTATGTGACTTTCACTGAGAAATCGAGGAGATTTTGGAGCAACATATAGGCTACCTTTTATTCTGGAGCTCTCGCTAAATTCCTGAAAAACCATGTCTGTACACGTACATACACATGTATTTATTATATTATATAATATGTTTGTATATACATACACATTATATTATATAATGTGTATGTATATATTTATATAATATGTATTTATTAATCAACTTTGTATAATAACACGTCATAATAGATATCCCGAGTGTTTTGTTTAAGTTGGGAGCCCTGGCTGAGACAGTTATCCACCAATAGAGAATTAGGAGTTAATTAATTTACGACGCGGCCGTAATTAGATATCCAATAACATAATTCGGATTAACATAGCTACACGAATCTACACGGATTTGTAAATAGCTGCTATTGATGTCTAATCGATTTCAATTAAGATGTGTTATTCTTAGGTTATATCGGGAACACTTAGTAAACTGTTGTTAAATTCCGTTTACTTGTATTTATAATTTATTAATTGTCATAAGAAAATATCGAGATAGCACCTAATATCAAAATTTTACGTATAAGTATATAATAAGTAGAATGTTGTACTATTGAAGTGTTAAAGTGTGAAATGTGAAAGTGGCGTACTTTGTTAATTAAAATTAGTTTATCTCCAAAAAAATTATAATGTGCAAAATGTTTAATTGGTTTTCATAAAAAAACGGCCTAAATGTGAGTAAGACTCTGTCTACCCCGACGTTCCGTACCAATTATATTTTCATCAATTTTATCTCGATATAAATGGTCTTGATAGACCGACGGACGACTGACGGACAACGAACTGGGGTTCCATTATTCCTTTTGAGGTACGAAACCCTAAAAAAATAGATACATATATTAATTATGTAACACAATTGTACATCTAGTTTTAATTTATAATATACTAGCAGACGCGCGCAGCTTCGCCTGCTTGTTTAGACTCTTAGGGGTAAATTCTAATAAACCATGAAACACGTGTTCAATGAAATATTTTAAGTCTCAATTTCAAATTTTATAGAAATCGGTGGCGATTTAAAGATTTTTCCATACAAACTTTCAACTCCTTATTTGTACCCTTAGGGCGAGAATTCTAGAAAACGATGAAACACGTGTTCAATGAATACTTTTAAAAATCTAGATTAAAAATTTTATAAAAATCGGTGCCTAATAAATTTTTTTTCCATACAAACTTTCAACCTCTATTTTACCCCTTTAGGGTTAATATTTTTCAAAATCCCTTCTTAGTGGATGTCCAGATTACAAAAGTAAACATCTGTCCAAATTCTACATTTCTACCATCAGCGGTTACGGCTGTGTGTGCGTCTTACCTCAGTCAGTGAGGACAACCCCTTTTTTATATATATAGATAAACATTAAAATGATATAATAATGTAATCTGTATAAATAAGTCGTCAACAACCTTAAAAGTATCATCCGCCTATATATCGATTACAGATACATAGAGATATTACAAATGTGTCTCTAATATCGACACATATTTATTATGATTTATGATCTGAGGTGGCACATATGATTTAGGCAGTTCGATCATCCCGGCAATGTTGTAAATCCATCATGGAATTAAGCGTTGAAATGTGGAATTTAGTGCTAGACTAGTCGATCCTCACTATTGTAGTTGTGCTAAAGATTATACCTAAAAGGAATTAAATACTATATTTGGAATAGGAAGGGAATAATGGACCATTTCTCAAGAAAAACAAGGAAACTTTCCTAAAGCCATAAAACAATTGGGGTAATTTATGGTGTATATATTGATAAAAGTGAATATTATAATAATATTCCCAATGTATTGTCATGTCCAAAGAACGTTATTGAAACATTTAATTTATAATTTAATGAGAAAATGCAAATTCCTAGTGATCTTCAATTTCCTAGACATAATACATATGTTGACAAATCCAATCTGAGCGACTATTGAACGTAGGGTGGTATAATTGGATAGACGAGAAGGTATAACGGAAGCAGGGTATGACGTCCACTAATATAATCCAGAGTCTAATCTGATATCGAGTCCAGGCAGGCGGACTCCACGCCAGTTAATTGGGTTGAGTTTAATCCTCTACAATGCAACTTTAGACTCGTTTCGTTGTCCACCGGAGTAACTCCCGCTTCCTGATGCCTCTTAGCTGCAAGCCCTCTTAACTAGCCATCCCAAGTTATTATATGGTTTTCTAAAACTTGTAATTAAAGAGACAGTTTGTTAGGCTCTTTGAACAAAATGTTTAGCTAATCAACAAATTATGTGAATATATATATGGTTATAATATTAGTTTTGTTTGTTAATTATTTAGCTTTTTAATCGACTTCTGTAAGAAAAGGAGGTTATCAATTCGACTGTATTTTTTTATGTTTGTTACCTCATAAATGTTAACTGGGTGAACCAATTTTGGTATTTTTTTTATTTGAATGGTGAAGCTTCCCGAATGGTCCGATATTTTTTTGGTCCGTGTGAGACAATGGTATCTATGAGAAAATCACATAAGTCCTTTATTTGCATTATGTATATGCGCGACAAATAGACGAATAAATCAATGTCACGCCAACCGATTTTGATGATTTTTTTATTTGAAAGAATACACTTCAAGGATAGTTTGGTGTAAGTTTCGCTAAGTTCCGATTATGGGATCCGGTCAAAATTAAGAAAGTTTGTTTTTTTTTTTTTGGTAAAAAATTGATTATACTGTAATAGATACAAGCAAAAACATTTTAAATTGATGTCAGAAGTGAGATTCCTGATCGTTGCATTTCTTTTCAACTAACCTCAAAAAAGAGGATGTTCTCATTTTCAACTCACTTCGAAAAAGGGAGATTCCCAATTCGCCCGAATCCTTTTTATTTATGTTCTTGTCAATATAACAAAATGTTACTTTGCACAAAAATAATACCTAATTAAATGAAGTTTTACATAGGACAACCACAACCACTCGTTGACAACCACTACCACCACCATCACGACTCGCTTAAGAAGTATCATTTTAAGATCTACCCATCACTTAAAATCGTAAAATAAATTAATTTTTAACAAAAAGAAAAACCGACTTCTAACAACGAACTAAAAAGTGAAAAATAATTTGATAAAGATTTTATAATTTTGAAGTCGGTGTCAAGCTAATGCTACAACAACCTTACTGCAATATCTAATTACTAATCCTGTTTGTTTTACTTTACTTCATAATATATATACATTATGTATATTAACCTAATGTTTCTTATTCTCTTCTGATTATAATATGATTTTTTTTTATAGTTTAAATTACATTTGCACTAAAGTGAAAAACATGTCAACAAAAATATCTATCCCGAACATTCAGTAAAGTTTCAGTTACATCAATTAAAATCACAAATTCCCTTACGAGTAACAAAGAAAAATCTACAAAACGTGTGTATTTCTTATACTTTTTTAGAATGTATTCTTTATATTGTAATTTCACGGTTTGTAAATGCAATAATCTACGGCAGAGAAGTTAATTCAATTCCATCGAAAATACATGGCCGTTTCCGAATTTCCTTTGAGACATGGAGCGTGCACCCTGCTGCGAGCCGGCACGTCTCTCTGAACTTTGGAATTCCAATTTTGAAAAGTTTCCCAACAAGCCAATATTGACAGTCACTGTCAGAAACCTATTTAGCGACGGGTCATCTTGTCCCAAAACAACTTTCATCATATATTCCTCGATCGATAGAATGTAAGTAGGTCAAAAAATATTTAAATAACAAAGTAGGTAACGTGACACCGAAAAATATCATTCAATAAAACCTTGCGCGTTTGTTTAATTGAATAACTAAGTTTCTTGTTTAAAAAGGAAAGCTACATAAATTTATTATTTTGAGCTACTATAAATAATAATAGTTATATATTAACTTAAAGTAAATTTCTTTTGTGCCTAAATAACGTAACAAGTTTAATTTTCGATTCAGGAAAAATTATTCTAAGGCAGCGCCATCTAAGGAAAAGATTTCGAACTACAAAGTGTTAATGTTTAGCGCCATCTAGCGGAATTCGCTAACATTAAATGAGAGATTTTCGTATTAGAGGTTGTAGTCTATATTTCTTATTGCAATGCTTTACTTTTAGACATATTTTATTTGATACATAATGTATATTTTTTTAATATACCACCTATTTATAAAAGCAAGTATTAGAAAATATTTGATACAGAATTTACAAAATGGTGGAGCCCTCTTCTCGACAAAACTCAAAAGGAAACAATAACATTTAGGAAAAATTATCTCTATATTTTTTACGTAAGTAATTTTTTTACATACTAGAGACGAAAACGCGGTTTCGTTCGCTTAAATTTATTTTTATATTATAGCCATAAGATTTTTATAAAACCATAGTATCCTATTTCCTTTTTTAATACCTCTATGAACTCTAAGAATATGTGTACAAGATTTCATGATCATCAGTACTTTTGGCATGAAAGCTTAACGTACAAACTTACATTCACTTTTATAATATCAGTATGATGCCGGATAATTATAAAATAAATAAAAATACGATACACTATAAAACATTATAACAAAAGTGTCAAAATAAAATATTTATGGTGGAGTTGCCACAAAATGCAGCCATAAGATGTAGTCCGCTTTCAGTGCGGCTCATGGGCTCATGCGGCTCATACGGCTCATAAAGCAGCGCAGTAGTCTATTGTTGTTGGAGTACAGCTTAAATATATTAGCGGTCTGCTACTAAATTGGCAATATGTTGTGTGTGTCGTTGTAGATTCCAATAACGTTACTATTATTCTCGTATACGACATAGTTCATATCCCTTGTACGATGTCCTCATACAATACAAATATATAAATAACAAAAATACTTTTATGTTATTATATTAGACGACTGCGAATACAAATTTGGAATAAAATTAATTACATGTTCCAAGCTCCAACTAACCACTACTTCGTTTCTGCATGGTAAGTTGATTGACCACTAAATGGGCACTTGAAACTTCATTTACCTGACATTTATATTTATCAACACGTGCAATTCATTTAGGATAACTCCTACAGAAAATCCATTTACAGTTAGTTTATCTTTAAAAAATATTAGTTTTTTTTGTTATGTTACAAGTCAAGTTACAAATCTAATTTATCTGTATGATAAAATTCGATTGATATTTATTTACGTTTATATTTCCATTTCTTCGCTCTGGCGTCGAGGCAAAGCGCGGCGTTTAGTTCTGCCATTCAACACGCAATGCCAAATGCCAAAGTGGGTAACGGCGTGTTAAGCACATTAGCTTCCCTCTGCCTACCCTGCTGTGTGGGGCTGTGTGGGGCTGATACAGCGTGAAGCTGAAAAAAAATATAATAATATGTAAAAACAGAATAAAATACGTAAATCTGCTGGTTTGTGAATACCTATCAATTCCAATAATAGAATGTTATTGAATATTGGAAGGCATTACTAAAATGATGATATGCTTTATGCTGCATCAACCAATAACAGTATTAGTCATTTATAGTAACAACGGCCTTTTCATGCTGTTGGTTCCTTTTTGTAAACAATATACGAGTATATATTTATTTAGATTAGATTTTGTAAATATTATATGCCACATACATAAATTGGCTCTATGTACCTACTAAAATTTCATAATTAATATTATAATTCCATTTCGTAGTTCGTATTTAGTAGATGTATAGCTCAAATTTAATTAAAAATAAAAAATCAAATTAAATCAGCTTCACGCTGTATCCCCTACACAGTAGGGTAGGCAGAGGGAACCTAGTGTTAAGACACTCCGTTCCCCACTTTCTGCCGAACTCTGTAGGCATTGCGTGTTGAGTGGCAGAACTCAACGCCGCGCTTTGCCTCGACACCAGAGCGAAGAAATGGAAATAAAAGCGTAAATAACTATTTCATTTCCTCGAGTGGGGATCGAACCTACAAGCGTCGCGTTATTGTCACACTCTTGTGCCGCTGCGCAACAACGGCCTCTAATTTAATAGCGAATTATATAAATTATGGATGTGCATACTCCATTATTGTAACTTTGAATTTGTAAAGAAAAAATAAAATCACATTCAATTTATTTTGAAAGCAAAATAAGAACCTATTGTAAATTTGAAAATAATATTTACACTACAGAAGATACATTAATTTAAAAAAAAGCTTTCAATATTTTAAAAATAAAAGATATACACCTATTTAAAACATTTCAGCATTATTCGTACAGAGCATCGCGCTTTGCCGACGTTATACAGACCCAGAAAACAAACATCCGAGGGTATCATTATTCTTTGAAGAAAAAAATATGTATTTTTTAATAATAGTAAAAAAAAATCATATTTTGGTTTTCAATACGACTAACGGTCGTTTTTAGTAACAGTCTATAAAAGAGTGCTGAAGAGATCCATCTTGAGCGTCGTGCGAAAAAGATTTAGGGTAACGAAGCTTATTTTTGGTGGATCTGACAGTAGGATAGTGTAGGGCCCATTACAGGCAAATTATGGCGGCCATTATTGCTCGCGTGCCCCGCGCCCGCCCGTGAGTTACACCCGCGCTGGGTCAATGGGTTTTATGTAAGAAATCTTTTACAGTTATCTGTCCCGATATATTTACAATATAAAAAGTTTAATTTATACAATGTCGAAGAATTGTCTCTCTTATTTGTTTTCATTATAAGCTTTTTTTTTCAGCTTCACGCTGTATCCCGCATACAGCACCTTAGACAGAGGAAAAATAGTGTTAAAACACTCCATTCCCTGTTTTCCGCCGAATTGTGGAGGTGGAACTCAGCATTCCGTTTGTCTCGACCCCAGAGCGAAGAATTGAAAACATTAAATATTTAATTTTTCCGAGTGGGAATCGAACTCACAACCTAAGGTCACGACTGGCCTAGTTATGAGCTTAGATGATGATATTCAATTTAATACATCTGTACTGTTATCAGTATATCACTAAAACTATATTTTAGTAAAACACTGACATCACAACATAGTCGTGATACGAACGATCCCAAAGCGAGTCAAACCAAAGTTGTATAAAGTTATGGACTAACTTTCAACAGCCAAGTAAATCATTTGCATCAACGGTAAGTTTGCATACTCGTACTTGTCACGGGAAGTAATTTTAATTACCATTTCGTGCCCTATTAGTTGGAAGTCAACAAAATTGGATACCTGATGAAACAGCTTAATTAGACAATTATTTAAGCAAATTTACCAACTTCCGGTTCAAATAAAATGTTTCAAGGACGGTAGCCTTCACCGTTCGTTCTATCGATAAGCCTAACGACGTACCAGCTACAATTATCCTCTTGATTTAGATAGTTGTCCACTGATGCGCAAAATAGAGGAAGCTTAAAATCGTAGTTGGATCCCAAGGCGACTACTAAACGGTATGTGGCCGATTACGGTCGAATTATTACTATCATTAAAGCCTGGGTCTCCGGTTCACTTGGGATAATGAGGGCGCTAGTTGCATTGTAATATTGCAACTGGTTCACCTATATACGAATTCGATAGATTTTAGACCGCCATAGCCGTCGTAGCAGAGGCATAAGGATGTGACTGTAAACCGATGGTCGTGGGTTCCATCCCACTCGAGGGGACATTTACTTAACTTTATATTTCCGTTTCTTCGCTCTGGTATCGAGGCAAAAGCGCGGCGTTGAGTTCCGCCACTCAACACGCAATGCCTCCAGAATTCGGTGGAAAGTGGGGAATGGCGTGTCGTAACACTATGTTCCCTCTGCCTACCCTGCTGTGTGCAAAATACAGCGTGAAGCTAATAGATTTTCCACAATATTGGACAAGTGCAGGTCAAAATAACTGAAATTTTGTAACGATTGCTTTTATAGAGTACTATTTTATTAAATTTTTAACAAAATTTAAACCATTCTCAAAACTTAGTCAGAAAAGTTCTGCTAGTTCTGTTATATAATACTTTAAAATAAACTATTTATGCATTTATCTGGCATCTTACGATAAACTTTCTGATTAAATCTGTAAAAAATATCAATTAATCTTTCTCTGGCTTAACTTCCAGTCTTTTAAACCACAAAAGAAGTCCTATAAACGCAAAGTTGCCGACCAGTCGGAGAGAGCGAAGATTGCTTTTGATAATAGAGTTCGGTCAGCAGGCAAAGTAAATCACTGCTCATTTCGTTAACGAGGTGCTTGATTGACGCCCTACCACTTGATTAAACTGATCAGTTTTTGCCTCTTATTAAAACACCTACATATATTACTATCGGGCTTACGTAGGCGATTTCTTTTTCAGCTTCACGCTGTATCCCGCACACAGCAGGGTAGGCAGAAGGAACCTAGTGTTAAGACACTCCGTTCCCCACTAATATTTAATGTTTAATTTCCTCGATTGTGAATCGAACTCACAATCTATACAGCGCTTGTCTGGCCTCAGTTTACATTAACAAACAATTATTGTTTCTAAATATAACTTACCTAACAAACTTTTGTTGATATGTACATGTATTTTTGTTATTATTTTATATAGAACGTAATATTTATAAATTCACTTTTGTTTAATTATTTTCAACAGTAATAATGCATAATTCATAATTTAGTAATATTTCAGAATTCTCCTTACAAAAGAATAATAATGGTTATAGTCGAAAACAAATAGACTAGTAATTAATCCTGTGGTCACACGAGCAAAAACGGACGAGGCGACTACATTATCCAATGCATCACCGCTATTTACATTAGCCACGTAGGTATATAAGTGGAGTTCCTATCAATGAATATTTAGCAGTGTCTCTATGCTGAAATAATCTCGCCCGAACATGGTCTATGTAGACTAATCATCTTCGTGGCCAGTCCAATCAAGGCGTAGGGACACGAGCGTGTGACTGTAAAAGCCATAGGTTGTGGGCTCGATTCCCGCTCGAGGAAATAAAATATTTAATGTTTTTATTTCTTCGCTCGTTGTTGAGGGGAAGCGCGGCATTGACTTCTGTCACTCAACACGCAATGTCTCCAGAAAGTGGGGACAGGAGTGTCTTAACACTAGGCTCGTCTGCCTACGCTGCTAAATGCATGATAAAGCGTGAAGTAGAAAAACAATATATATTTTAATTTAAAATTATACATTTAATTGCATTTCAAATAACTTGTAATATCAATACAGACTATCTCACCACAACCGAAGCGGAATTAATATCTACCTTATACAATAAATAAAGACACACAGTATGACATCTAACGAGGCGGTTCGAGTCCCGTGTAATTGGATCTGTCAGCAACAAACAGGCAAACAGGTAATTACTAACTGCTATCCTTAATAACAGCCCAACGTTAAGAAACTCGATGCTGTCTCCCCTCTGTACAAGAAATTAATTCTACAATCTATTGGTAATCTTTATATGATAGCAAGTGATGTAGAAAAAAATGATTTTAGCTGAACGCTGTATACGGCATTTAGTAGGGTAGACTGAGGGAACCTGGGAACCTTATGACACTCCGTTCCCATTAAGACACTTCCGTTCTTCATTTTCGTCATGAGTTAAATGACGGAACTTAAAGCAGCGTTTTCGTGTTTAGCGTTTTTTTGCCTTCATACCAGAGCGAAGAAATGAAAATATACATTTTAATAAATATTTCATTTTGTCGGGTGGTTATAGAACCCGAAACCAATCGTGTTAGCACACAATCACACACTTGGGCCTCTGCACCACGACTGGCCTCGTACATAAATAATATCAATAATATAGTAGTATTTTTCAAAAATTATTGAATTGAATTCTTGATATATGGCGTTTCGAGCATGCCAATTCAAAAATTATATATTAAGCAGTAGCTTTGTTTGTAACAAAGTATCACTCAGGCACCTACTTATTATTTTAAGCATAACAAATGATAAATAATATACTGCTTACATCAATTTTATAAAAAGAGATTTATTTTACTGTTAACATCATAGAATTCATATAATTTATTTTCTTACAAATAGAAGGAAACCTTAAAAAATAATTGACAAAGATGCTCAATAAAAGTCGTATTCATTTGGTGCCATGTATTCTAAATCATTTTATACGTTTAATTTTATTTTTTTAGATTTAAGCTGTAGCCTGTATTCCACAAATAGCAGGGTAAGCAGAGGTGGTCTAAATATCTATATTAACATGAAAGCTAATTTTGTTACGATAATTGTAAAAAGATTTTAATAAGAGTTATATTTTGCTACCATATAACTCGATCTTCTTTTATTTAGTCTACGGCGTATTCCACGCGAAGCGAACAAATAAAAAAAGTTAAAATCTCCGATTTTCATTATTTTTCAATATTATAAATTGTTAGGACTTCGAAGTCGTGACAGGTGGACTTTCACTCAAATCCCAATATCCAGTTTCAAAAAGTTATAAATAAACAAGCACATAAGAGGAATAGATTCCTCATAAAATAAACTTTTAAAATGTATTATAGGAAATTAAAATTATTTTATTTATCATAGAAAAAGACAGTTTTTTTATCAATTAAAGAATTACATACTGGCCACTTTTATTGTTTGTCTGAAATTAAGTAATAGTGTGTAGACAATAGTCACCAAGTTCTATAATGGACCCCGGACCCATTTAGAACCAACATAGGATGCAATTTGCTCCCGCTGCTTCGCCACCAACCTTTAATTTCCCTAGAATCTAACTAAATTAATTTGATATCTTAGAGTAAAAAATATGCAAATTATTTGACGATGAGATTTCAAAGAGTGCAAGTCCACACCACTCACGAATCCAAACTCCTATAAATGCTGAAAATTCATAGAGTTTTAATATATAAAAAAATTCAAAATCGGCCACCGTGTTTTTTTTATCCAACCTTGCGTTCTTCGTAAACACATATAAATATATAATATAATAAGAATTCCTAAAAGGTTTATGCATGATAATAAAAAAACCTTAAAAAGTTGGCATGTATGAAAAATGTTGGATGATATAGATATTCTTCGACAATATTACACTTCGATGAAATACACAAAATCGTTTGTACTTTCTAAGCAGTTCACTTTGAAACTCTGGCATGCTAGTGCAGTTATGAAGTCAGCAGTGGATTGCACTGAAGAATATTTGAAACGGTTGAAATATTAACGAAATGCCGAACAGTGTTTCATGTTTGTACCGAATATCTATATATTGTGATATTTTTATATTCCATCGCTTTTAGAAATCTTCATTATCAAGCCCCATCTCATTTATGTTTAGAGTCACATTGATTAATAATTGACATTTTTAGTAAATAGATAGAAAATTAACAAAATTAAATCGAATTTAATCAAAAGCGGCGTTGAGTTCTGCCACTCAACACGCGATGCCTTCAGAATTCGGCAGAAAGTGAGGAACGGAGTATCTTAACACTAGATTCCCTCTGTCTACCCTGCTGTGCGCGGGATACAGCGTGAAGCTGATTTAAATAGATAGAATTTTCTTAAATATTAATATAAATATAATTTATTTATATACCATATATAGATGATTTGCATTAAATAATTATTTAATAAATGGTATTGAAATAAAAACACTTTTTTTTAAAATGTTTTTCAGAAAACTTATAGACATACATTTTACGAGGCAAATAAAGTAATTTAATATTTTGTTTTTTTTTCTATCGATGCTTGCGGTTGTTAAAATATTTTTATTTCTCTGCCCTTAAATCTGAACCACAAAAAGGGTGTTAGACAATCGTCACTCGTATACAGCATGAAGATCATTTGATCTTACTTCACAAAGCAGGGCCTTCTCGCGCGGTAGGGCGAAGGTCTCTTGTAGTAAGAGGATTAGAAAGGCTCAGCGTAGTTCTCTAGGGGTTAGTGAGTGGCTGCCTCTTAGCTATGCAGCTTACTTTATGACGCTTTATTTTATCGTATGAGCAACATAAATATTCAAAGATAATCTTTAAATGGAACATTTTGAAGTAAGAAATTGTATATTAATTTTAGTCATTATTAAATTATACAGACGAAGTTCATTTTTATAACAAGTAGATGACGCATAAAATCGAAAATTAGTGTATGAATTCTACTATATTATTGCTAGACGATATTTAAGGTTTTTAAGTGTATGCTCCAATCATAATTAGTAAGGTCACAAGCTTTTTTTTACTAGTTTCACTCTGTATCCTGCCAAAACAGGATAGGCAGAGGAATCTTGGAACCCTAGTATTAAGACACTGTCGTTCCCCCTTTTCCGCCGAATTTTCGAGACATTGCGTTGAATGGCGGAACTCAACACCGTGCTTTGCCTAGAACCAGTAGAGCGAAGAATTGATTATAATTATATAACATATTTCACTCCTAGTGGAAGTCGAATTCACAATGTCACAGTTGACAGTCCCACGCTGCGCCACATAGGCCTGTATGTAAAAATATAATTGGCCAGAAGACATAATGTATTTAAAGATTATCGAAATTTATATTTAACATAAATATCAATGTGACTTCGAAAAAATGCAGAAAATTATTAACTTTGTGTTAAATACGATACATATCTTTCGTAACTTCCTTACATTTTACTTGTTATTAATATTGTTATGTGCAGTATAATAATGTACATGGATTCAGTGAAGATATTTAGGGATGTGATAAATTTCCTCGTATACTATATAATACCGAACAATTAATAAAATAGCGGTCATTATATTTTGCATGCGAATTTATGCACGTATCATAAATATTTTATTACCGAGTAATGCAAACCTTTTATATTTTCTAACAAAAGCTTTTCCAAGTGGTATTATTTAAGTTTTATTTTGTGGCCAATTTTAGTATTAATTGTAGCAACATTTAGCGATTTAGGAGATGTAAAATTATAGGTAATATTGACAAAAACTGTAAACCAAACGAAAAAAAACTAAACCTTTACTTAAAAAAAAACTAACCCTTTCTACACAGTCAAATAGTGGAGAAGTATAATGAATACAACAGAACGTTGCACACGATCCTCATTGACTACTCTCAAACATACGACAGCATTATTCACGAGGTAATATTTGGCACAAAATAATTAGACAAGTCCGATTAGGGAACCCAATATTGTTCATGAAAATATTTAAAAAAATATTGTAAAAACTGCATTACAAATATTAATAGCTATATATGAAATGGTGAGAAAAATCTAAATCAACTGAGATTTGCTGATGACATTATCTTTCTTTTCGAAGTGTAGAATAAACACTTTGCACATCATTTTCTTTGAGGAAAATCCGAGCAAGATACAAATAAATAAACAACGATAATAATGAAGCTAAATTCTGTTTGAACATAAAAAAAACAACAATACTAACGAAAAATTGAAAATCGAGATATAGGGATCAACAATCTAGTTCTCAAATTTTCTCTTACAGACGAAACTACTAAAGAAATTAAGAAACGAATAACCAAAGATTATTACAGGATAGATATAGGATACATAGCTCTATAAGGCAACATTACTTCAATGCAAAATGTTTATTTTCTGTTTGCTTATGGCAACATTTTCCAGGTCGTTACTCGTCGTCGTGTTCTTTCGTGTTGACTTACACTAAATCTATTGTACGGATTTATAAGCAATAAGAGAAGTTTAACTTTCACCAAATAAAATTATCACCCGACGCATTTATTAAACTTCATGATATATAACACTGTTTACTTCTCTAAAACGTGAGTTAGTTGATACAGAATACGTAAACAATGAAATATATAATGCGATAAAGCTGCAAGCTACGTAATGTTTCCTTATTGTTACTTAATTTATTTATATCCCGAGATGTTTACTTAATCAAAATAAACGCGCATTTTTATCATTTCAGCTACTTATGCAACATTTACCTAAAATTTTTTTTTTACTTTTATTAGCTTCACGCTGTATCCCGCATATAGCAGAGTAGCTAGAAACCTGAGAACCTAATATACTCTGTGTTCCCGTTAAGCCACTTCTGTTGCCCATTTTCCGTCGAATTCTGGGGGCATTTCTGTGTGTTCAGTGGCAAAACTTTACAATATTTTTATAATTCTTTTTTTCAATCAAAGCCTAGTGTCAAAGACTCTCCACTCCCCATTTCCGCCCAATTATTGATTTTTGAAAATTTTTGATATTAAAATATTAAATATTTCACTTCCTCGAATGGGAATCGAACACGCTTGTGGTCTTGCGCCAAAACTGGCCCTAATTAAGTAAGTCTTATAAAAAATAATAATAATGTAATAATTAAACAAAATAAAAACATTTTGCAAGCAAGAAACAGGCAACAAATAAAAAAATATCTTTCATATCATACATTGACAGCATCTCGCGTTGACCTGAAACCTATCAGGGAATAAATTACGCATACAAAACGTAAAGTATTTACCATAAAATCGTATACAAGGCCCTAAATCATAATACAATAAAATTTATAGCGACGGAAGGTCCGGCCTCGAGTGCTTGTAAATCAAGCCCGTTTTCTTCGTGTGACTAGAACGAAAAATCTTTCCTGTAAATATACTAGTGACTGCCATTTATCCTTCTTATTCTTAGATGAATACGTATTACGCCGCTTTAAAAACAACTAACTATTGTTCTGTTTTTATTATATAAGCTTGTTTAGCTATTTGAAATACGTTTTGTTTAAGATTATTCTTATAGATGAATACAATGTTTTATCTTATTACAAAACAACAGAATATGACATACGGTTGTCTTAAGCTTTGAACATAATAAGAAATAAATATTGAATAAATATGGAAATTTAGAAATATAAAAGAGTTCGCACAAAATTGTCATTGTATTCTTAATTTCTTATATTTTTAGGCTTGATGATGATTATGTTTTTCAGGCTTTATAGCAAATAGCAGTGTAGGCAGAAAATGCATAGGAAGAAAACTCTATTTTGTACTTTCTTCTCGAATTGGAAAAATTGCTGTTTTTTGCTTTTGCACAAAGATTGCTGAAACGGACGTCACGTTTTGTCTTACCAAAGTGGGAAAATGAAAATAATTTCCCGATTGGAGATTCAGCCCACTGTCAAACACCGGCCCAGTGCGCATGGGCAGTCTGTATTTATTAAAATAAACTGAAAGTAATATAAAATGCAAAATTGCAATGGACAACATCGATATTTACATTAAAAATATTTTCTACACTTCTTGTAAATCGATTCTTTAATCTATGTCAAATATTTAAAACGCTAACAAGCTCTAAATAAATGATGCATAAAGTAAAGCAAACCCTAAATAAATATTACTATAGGTTCATCAAAGCGAGATATCATTTTGCCTAAATTGTAGTGATATGAAAATTTAACTTATTGTGTTAAAATAATTCCTTTGTAACTTAAACAAATTTAATAATAATTATACCTATTGTTACTAATTTTCTAATTCGTTTTATTTAGTATCCCGTCGAGTCAATTAAATTAGCAGATTTAGAAAACGCTGTTGATGCAATCTCCCGTTTATGAATATTATAACAAAGTTTGAAAATTATCCAATTAATTCTGTGGGTGAGTTAATTTAACAAAAGCTTTTCATTCTTTGTTCCCAAATTATTATAATAATTATCTCAATTCGTTCATATACTTTTGTTGTGAAAGAGAAATTAATTTGTCATTTTTAAATATAAATTAATAAAAAATATATATTTAAAAATGCAACAAAACATATTCTTCCGAAGGATAAGGTTCCAGGTCATAGGTGTCTATGGCTGTAGAGAAGAACCTCCGCACAATACGCGCCGTCTCAAGTAAAACTGCCTTCTGCATCCGGTTCTTGAACCAACATCCAAGCGATAGCCTTTTAAGATGTTGGTCGAGGCCTTTCTCTATTTAACCGTTAACTTAAACCACTATCGGCACAATGATTGTTAAGTCTCAGATCAAAATTTTCGTTTATTTAAAAAAAATCCAAATGTTTATTCCAATTTATTATTATTAACGTAGTACTTTAACATAAGATTTATTTGGTCTTTTGTTTGATGAAATATGGAATATACAATTAATGTTCCAAACAAAGCCTCATACACAATTGCATTGAAGTAGGTTTTAATAATAATTTGTTTTATTTATTTTAGTATACTAGAACATGAAAATTGTTTATAATTGTTATTAGATTTAAAAGAGTTTCGAAATGTTGTTTAATAAATCTATTTTTTTGTCATGGCTGTTTATATACCGATACAATACACATGTAACACATTTTTTTTTGTGGGTAGTTCAATTTTAAGCTTCACGCTTACGGTAGGCAGAGGGAACTTGGAAACCTAGCGCTAAAACATTCTGTTCGCATTAAATCACTAGAGGCATTGCTTGATACAAGGATAAACAAATGAAAATATCAAATATTTCATTTCTTACAGTAGGATTCGAACCCACGACCGGTAACATTTACAGTCGCACGCTTGTGCCCCTGCGCTTCAACCGCCTTAACTTTTAGGTAGTTATTTTTAAAAAATCAACGCGCCCCAGAGATACAGTGTCAAGATGGTGGAATATAAATAATTTATTAAGGACAAGTTAACAAGGGTCTCATAAAGAAGGCAAAAGGTCGGCTATTTGTTTCCAGTGAGGATGGGTGCTTAGTTTTGTTATTTAGAGATTGAGGAGGTAACAGAGGTGCCAAGCCAAGCTCTAAATCCCGCAAACCTACTCTAATATTAAGGATACCTTTAAGTAATACTTATCCTCCCGGCATATATAAGAGGGCCCCGTTGAAGTTAGTTCGTACAATATTTTTTCTAGATTTTATTAGGTTTTATTATTTATAATTGGTGAAGAAAATTTTTGATAATTGATTGTAAAATTACTAATGAATTTTAAATTTTTAATACTCTACAATTTAAAAGCATAAATTTGTAGCATTTTATGATAGTGGGTTTTCTATAAACGAAATCACATTTTGTAAAAGCGAATCGAAAATTATTTTAAATTTTTAGTGTCTTTATTAAAAAACTCCGCCAATTACAGATATTTTAAAACTGTAATCACAACTACATTAATAAAAACTTCTCAATAATAAAACCATCAGGTTGGTAAAATTCAAATTAATCATATAAAAAACGCTTTGTCCACTAGTTTACTTTGTAAGTCAGTGTATTAAACATAATTCATTTTATTTTTGCTTGAAAATCTTTCAAATGAAGAAGTTTTAAATGCACACAAACTTTATTTATGGAAATGTGTGTCTAACAGCGCTTCAGTAGCTTTAAACCGGTTACAAGCGTTCCTCTGAACAATTGCGACGTAAAATACTAACGGAATAAAACAATACAGTTTCCTTTCCACCGCCATTGTTATGTAGGAGGCACAATGACTAAATTGCGGGAAAGCGACCAGTCTTAACGCAACCTTGATGGAAAATACCCACCCGCGACATTAAAGTACAATATTAAATTTAAGAAAATGTAATTGTTGATTTTTTTTTCAGCTTCACATACACACACATAGCGGGGGAGGCAGAGGGAACCTAATGTTAATACACTTCTTTCGCTAGTTTCCGCCGAGTCTTTAAGGCATTGTGAGTGATAAAACTCAACCTTTTGCCTTGGTACCAGAGCGAAGAAATGACAATATTAATAAAAAATAATTTATTACCCCGAGTGGGAATCGAACCCACAATCGTCGCGTTACAGTCACACCCTTGTACCGCTGCGCCAAGACGGCCTTGTTAATTATTTTAATTTATAGAAGATACATGCTAATTATAAAACGAAACTAATATAATTATACAGGCTTTTAATTTTGTTACGTTTTTGTAAAACTCCATTCGCAGTCAACAGCACCACAAAGACCATTCTTTACTCACTTATGTCTGTTTTTGCAAATGCTCGTGGCAGATGTGCTCTTACCAGATTTACTTGAAACTAATGTGCTGATTTCATATCTGAGTGATTTACTAAAATTTAATATATTAAATTACCTATTCTGGATAAATTTAACTTATATATGTAGATAGAGTGACGAAACTTAACGCTGCTCTTTGCTTCGTTACCAGAGCGAGAAAATGAAAATATTAAATATTTCATTTTCTCGAGTGGACATCGAACCCTCACCATATCTCATTTACAGTGAATTTTAGATATATAAACTACCAAATAAATGAAAATTAAAAATTTTAAAAGCTTTAACAAACAATCAATGTAAACTACACAATCATATATATGTGAGTCAAGTCCATATTGCACAATATAGAATATCAAGTGGCGATCCAATTAATTAGTCCAAATGCTGATGCAAACGGCCAACTGTAATTGCGATTTGTAAAATTAATGCTAAGTTGGGCTGAACAGCTACGGCTCTAGGTACTACGATTTATAACCACTCAGCCCGTTAATTTACCACAATTACGTTATAATTGTAAGCATTTGCATTGTAGGGCGTAAGAGCTCACTTCAGAATGAGTTAAGAAATTTTAGCAACTGCTAGGATTGTAAGGCCTAGTGTTTTATGCGGTTGTTATTATTATTATATATTTATGCGCACTGTAATTTTTTTTTCAGCTTCACGCTGTATCCCGCATATAGAAGGGTAGACAGAAAGAGCCTGTTATTAAGAGACGCCGCTCCCAAATTTCCACCCAACGCGATTTACCTCTAAAAAAATATATACTTTTATCTATCTATAATACATATTTTAAACCTTGCCTTTGTTTAGTTGCCAAAAGTATATCACAGTTCTATCTTCGTAGTTAGTCTGGGGTACTGTTACTTACTTAGGTTGTTTAATTAGATTCTTGTTACTTTAGCCCATATAAACAAGGCACTGTTAACCTAAAACTTTCGTAGCAGCTACTTTAATATTTAGTTATATGATATTTTAATTTAATCATTACAAGGCCGTTTTTAGTATGTTAGATTACATATTAAAGTCTATTTTCAATTTAATAAATGTGTGAATAGGTCCTAAATAAGCCAAACAATGATGAAATTGGACCCGTGTGGCGCAGCGGCACTAGGGTGTGACTGTAACGCGACGCTTGTAGGTTCGATCTCCACTCGAGGAAGTTAAATAGTTATTTACGCTTATATTTCCATTTCTTCTTATTTAAGTTCTGCCACTCAACACGCAATGCCTCCAGAATTCGGCAGAATGTGAGGAATGGAGTGTCTTAACACTACGTTCCCTCTGCCTACCCTGCTGTGTGCGGGATACAGCGTGAATGTGAGATACAGCGTGAATGTGATTTTTTTTTATAACATGTCGTTTTGTGAAGTCAATATTAAATATTCCCTGAACATAATTCGAACAAGAGCAAACATGCCAATTTAAAAATTATATATGTGCAAATCGTGAGCTTTTGATCTTAGAGGGCAATGTAAATGGAAATGTGTATGTACGAGTATATTTTATAACCAATACTGTAAAGTCGATGTATTACAAAATCAATTGTACCGTTGTAAAACTGGTCGCTTTCTAATTGGATTATTTAATTTAATAAATATGTTTTATATTGATATCACACTATTTTCTATAATTAACCATTACTTCTGGTGACTCGAGTGCAGAGATTGCAACAGAAATTGAAATTATAAGCAAATCTATAGGAATATTAGATACTAGCTTCCAGCTCGCAGCTTCAACTAAAACTATACTAAACTAGCATAAACTACACTAATCCGTTAAGCCGTTTTTGAAATTAGCTTATATAAGCTCACAGACAATCTGAAAAAAAAAAGTTTGGGGCTTATTACATTAATAAATGCCTCCAATAATATTTTTATACAATTTCTACGAACAAACAGTAGCCTGTTGCATATTTAGTGTAACTAGAGAATTAATTGACGAGTAAGTTACTAGAGCAACATGTATGTAACTTTATACAAAAGTATACATTGTCAAATATATATGTATATAAAAATTATTTTTACGCATTATTAAAAATATATTAGCAGAAACTAATTCGCATAATTTTCTTTAGATCGGGGACAAAATGTTTACTTCATAATATGAATTGATTATTACACATACTTGTAATAATTAAAGTTGAATTAATTTAACTAAATTGAGTAAATTGTTTTAACTTAGAAAGGAAAAGTGGGAATAACGTTCATTTGGTATCATCTATCGAAAGAAGACAACGTCAGGTTGTTTTTCAAACACTTGGTCTAAATCCATTTCGTAGATTTTTTTTGAGCTAGTGTTTTCCTCTTGTAGCATTTTCACCACTGACAGTTTTAAGGTGCTTATAATGCCCTAATTGAAAAATAATATTTTAATTTTAACACTTTATAAAGCGCAAGACGTATCAATTTTATTTTTATTTTCTTGACTTAGAATATGTTTTTCAATTAATTAAAAAGCTAAATTTCACATTAGTACTGTTGTATATAAAAATATACACCAAATATAAATATATTCAAAAAATGTAAGGCATTCTCAGCATCATAGAAGTCTTTAATGTACATGAAATAGTTTGCAACCAAAACTTTTATACGCCTGGGGAGTTCTCCTTTAAGCAAAAATAAAATGTATATTTTTTTCACATACAACTGGCATGAATATCGTGACTAGGTAGCTATATCGTTATTCAAAAGATTTTGTTTTTGTTTATTTTGTAATACTTTGTGCGCATTTTACATTAGTTGCAGCTAATCTTACTACTATAATCGAAACTGATACCGATAATTAGTATTAAAATTTAGACATATATATATCCAAATGTAATATGAGGCCAACCGTGAGGCACAGGCTCAATTATGTGACTGTAAACGCTACATGTTGTAAGTTCTATTCGCAGTTGACGAAATGAAATATTTAATATTTCCGTTTCTTCGCTCTAGTGTTAAAATAAATCCGCGAAAAGCGGGAAGTGGAGTGTCTTAACACTAGGCTGCCTTACCTGCTAGAAGAGGGATACAGAGTTAAGCTGAAAAGAATAACTGAAAATTCACCAGAAAATTATTACATAATTATTTACCAGAAAGTTCTTATTTAAATACATTATACCCATCTATGAAATCTCACTTTATTAAAAATTAAATACGCATCATCCGCCATAATCTCTATCTACATGGAGTGTGTCACACACCAAACAAAGTAGAATGTATAAAAGTGGTGTGTGGCGAGGCGTAAATCCGAAGGCTCCATGTCAAAGTATTAGCCGAGTTACGAGTGTCACTCGTGACAAACGTCATGACGTCATACGTCACGAGCAGCGTGGATAGTAAATAATTCAGCTGCTCACCGACAAGCGTGCCCTTTACTTTCAAAAGGATAAGAGCTCTAGAGCCCACATCACGTAATGACTGCCTATATTCTATACAGGTGCAGGTACGAGGAAACATTTGATTTGGAGGACTTAAGTGATATTATTTGAAAGAATGCTTAAATAAATCTTTTTTTTAGTTTTACGCTGTTTCCCGTATATTGCTGGGTAGGCAGAGGTACCTGGAAAGTTAATGTAAGCACGCTCTTTACCACTACGACACTCGTTTCGAATTCTGGAGGCGTTGTGAGTTGAATGTCGGAATTTAACACTACGCTTTGCCTCAACACCAGAAGCGAAGAAATGAAAATATAAAATATTTAATTTGCTCGAGTGGTAGCTGACACTTTGCCTTTTAATAGTAAAAATATTAGAATTTATTTTAAACATATTACTATTTCAAATATCATTCAGATATTGCTGAAATGTATACATTTGTTTAAATTGTATACATCAGAGTACATAATAACTGTTACTTTTGCCAAATTTGCAAGAACTGAGGTAGTAAGGATTAGTGGATATTTTCGAGGAGCCTTTAACGATTCGTGGCACGTAGTCCAAAACAAAATTACCCCGCGGCCGGGCAGCGGGAAGCCAGCCAACTCTCATCATATTAAAGCGTGATGATAATGAACGTACTTTATGTTTCTACTTCTCGAAAATGTATGCTTTTACACAAGAAAATACGACAACTACTTAAGCTTAAGATAAAATGGTGATACTTGAAAAATCTTGAATTTGGGCGGAGTGTTAGTACCTTTTTCGTGCTTATAATTTTTATGTTTTAATGACTTGGCAATTATAGATAAGTGTTTACTAATAAATAATGACATTTTTATGTTAATAAATATTTTATCAAATTAACAAAGAATAGACTTAGAGACACGTTAATATATTAACATATATATTTTTTCTATTTTCTGACAAGTGCTCAAATGTTAGTACAAAATACAAAGACGGTAAATAGTAAAAAATCCAATTCACATACCTATACTGAAAAATAAAGTATTTATACAGCACAATTCGGTGCCTTGAGTTCCATTTATCAACACAACGTCTCGATGGAGAAACAGAGTGACTTAACTCTAGAATTTCTTTTCCTGCCCTGTTTGCGAGAAAAAGCATGACATGGCTTTTCGAATATGTCATTCCAATTTCTACAGTAAATATTTCTCTTCGAGAACACTTATCCAAAAAAATAAAATAAAAGTGTACCTGGCAACAAAAGCAAAGATAAGAATCGAACAATTGTCACTCGTTTAAAAGTTAAATTAGTTCGGTCAGCATTTTTCTCGCTCAACGTCTGAATAAAACATAAGACTTTTTAGCTATCCTAATGAGCTAGCTAAGTCTTTGTTTTCTTGGTGACTGCATAAGATCCAAATGAAAGTGGGACCAGCGGTGGCGTGGATCAAATCGCACTTAATTTGTCCACGTCAGGGGCCGCCCTCGCCTGATGGATGAGGGCCAACTGCGCGTACCCTGCTTTTAATTGATACCGTCATTTTTATACTGAGCCCTGCCTCTACTTCAATTATATAGGTCCTTTCGTATATTAGCGAGGCAATGTAAAGAATTACGGTAATACGTTTTATTAACATCTCTGTTTTGGTTAAATATGCTAATTACAATGTATTGTAAATTAATTGAAAAGACCTTCAATAGGAACTACTTACAAACACTAGGTTCCCTCTGCTTGATCTGTTACCGTGATGTGTGCTTGATACTGCGCGAAGCTGATATATTTAAATTAGAACCTAGTGTTAAGACACTCAGCTCGAGCTTTTCGAGGCATTGCGTGTTGAGTGGGATCGAACCCACAACCGTCGCGTTACAGTCACACTCTTGGACCTGCGCCACGACGGACTCCAGCTACAATTTAGAATGCGAAATTTCTTATTTTAGTAGGGGCGGCGAAGAGGGGATTTGTGGAGTCATTCGAGCGCATCAGATTAAGATACTGGGAATTCCTTGTACTCGGTTACGTACTTCCACCAAATATGAGCTCCCTATGTATGGCCGCGCGTCTAGGATAAAGGATCAGATTAGTAAAAAAATAGTAATTGATCATCGGACATTCTCGAGCGCATCAGATTAAGATAGGGTAAGTTAGTTACATGCTAAATCGTGTATATTCCACTAATCTGACAATTTGAGAGTGACGCAAAGGAGGGGGAGGGCTCCAAAGTTGTAAAAAAAAAACGTTCTCTGGACTTCTCGAGCGCGGCTAATTTTTTTTTTATTTTGAAGGGAATCATTCACGGATTACAAAAACATATAATCTGACAAATTCCACAAGCCGAAGTAATAGAAATTGATCGATAAAATTAATGTAGGTACCTAAGAATTGCCTATATTCCTCTCTTCGTATTTCTATTACTCTCTCACTCCATCTCGATTTTGGTTTCTGTTGCCATGGCAGCTGTGTTAACAACGTATTTGCAAATGTTTTGATAATTTTGTAATTTCTATAAAATTTCTGCAAATTAAAGTTTATAATGAGTGATATTAATGTAAAATGTATATTTTGTGGTGAAGCTATTTTGCAAAATAGAATCAAATTTACATTAGGAAAATTACAGAAATGTATCAATATTTTAGAATATCGGCGGAGCAAACCGGTTCTCCGAAAGTCACGGACAACATACGATAATCTAGAACTTTTCATTGAATCATCATTAGATAAAGTATATCACTCACATTGTTATAAATTATTTACATCTATAAAAATACCGCCCGACTTTCAGTATTTAAAACAACAGCAAAATTTAGTGGAAAATGAGAAGGCATCAGAAGTTACAGGAAATGGCCACGAATCACAAGCTCCTGTTTTTAGAGAGTGCTCCGAGTCACATTTTCCTGTTTCTGGAGAGTGCTCCAAATCTCATGCTAATGTTAATTCTACGTCTACTGAGGCTGCTATATTGACAGACGAGTAAGTGCTAATATGATTTCAAATAGTAAATAAAATTAAAAATATTTGAGACCAGTCGTGGCGCAGTGGCACAGAGTGTGGCTGTAAAACCTACTGGTTATGGGTTCAATCTCCATTCCAGGAGATGAAATATTTATTTAAATTTATATTTCCATTTCTTAGCTCTGGTGTTGAGGCTAAACAGCGACGTTAAGTGCTGCTACTCAACACTCAATGCCTTGAAAACTAGGCAGAAAGTGGGGATCAGAGTGTCTTAACCTTAGGTTCCCTCTGCCTACCCTGCTGTGTATGGGATACAACGTAAAGCTGACTTGTTCATTGTATTGGCTTAAAAAAATATTAATAATTGTCAGATTAAGCAAGTCCCTTCAGATAATCGTCTGATTTTGAGATATCACGTCTAGGGCATGAAGATGAACCATATATATCTTAATCTGACGCGCTCGAGTATTTCAAAATGACGATTTTTTTTGCATTTTCAAACAACGATTACAAGCTTGCGTCACATCCAAATCGTCAGATTATTACATAAGAGCTTTTTTTTAGGTTCACTTAACACCCCCTTAGAAAATCTGACGCGCTCGACAATATTTTTTTTTTGCCATTTTTAACTCTTACGTACGACCACCTCCACCATGGAAACTGTCAGATTAACATATTTTCATGTTCAATTGATGATATCGATATCTGACGCGCTCGAGTATGTCCATGGAACAGTTTTTTTTTTTACATTTTTGAAAATCTATAGCCCCTCAACCCACCGGTCAAACGAATTTTTTTATATGACATTTTTTTCTTGTTATCGTCTAAGCTTCGCAACCCAATAGGTCTCAATGACGCTCGAGTGACTCCACAGTTTGCTGCTTCGCCTCCCTAACTATTTCTATTCTGCATGCTAAATAAAAGTAAAACTTACCATAGTTGTTTCACAAAGCAAATAATAGATGTCGCTATCTATATATATATGGAAGCGTGTTTAAAAATTATACATTAGAAAATAGCGCATCAAAAATTACACATAAAATTGCGCTTACTTGTTAAAAATAAATAAAACGTTATTACAATACTTAAGAATTATAGCCATTTTTATCAGCTACATATCCTACACCCCTAAACTAAAATTAATGTAACGTATCTACTGTTTGGTGTCTCTTTCATTGGTGGTATATTTACTAATATTTAAAATTCGCTTATATTCTTAGAACGATAATGTATTAATTCCATTAATGAAAACTTACATTTCTTAAAGTTATAAAATGTCAAATCAATAAAAAAATATATACCATATATGTATGGTAATATTCTTAATGTTAATCAACAATTACCATTATCATTGTTGAGAAATATAAGATTTTTTAAAAAAAGAAAATCTTTAGAAGTAAGAATAGGGAAACATATGAAAAGGTATGATAGGGGTTTTCTTTTATCTGACATCTGCCACAAGGTACTCAAATTATACTTAACGATACAAGTAGTCTATTCTGATGGTCAGATCTTATATTTAAGAAAAAAAATGGTTTCTTAATTTTAAAATAATTCAGTGGTCTATTATATTAAGGCATATAAAAAAAAATATTTGTTTTAGCTAAATAAAATTGATACATCTTTATTTTAAAGGTTTTTTTATAAATTATGCATATTTTTGTAATATTTTAAAATATTAAAGGCTAGAATTTTTCTCGTTCAGGTAAAACAAAACATCATATAGGTTTCTACAGCACTGTGAACATTTTTTCTGAATGAATGCAGTATATGCGATAACTTAAAAAATATTGGTATTTTTTACATTTTTCTCAGCTTCACTCTATGTTAGTATCCCGCACATAGCAGGATAGGCAGAAGGGACCTGCGATACTAATTATATGTTACGGATTGTCTCCGTTGCCAATAACACACTTCCGTTCCCTATTTTCCGCCGAGTTCCAAGGGCACTCCGTGATGAGTGGCGGAACTGGTCGCCACACTTTGCTTCGATACTAGAGCAAAGAAATGGATCAGCTTCACGCTTTATCCCACATACAGCAGGATAGGCAGAAGGAACCTAGTGCTAATACACTCCGTTCCCCACAGAAATCAAAATATTCAATATGTCTTGTACTCGATTGAATCGAACACTCAAGCTGTCGTGTTACAGTCACACGGTTGTGCCACTGCGCCACGAGTGAGCTCTATTTATTACATCGCCAAAACAAACCGCATGAAGTAAGTGAATATCTAAGTTAGTACAATAAATTCTTGGCACAGCGAAGCGAATGTGCCAGATATATGAAACAAGAGACATTCTTAAAGAGCTGGGCATAGTACTTACAATATGTTTAAATGGAAATTTATGATTTAAAATATTATTTTGAAAAGTACTTCAGTTAATAAGTACTCAAAAGTAAAAAAAATATAAAGTAATTTAAAATCTTATATAAGATATTATTATATATAAAATTTATATAAGAAATAAATTTAAAAAGATATTTTTCTCATCAATATAATTCTTCTTTCTTTAAAGGAAATCTAAAATACATTGCATTCATTACTATTTAGCGGGTTTGGCAGGAATCCTATGCTCAGAGAGTGACTCCATTTCCTGCTACGTGCTACGGTTGCTACGACGCAGCTCGTAGCCGTAGCCGTAGCTTGCATAACTTCGAGTACCTTCCATTGTGAATAATTGTTTCTTGCTTTTTATTTGAAATTCAAGAATATAGGTCGAGCATTGTGTTCACTTTACTGTTAAGTTATAATATTTTAAAATGCTTATTTAACTATTATTGAAACGAGTTAATTAAAATCACTTGTTTTAACATTAAAAATCAAATATGAATTATTTGAAAATTCAAAACATTTTTTATTGGATTATTTGTAAATTCAAACGCAATATGAAATTGTTTCTGCCATTTTATTATTGTTAGGATAGAAAATATGATCTCAAAATCATGAATTTAAAAAGTATTCAAAAATACTTTTATACTGAAAAAAATACATTTTTATTTACCAATACAGATTAGACAGAATAGAAATTGTGGTAGAGATCCTTTTAAATAAATAAAGCCTATTGTATAGAGACTCCTACCTTTACTGGTATCGGGATTACTACACAATGCCAGTATACTATTTTTGTTTATGTACTTTATTTTATAGGTTTTAAATTGTATATCTAAGTGTGTGTGTGATTACGTTTGTGCAATTCGTGCTTGCGCAGGTATTTGTGTATGTGTATAAGTTTGAGGCACATAAAAACAATGAACAACAACAACAACAACAACAACAACAACAACAAAATGTTGAATTTATTGTAAAACTAATAAAAAGAGCTATACTTCAATCATTAAGTTATGATTGTTATGTCTTCATACATCAAACCATACAAAAGTAAATCTTGAGTTTTCCCAACTGTAACTTATAATGAAAATCACAAAGCTACATAACTAGCTGAATATTTCAGCAGCAATAATATAAGAAGCATTTCGAGCAACGAGTACATTTTATGCTTTGGAATGCAAAAATAACATTTATTTTTTTCTCATTCATTTTATCGCATGTAATTTTCTAGTAATTAGCAGTCTTACAATACAAACCGTCATTAAGAGATATAATGACGATTAACAATGACAAAGTCTGATTTAGTGATCGGGAATGTAAGAGACATTTGCTGGGACCATGACCCTATCTCGGCTCATCCGTGAATACTCAGGCTCTCATTTGCGTAATGTGATTACAAAAGCACATCTTTCGAGATAAAAGCGTAGGCTTTCTACGTAAGTAATGAATTCCGCAGTCTCATCTGAGAAAGCGGCAAACCTCATAATTGTAAGGAAAATCCCACGAAATCCCATAATCGTATGTATCCTGCAACCAAAGTTGAATCGTAGACGTTGGTAGGTGATGCCAAGTAGTTTTTTAAAAAAATTAAACATTGAACGTATCCTGGAAAAGTTTTAATTCTTAAGCTTTTTGTAATATTTTGTTTCTTCTAATATATTTAATATTAATTAAAAAGAGGCAATCTTGTAAATTCATATAACAAATCAAAAACACAACAAGACAACTCTGATAGAATTACACAAACATGAAAGCTAAGCGGGATCTTCAATGAAATATCGACATTGGAGTGTTGCTAGCGGTGCGCGGTGCGTTCAGCTTGTCCACAAATTTATTCACATTCCATTAGTACGTGTCGACAGTGGAGGATCGTGATAGATTAGTGGGACCATTTCCTCGTATCCAATGAATCTAAAAATGTGTTTTTTTAGCCTTTTTATTCCATTGCTGATATATCAGTAAAAGAACTTTTCTACAATATACTTTATATCCGTTTTAATTCTTTTTAATTTACTCAATGTATTTTTAACATCTCTTTTATTTGGTAATAAACTGTATTCACTATTTACAACCGCTTAAATAAAACCGTCGTAACAGCTGTATCCTTCGTTCTGCACTCCTGTCATCGCTTGAGCTCGACGGTCAGGGTGCACTAACTTTGATGTATTTTTATGTGCCAGCAGTAAGCAAATAAAAGAGCATTGCAGCTGTTAGCGTTAAAAGTTTCAACAGTAAAATATCTTTCCTGTAACTCTCGACGCGCTATCACGCGGCAATACGACGCGTTCAGATATACGAGCAGACAATTCTGTTTGTATAACATTTTCAACGTTTAACTTCGAAACTGTCAAATTACTCATGAAAATTCCAACTAAAAGTTGAATAAATGAAAGCGGTTATCACAAATTATTTAACTGTAACATTCGGCACACGGCCAGCGGACTGTTCAACGAATTATACTAAACTATTCAGGTCGAGAAAACCGCAGCAGCTCAGTTGTTTACCATTCGTGGATCATATTTCTGAGACTTTAAACCCTCAAAGTTTATTTAATTTGTACCTCAACTACTAACTACGAAATTATCTGGTTCGATACACGTATTCGATTGCATACCCGTTTATATTAAATTGGACTCCAAAAGTAATTACATCGAATAGCAATATTCTATACCCATTTGAGTCTCATTTGGAAATAATTAGTTAGGAATATGAAACATTTTGCCTCTGCCTAGAGCATTCCATGACCAACATTATACAGTACTAACAAACTGTCTTAACAGTAGATTCCCTCTGCTGATTATTTGATCAAATATTTTCTAACACTATTATTATTTGCTATTTCAATTAATTATTAATAAACGAATCAGGAGATTAACTAATTGATAATAATAAAATGAGCAATAATTTTTTTATAAAATACTTCTGAAGTTTTCATCATACCGAAAAAGTCACTTAATGAAAAGAAAACGTAATTTCACACTTAAAGTTTTGTACGACGGGAGAGAAATAATAATTAAATGTAACTTATATCGATTAAAAACAACAAAATAACACTATAGTTTATCCAATTCTTACTTAATTAATCTACAAAATCTATATATCCCAAAGTTATTTAACCCTATATTACTTTACCATATGAACATAGCTTAGTTTACTACGAAATATGAAGTAAGCTAAGACAATACAATAGAATGATGCTCCTTTATCACAGTGAAATTGCTACACGAGGTTGATAGATAACACTATACAGCTCCATGTATCGCCGTCTGGTGCAGTCACCGTATATTGTTTTAATATAAAAATACCTTCTTTTTTGGTAAATTCCAACTAACAGTTTAAAAAAAGCATATGTATACTTTTACTATTTCTTTATTGCATTAATAAATGAGTTTTTATTATGATAATACAATGAATTAAAAAACATCTGTTAACATCTGCCAACAACCCGTAATAATATATTAATCTAAAATGTTTATTGTTGTTTTTGGACAGCTGAAAATATTTTTGTTTACAAGTAAATTTAGAACAACGAAATAGAGGTTTCATCTTGCCCCGTTAGCCGTAGGCGAAGTTCCCACTCCCCCTCCAAGAGTTCCCCAACTTCAGGAAACTTGGCATTGAGTTATAGATTCCGAACTGCCTTCCAAATACTTATTTGTTTTGTTCAGTTTGACCGTAAACAAAGATATTCTTTCTGATCTCATATAAATTCGTAACGGGTATTTTTGTTTATGATAATATTTATAGGCATGAAAAGAGCATTATATGTACGGTTGATTTACTCTAAGCTTACAATGAAATATGAATAGAATTCTTTCCTTGGATTTTATTGGATTAGATGGAAGTATGTAATATCAATATTTATTTATTATTATTTTCCTATTAGGTAATTACATTAATATCATTCTATATCATTTTAGAGTAATACTTTTAACAGATATCTACAAAAAATTTAGGTCAATTTTTGTAGGCACTCTTTATACGCGTGATCTTCTAAGGTTTCAAGTTAGATGAGAATGTCGATAGCGTCCTGGCCATAAAAGTCCGGATCTAGGCCAGGGGCCGGGGCTCACGTCGCATCACCTTCCGTTCCACTTTATAGTCGCAGTCGTATGTCCCCGGCCGCAATTTATGCCTTTTTCCTTGTCTACCCTCTTATACTAATTACACTTGTTTCTAAGAACGTATTTTATACTAGAATTCATTATAGGAACATTTATTGATTTATAGTGATGCTAGTATTTATCTAACATTGCTATAGCTCGTTTTCATTTCCAATACTATATTTATAATTTTTTTACATTTAATAAGTGTAAAAGGAATATAATTAAGAATATAGATATTTTCGGGAGTATTCTTATATCTTTAAAATAAAAAATTAAAAACTTTATGACACGTGGGAAAAGGGTAATTTTATTTTAACGGATAGCATAAGAACTTGATTGGTTGGTTTTTAGTGCTTTAAGTTCATATTAAAATAAATTAATATAATAAGTAAAATCTAATAAATGTTATAATAATTAAAAGAAAACACAATAGAATAAATCCTTTTATTTATTTTTTTCATTCTGTCGCCACTATACTCATCTATATACGTGTTAAAAATACTTATTTACTCAGGCCAGTCATATACTTATTTCATATATACTTATTTATATATATATATATATATCATATATACTTATTTACACAGCTACACAAGCCTGCGACTGTAAACGCTACAGGTTGTGAGTTCGATTCCCACTTGGAGAAATGACATTTTTTATTGTTTCATATTCTCGCTCTTGTAACGAGGCAAACCAAGGCATTGGGTTCCGCTACTCAACACACAATGCCTCCAGAATTCGGCGGAGAGAGAGTCACGTAAGTATTTTAAGAGGAATTGGCTTTATATTCATTAATACAAGATGTTACACAAATTAAAATTAAAAAGAAACTATTTTCGCATATACCGCCTTTTATTTATTTACAATTCCTTATTAAATTAGGGCAATTTACGTGGATAAATTTATTTGTTCAGGTTCCCTCATCGAAAGTCCACTTACTTTCAGAACACGTAACCTCATAAACATGAAAGAACACTTCGCTAAAATTGTCAGGTCCTAATCTCGGCCTATTATTACCGAACCCAACGGTAAATTTTACCCAATACATATACATATAAAACAAGTGGAATTAATAAAAACATTCCGAATCATTATGGCGCATTTGGAACGTAATTAAAAAAGGCCGGGAAGTGTTTGTCTTTTGCTTCGTAAGGTTTTTTTTTGGGAACAATTTAAATTGTAATTGGATTGTGTGAATTTTCAATATATCTTGGTGTTTAAGTGTAATTTTGATATTTTGTTTTTTAGTATCACACTGTATACCTGCATACTGCAGGGAAGGCAGAGGGAACCTTGTGTTAATGTTCTCCGATTCCTACGTTCCGCCAATCTCTGTAGGCATTGCTTGTCAAGTGGTAGAGAGCCTTGACACATTTCTCCGAGTGGGAATCGTACCCACAATCCGTCGCGTTTCACTCACATGTATATGCATGACTGGCCACCAAATAAAATATTTTATTTGAATCGTAATAATTGTCAATTCATCACGCNTTTTTATATTTTGTTTTTTAGTATCACACTGTATACCGCATACTGCATGGAAGGCAGAGGGAACCTTGTATTAATGTTCTCCGATTCCTACGTTCCGCCAATCTCTGTAGGCATTGCTTGTCAAGTGGTAGAGAGCCTTGACACATTTCTCCGAGTGGGAATCGTACCCACAATCCGTCGCGTTTCACTCACATGTATATGCATGACTGGCCACCAAATAAAATATTTTATTTGAATCGTAATAATTGTCAATTCATCACGCTATGTACACACGAGTACCTACGCACAAATATATTTCCTTATTTTATACGAGTATATAAAGAATGAAGCCTTGCGAACTCAAACATTTTTTTCATTTCATCTAAGCCTATTTCGCCATTTTTTTACTGGTTTACACAATAAGGCAAACAAAAGTTTATTATATACAAACGTTTGTATAACTTCTCTGCTTATGCCTGTTACTTGTCTGTTTGCATCTGCTCCGCGGAAGTAAATGTACAAACTTTTGTTTTTATTAAGCTTTTTAATTCCCGCCAGACAATATAAGCTTCCGAGCAGTACCTACGAGAACAATGATTACTGTATTAGCAGTATTAAAGCCGTTACTTACATTTGTTGTGAATTGTAAAGATAAGCATTCGTAGAAAAAACGTGTCATCTCCATAGCTCCGTTGCCTGAGACCGCAACGATATTAAAACTATAAAGTGTGGCTGCCGACCGATTCAGCTGTTCTAACGATTCACGAGCTACCAGGAATATTTTTGTGTTTTTGCTTGTTACCTTTAATTCGCTCTAAACTATAAGAATTTATTGCTTTACACATTTTTAATCATATTTTATAGAATACGCCACTATATGATATTTTTTTTTATATGACTTAATATTTAGGTAAAACTTTTCTGAATGGGATTTGAACTCCTAAATGCCGCGTGCAGTTAGACCCCTTTGAACGTTGCTGTAACTATGTTTGAAAATGACGCAGTACATTTCAAATTCTTCAATAAGAACATATCATGAACCACAAAATAAAAAGATACGTCTTTTGGTTCTCATATAATTTTATTATACACCATTGTTTTTCGATCATCGATAGGCAATAATGTATTGATATCTAACGAAGATGAGGCTCAACAAAACGTATTCAAGTGGCAGATAGAATAGTATGTGTGTGTTTATGACTTACCTCGGGGACCTGCACGTGGAACTTCCCAAAGTACCAGCAGCCGGGAAGGGGTGAACATAAAATGACTAAGTTATCGCTCTCAGAAGACATATACACTCGTAAACTCCGAAACGGGCGCCTTATATAAAAATAATCAAGAAGGAATTGACGGCAACACACGGTTTTCACGCTAACGAGATGTTATAACTTACCTGTATTTTATATGAAACTCTATGACAATTACTAGCTACTTAAGTCGTACGATATTTTAATAAATTATGATATTTAATTATTTCAATCTATAAATAACATTATTTAACAAAAATTACATTTTCTTTAAATTCAGAAATGTTATTGATTCCTTTTTAGCATTTAAAATATAAGTCACTTGAGACAATATGTACAAAAGTCCAAGTAAGACTTAAACACTTAAATTGGCCTAGAATTCTGTGAAGTCATAGTAATTTAATTTTATTCGAAACAACGTTAAATGCTTTATTTTTTGCACGTCTTATAATATACCACCAGTTCACTGCAGTTAATGCCTCAGACTCCAAAAGAACCGACGCAACAAAGTGAGTAGGACATTTTTTTCTATTATCTACAAATTAACTTTTATTTATTAGTTAAATTTACTTCTTAAACACATTGAATTATTTTAATTTATATGTTAAGTGTATAACACATTATAATATATTAATTATAATTTGTCTATGTCGAGACCGTCGTGGCGCTGCGGCACAAAGGTTTGACTGTAACGCGATGGTTGTTGGGATGGATGATTCCCACTCGAGGAAATGATATATTTATTTATGTTTATATTTTCATTTCTTCGCCCTGGTGTCGCGGCAAAACTCGATTTTGAGGTCCGCCACTCTACACTCAATCTGGAATTCGACGGAAAGTGGGGAACGGAGTGTCTCAACACTAGGTTTCCTCTGCCTACCCTGCTATATGAGATATATGTGAGATAGAGTGTGAAGCTAAAAGAAATATATTGTTATTTTTGCTTAACATATTTCATATAGAAATTTACATGTTCTTATTTATAGAAATTATTATAAAATTCATCACTCATTAAAAATCAATAAAAGTTAGTAAAATTGTGTATTCTTTAAAACAAAATCACTGAAGTGTAACAAATTTGAAAACTTACAAATATTATAATCATACGTGTAAATAATCCACATCAAACAGGAAATAAACTTAACATTTTTGTTTAAGAAGAAAAGTATTTTTAAGGCACATTTAAGGATCACCTAAAATAAAACAATTAATGTTTAATTTAGAAATAAATGTATTATACTTAAAATAAATAAAGACGGTCAAACAAAAATAACTACAAGTAAAAAAGGAAAATTAAACTTAAGTTACACATTTTTTTATATAAAAACCACCCTCTCAATAGGTCAGGCAATAAATCATTTTAAAAATGAAAATTTTAACTTGGCTCACGCGATGCTACCTGATTTAGCACACTGACAAAGTTGGAAATACCACTTTCAGTTTAAAGGTGAAACAAACGATTGTTCTTGTTTTTCTTCGTGTCAAATGGCTATGACGCCGCATGTCGTTGACCGCAAAAAGGGGGGCTTTAGCAAAGCGGGGCGAGCTCCACGAAATGGTGATACACTATAGCTCCAGGTCTTTGTCTGAAGTCTAGACATTAGAAATCTCGACGTCCATAAAAAAGTAAGCATTGCTTTTAGTAATAAAATAGATGAATGATTATTTTAATCAACATTTTTTTTTATTTTATAAGGCCTTTGGTGGTGCAGGGATATAAGTGTGCGACTCAAAACGCGACTGGTTGTGAGTTCGATCCCCACTCGAGGAAATGAAATATCTATTTAATTTTTTTCACTGTGATGTCGAGTCAAAACGCGGCGTTGCGTTTTGCCATTCAACCCGTAATACTTGCGAAATGCGAAAAATTGAGCAAACAGAGTGCCTTAACACTAGGTTCCCTCAGCCCACCCTGTTGAAGTGAAACTTTAATATTTTCAATTTTAAGAGGCCAGTGATGGCACAGGAGCATAATAAATGTCGCAGGTTGCGGGTTCGATTCAGACTCGAGGAAATGAAATATTACATATTTTTATTTCCTAGCATGGTAAGGAGGAAAAGCTCAGCGTCAAGTTCCGTCACTTAACACGCAATGCCTCCGGAATTCGACGGAAAGTGGAGAATGGAAGTGTCTTATGAGAACGGAGTGTCTTACAATAGGAACCTAATCCACCTGTGTACCCAGCTATGTGGGTTAGGGCGTAAAGCTAAAAAAGTCTTTAAATTTCTAATTTTATTGACTGACGCAATTGTGGCGCAGTCTTCTAACACTGTACACGGTTTCATTCGGGGGATGTTAAGATCTAAAAAGTAGAAGAAATTGGAGAATGTTTTATCACTAGGTTCTCTGAGGCTACTCCTCTCGCGAATAATACGTAGTTATAGCTCTAGTGTAGATGAATAATAATCGTATCATCACAGTATCCAAGATTTACCATCAAGAGAATTTTCTGGTACATTTTTTGCTGGCCTCTTCACGATTGGACATCTATTGTACAGATCGCTGCGTACCGTAGAGATCGTTATTGTAATTTATTGGATTTAAATTATTTTCCTTTCTCCATTTCGACAATGTGTCATCAACACGCAAGTTTTTAAGCTTCCCGAGGCTTCCATATTAGTTTTAGGGTTGTAGTTCACCGGAAAGTCTATTTTTTTTATGAAATGAATTACACATGTATGTATTACATACGTATTAATTTTCACTTTTCGAATTTATCCCTTTATTTGTAGTGTAAGTTCTCACTTCGCCAAACTTCATAATTAAACGTTCACGAGAAGTACCCCCCATAGATTGACGCATAAATGATGATTTTTTTATTGCGTTGACTTAGAAACTTATTTCTGGGGTCCATAGGAACGTAAATCTGAATCCATCCATCCATCCATCAGCCTTTCAACGTCCACTGCTGGACATGGAATAAAACCAGGTTGATACCTCCACACAATTTTGGTATAAATAGTCCTGACAGACGTACAGACAGACAAAGATCCTAAGTGATCCTATAAAAGACCCGTTTTTTTGAGGTACGGAATCCTAAAAGTTAGCAAGCATAATGCTCTGTCACAAATTCAGAGTCTTAAACAGATTTTCGACTTCTTGAAGATGCTTTTATTAAACCCCTTACGTTATGTTGTATTACCTGAGCTCAGAAACTTTCCAGTGAACTAAGTCTTCCGAAACTATGCTCCGTTTAACTGCAATACAAATTCAGAGATTGATAAATTTCCACTGACATAATTTCAAATAACTTTTATTCAATCATTAATGATCATTATCTGAGACCAGTCGTGGCATAGTGACACTGTAAAGGCGGCTGGATGTAGGTTCGATTCCCTTTCGAAAGCTTGACGCAACTGAACACGCAATGCCTTTCAGACTTCAGCTGAAAATAGGGAACAGAGTGTCTAAACACTGAGTATATGAATGATCATATAAATGAAATTCCAAAACACAGCCTCTTTTCACTTTTAGTGTGTATTTATAAAACGAAGAATTTGATAGAATTTGATAGAATTCTAAAAAAATATATTTAGTAGATATCTATCTAACAGAACATTCCTTATATTATGATGAAAACGCAACACTACATATTTTTAACTATTAATTATTTCTTACAGTTTTTACCTAGTATATTGTCTTAATTTAAAAAACAACATCCCTGTTCAAAGAAACACATATATACTTTATAAACCATAAAACTACGTTCACCAATATAATAAATACATGATTAGAAAGCTTTATAGCTTTATAGAAAGCTTTTCCTTATAATCTGGATTACGGGCGCTGATATTTTATTAAATTAGTGAATTCTGAATGTTTACAAACGCTACGTAACCTTCTGAAATCCTTCCATTAGACGTTGTTTACTCAGTCGGTACGCAAATCTTGAGAGGTCGACTCACGAAAATGTCCCATGAATATGCGATGACACAAAACGTACACTGTTTTTCCATTTATAAAACTCTAATGAAACCGCACGCACTTACCTTATTTCTATTTATAATCAAACGTTTAAAGTAAAGTAAAGTATTTGGAAAAATACTAGTCTAAAAGCGCGTAAGAAAATAGAATTATTGTTATTAATTGACATTTTTTTAAACAAGAATATGTTGTTGAAAATAATTTAATAATATTTGGTTTTAACTTAAATTTTATTGCTATCAAAATAAAATTAATAAATAAGTATTTAAAGAAAGCGTATATTAAAATTTTACCCAAAATTGTCAATCAGTATCTATCGAACTCGCCCACGAAGGGTTCCTTATCTTAATTTCATGATTGTAGGCCAAAGGGAACGAGTACAAGAGTTGACAAAAAAAAGTTGGCGGGCGTATTACACTCATTTTCAATAAGCTATAAATATAAGTTTGTAATAGGTGTTCAACTTGATATACCTGAAGTATCCATTTTAAGGAATATCTTCCTTTATTTTGTAGTGTAAGTTCTGACTTTTTGTCATACTTCATAATTTTGACTGCGTTGACTTAAGTTTTATTGTTGAATAGCGGCCCATTCCGACTTCGTTCAGGTCAAAACTTAACTTAACTTCACGCTTTATCCGTAGCGGGGTGGTCAGAGAGAACGGAGCGCCAAACGCTACGGTCTCTACATACCTCTTTCGCCTCGTCCACTGTCATCAACCTCTTCATACATGCCCTTCGGGGGGTCCCCATGCTTTTTACGTGACCTTCCTCCAGTATATTTGATACTGTGTTTTTTAAGGTAAACCGAGGTCTTCCCTTACCTCTCTTACCACTCACTTTTCCATCATAAATCTTTTTTGCCATTCTTTCTTCACTCATTCGTTCAACGTGCCCAAACCAGCTGAACATGTTCTTCTTCATTTTCACCGTCGCTTCCT
>JAAIXI010000236.1:5695741-5755524 GCA_013403645.1 Heliconius nattereri
ACAGAAATATGATCACTACACGTTATCCTTAAAAGATACGAACATGCTGTCGCCGACTTTTTTGTGGATCTTATTAAGAGCAACAATACTCCAGTACATTATTTTCATGTAGTACTTACCATTAAAGCAGCGCATGCGCGAAAGTGTCTCAACGGGTAGGACTTTATACACATTTATCGTATTTATGTTAATTTACATAAGGATGTACAAATAATAAACTATAGATAAACCTTCCCTGAGAAATACTCGACCTAATGGTGAAAACCGCATCAAAATCCGTTGGGTGGTTTAGAAGAAGAAGAGTTAGAAAGTTCAGACAGACACGAAAAGCGACTTTGTTTTATAAGATATAGGATAGGGTAGGATAGGATAGGATAGGATACAATTCGTCAGTATTTGACATCCTAGTAACAATGTGTAATGATTTTGAAATTGTTTTTTTTAACACCAATTAGGTGAAAAGATGGTGACTGGCGCCAAAACACGGGTAGTAGACATTTATTTGTATATGTGGGGGGGCTACGTTATCGTTGTCGTCGTTATTCCTCGTTATGCCCCCTCTCCCCTTTCCCTATACCTCCACCTTACTTTATTTATACATAATAATTTCTTTTTGTAAGCACTCACGACATTATTATACTCTATATACTTTTTATATGTGCCAACCCGGGAAATGTTATCCTGTCATTTGAATACATTATTTCTCAAGTCAATATTTGGTTCTTAATAAAGTGAGGATGGGAAGTCAGAACTGGAAAAAATTAAAACGGGAAGTACCAGCTTTCAAGTAAAAAAATATATAATCATCAAAATCGGTTCTCCCAAGCCAAAGTTCTGAGTTCTCCTCCTTTTACAGATGTTGGTATAAAAATAAATAATTAATCATTACAAAAACTTCAAACTTTTAATTAAATTCATAAAATCAAATAAAATTAAATTAAAAAATAAGATTGGTTATTTTTACCTAGGACGGAACGGAGATGAATGTATGTGTATGTTTGTGCAAACCAATGTTACCATTTATCTCCAAAACCATTGGTCCAATTCTAACGAGGTTTTCAGTGATAGGTTTGGATGTTTAACACTTATAAGGTACGGATATTTATCTTCGAACGATGACGAATAGGTAACAATGGGTATAATTTCAACTTAAGCAATGCAAAGGCGTAGCAAATCTTATAAATACTTACTTAAATAAATATGACTTATAAAATGTATGTAATACATAATATTTATATTTACATACAATAATTGCTCTTTGCGAATGCTAACAATATTAATATACTATCAAAGGCTTTTTGTTTATTATTTTAGAAACCTATTTACTGATTATTTTTAAATATTTATTTTACAAATTATTCCGACCCGGATAACGTCAATTTACGTCTTTTTAACCGACTTCTGTAAGAAAAGGAAGTTATCAATTCGACTGTTTTTTTTTTATGTTTGTTACCTCATAAATTTTGACTGGGTGAACCGATTTAGATAATTTTTTTTATTTGAAAGGTGAAGCTTCCCGAATGGTCCCATTTTTTTTTGGTCCATGTCTGACAATGGTATCTGTGAGAAAATCACATAAGTCTTCAATTAGGTATGTGCGTGACAAATAGACGAATAACTCAATGTCGCGCCAACCGATTTTGATAATTCTTTTTTTATTTGAAAGGATACACTAAAAGGATAATTTGGTGAAAGTTTGGTTAGGTTCCGATTATGGAATCCGGTGAACATTGAGAAAGTTTGTTTTTTTGAGGTAAAAAACTGATTATACTGTAATAGTTACAAGCAAAGACTTTTTAAATTGATGTCACAAGTGAGATTCCTGATCATTGCATTTCTTTTCAACCAACCTCAAAAAAGAGGATGTTCACATTTTCAACCAACTTCACAAAAGGGAGGTTTCCAATTCGCCCGAATACTTTTTATGTATGTTCTTGTCAATATACCAAAATGAAACTTAGCACAAAAATAATACCTCATTAAATGAAGTTTTACATGGGACAACCACAACCACTCGTTGACAACCACTACCACCACCATCACCACTCGTTTAAGAAGCACCATTTTAAGATCTACCTATCACTTAAAATCGTAAAATAAATTAATTTTTAACAAATAGAAAAACTGACTTCTAACAACGAACTAAAAAGTGAAAAATAATTTTAAAAAGATTTTATAATTTTGAAGTCGGCGTCAAACTAATGCTACAGCAACCTTACTACAATATCTAATTACTTAGCCTGTTTGGTTTACTTGGCACCGACTTCAAAATTATAAAATCTTTGTAAAATTATTATTCACTTTTTAGTTCGTCGGTTTTCTTTTTGTTAAAAATTAATTTATATTGAAAAAAGAAGTCGGTTAAAAGATTTTAAGCTTTAACTAAATATAAATTTCAATAGTCCTTACAAATCGACAGCTTATATATGCTCGTAGAACATTATTTTAAATAATAAATTAGAGAATCAAGTAATATTTGAATTGAATAGTTTTAATGTTCAAGTAACGACCATGAAAGAATGACGTTAGAAAGCATGAAATAAAATTAAAATAAGAATTATTGAAAATATTAGATGAAGTTTCAATTGTATAATTTTAAACGTATAATTTCAAAAAATGCATGAGAAATTTCTTCTTAATAAATGCTAATTATAATAAACATTAATAAAAGATAAGTTGTTTTATGGTATTAATTATGTTTAAGATATTCTACTAAAATAGTAGTTACTGACCCATGTCACAATTTCAAAGTTAAATTGCTCCATTTATCTAGAAAATATTTTCTGTGGTTATTAGACCTTTACAAAATGACAAAGATTTACTTTTCTCGTTAGAACTATTCTAGGGTAGATAATTTACCGCTTAGACTCGATAGCTGAGTGCACAGACGTCATTACAAAAGAAACTAAATGAATCTAATGCTGCAGCCAGATTTATGAACTCACGACGTAACTCTTTAAAAGATATTTACTTTAAATTGGACTTTTTTAAAGCATATACTTTACATTCGTATATTAAATAATTAGTTTAATTATAAAGTAATTAATTCGTAGGCATTAGGTATTATTATTATTAAGAGTGAAGGCTACGAATACTGTATATATTATCAAAAAATATTTTAAATCTATAGACGATATAATTAGATTTTTTTATGTTTTCAGGCATTATTTATTGCATTAGTAAATAAATAAAAAGAAAACTTAATAAAAAAGAAACATTTAACTTAAATACCGCTTATACAAGATTTAATTTCTATTATGAAAATCCGGCGTAGCTTATGAAATATCGGGATAAATCCTCATTATCAATGCATCACTTCATTTAGAGGAAGAAGAACGCTTGTTTTTAAATAAACAATGCTTTAGTGGAGTCGAGCCGCCAAATTAGGTTGGGAATGAAATTCTTAGAGAAATAAAATTTTAAATTATAATAGAATTATACTGTTGACCCTACTTTTTCGGATGTAACTTCAGAATAATAAAACTTCCCTTAAAATATATTTCTTTTTGTTTGCCTTATATCTGTATGCATTACATAAAAAATAACTACATAATAAGTAATTGTAATTTTTCAATTAAATCTTAAATCTAGAAGATATTTTAATATTAAAATAATATTTTTTATAAAGGGTATAGCTAAATAGGTTTCACAAAACATTCAGCTAATGCAAAAAAAGTTTAATTTATTTGAGTAAATATCAAACAAGTTTCCTTTTGACTATCGCAATTACGACTTATGAAAAGGCGAGGCGTTGATGTCATAACTAGAAAATTCGTACGAGGGATTTTATTAAATGGAATTTAGAGTATTTTCTATCAATTATAATTATTAATTATTATTAATTAAATTATATTTCTTCAAATATATTTTTTTAAAATTAAATTAAAATGAGAATGTTTATTTAATATTAGAACTTATATTTCAGGAAGAAAGGCGACAAATGGTGCAACAGTGATAGGATGATTTGTATTTGCCAATTTTTCTGCTGGCAGGATACGCCGAACGGCATTGCACTGATGACTGAGCTAACGAACCGTCCAATACTCGTTCAATCTAACCGACATATTAATCCTGATTTTGTTTTTTAGGGTTCCGGACCTTAAAAAGAAAATACAAAACCCTTATAGTGATACTTTTGTGTGTCGTCTGAGGCGAAGCTGCGGGCATGCCGCTAGTATAAAATATGTTCATAAACTTTGAACGAAAGTTTGTCAAAGTTTTATAAGTTATACTTCCCGTTGACCTACAGTCCTGAAATGGTACGGAATCCTCGAAAGGCGAGTCCAACTCGCACTTAACCAGATTTTTAAAACCTTTACGCTACAAACATATAGGCATCATTTTGCCTGGCGAGAAGGTATTCTAATGTGAAATGAACGCATACTAACTATTCAAAGTGTGTTCTGGCCGTAAGTTTTGAATACAAAGTATTTTTAAGAGATCCTATATGCGGCCCATTGTAGATGGCTGAATGCCAAATGAATTTTGTGATGTAGCCTCATGAAAAGGTAGATAGCGAGGTAAGGCCGAACAACGCTACATCTAAGTACACAGGTATTTAACATTCCTTCCCATTTACGTCGAGTTTGGGAGGATAAGACTTAAACTTAAGTACATAAAGCCAAAAAGGTTAAATTCATTTCTAAAATATTCCAACGTAGTATTGTTCAAGCTTAAGATAACGCTCAAAGTTTTTTATTTGACAATTTGGCTCTGTTTGTAAAAGAACTAGCTTGCCAAGAACAAAGCTGCACAGTCTACACTGAAAATGAGTAGAAAGGAGATAGATATTTACAAATGTAATCATTTTAAGTTCGAGCTTTTATGCATTAAAACTATTGACTTTTACCGTAACTTTCCCGCTACAGTGACACAGATTACAAGTGGCTGTTTTATGACGTTTATAGGTTCGATTCTCACTCTCTCTCTCATAAAGATATAATTTATTTTGTTTTTCTTGGTCGAGTTCAAAAAGTGACATTAGATTCCTTATACTTTTTTCCTTTATTTCTCAAAGTGAAGAACAGAAAATAATATTGAAAACTATTTTATGACAAATTGCCGTAAATATAGTTGCAGTAAAGTATTTGATTATGTTATATGAATTTCCTTAATAATTAAATTTAGCATCTGGTTCGTTGCGTCAGCAAAACAAAGAGGTTGATAGATAAATTACATTTTTATACAACTCAGCATTTTTATGGAAAAAGGTTTTGTGTACAGTACCTACGAGTACTTTTCAAATTTAAGATCTTTTTCAATATTTTTTACACTAAAAGAGTATCGTATATACTACCTCAATCTTGAACAATGTCCCTTTCTATGTAAATAGGGGTAAATAATTTACTATAGACCCCTACTGCTGTAGAATCTGTCCAGTGATCAAAATATGGGAAACCGTCGATTTCCATATTCGAGCTTCGATTGGGATATCGCTTTTTCGTTTTCGCTTTTTCGCGTCGAAGGGAAATTCGAGTTTCGTCAAGGAAGTAGCTTCTCCATTTTCCCCACATCTCTATGCCTCTGCATAACTACAAAACAGTGTGCCTTAGGAATCTCTTACGAAAAGACAATTACAAATGCATATCTCATTAAGTATTACTACTACCATGGATTCTAATTTATTACTCAAGTAAAACACAAACAGCATTCCCAGAACAATTCTTTAACCAGTAAATATTCTAGGCGGCGATAAAGTATCACTAACAAACTTGTTATTACTGCAATAAACTTTGTTCTTCGCATTCACTTAGTGCATAACTGGAAGTAAGGCAAACTTGGTATACTATAATCTGGTAGCGACTCAACAAGAGGCGTTGGAGTCCAGCGTTTCCATTATTTACCCGCAGCGGTTTGCGACCGTTCTGGACAAATGAATTAGACAATAAAGCGGCAAGCACCCGTCAACTTTTTTTTAATGAAACTTTTTGATAATAAAATGGAAAATGGAAAAGGGGGGCACTGAGAACTTCTCGTGCTTAATTTTTGATAAGTTCAAATACTTCTGTAAGCACGACTGATGTAGGTAGGGGAGAGCGGGGCCAAAAGTTCCGATTTTTTATTAACCTCAAATATTGCTACGAATATTTGATTTCAGTTTTATACAATATAATCAAATTCAACTTACATATCTAGACTTGTAATTAAAACAGTAATTTGGGTGATTCTTTGTAAGACTTTTTTATTATGATTTTTTTTATGACTGAAGTCGGAAAGTAACAACTTACCCCGACTTGGGGCAAGTTGTTAACAAACCGGGGTAAATCGTTACCATATTTTTAAAGCTATTATTTGCAAAATAAAAAATAATAAATAATCGAACAAAGCCTGTTTATTTAAAGAATAATCAACAGTATCATAATAGTCACCAGGCGCAAAAGCAAATCTTTTTTAACCGACTCCTGTGGGAAAAGGAGATTATCATCTCAACTGTTTTTTTTTAATGTATGTTAAAAAAAAAACTTCGTAACTTTTGATTAGGTGAACCGATCTTGATGGTTTTTTTTATTTGAAAGGTAGTGCTTCCCATGTGGGAACCAATTTTTTTTTTTTTGACATTGGTATCTATGAGAAAATCACATAAGTATTAAATTTATATTGGTACGTGTGCAACAAAATGACGAATATCTCAATATCATGCCAACCGATTCCAACGATTCTTTTCTTATTTGAAAGGATACACTTCAAGGATAGTTTGATGAAAGTTTGGTTAGGTTCCGATTATAAAATCCGGTCAAAATTGAGAAAAATTGTTTTTATGTTGGTAAATTTTAATTATACTAGAATAGTTACAAGGGAAAACTTTGTTAAAATTATTGTCAGAAGTAAGATTCCCCATCGTTGCATTTCTTTTCAACCAATCTCAAAAAAGATGTTTTCATTTTCAACCGACTTCAAAAAAGGTTCCCAATTCGCCCGAATATTTTTTATGTATTTTCTTGTCAATACACCAAAATGTTAGTTTCCACAAAAATAATACCTAATTGAGACAAGTTTTACATACCACAACAGATGCCACTTGTTAACAACCACTACCACCACAACCAACACTCATTTAAGAAGTATCCTTTTAAGGTTACTTATCACTTAAAATCGTAAAAATTAAGAATTAATTTTGAACAAAAAAAAACCGAGCCGAAAAACAACGAACTAAAAAATAAAAGATAATTTTACACAAAATAAAACTTATTTTGATTTCGTTAAACCAAACTAATAAACAAAGATTTTATAGCTTTACCTTTTCGCGCTCAATATGTATATGTAATTCTTTGGTAACAGTTTTTATCTTATTCCTGCAATCTTTGAAAACTACATCCGCTGCTTTTTGCATCAACTCATATGACACATAATCTCGAGTTGATTTTCGAGCAAAGTCCGCATGTTACTAAATTACAATATTTTTTAGTATGAAAAATTACAATATTTACCTCCCATTATTGGTACAAATAAATTGGTGAAAGTTTTTCCGAGGTCACAACATGCCCCAAAAAAAGGAAACATCTAGTCCCAAAAACACGTGTTGAAAAATAATTAAATATAAATAAGATTAGGAAACATAAATAATTTACAAATAGTGTTCCGAAATAGTAGATAATATATGTAAAAAAAACACTGACATACTGGAGGCTAATCGTTAAAATTTGTGAGACAGACCAAAAATATCAAATGCGAAAATATTTACAATCGTACACCAACGACACCCGTGTGCTATTCTATTGGTTTCGGGTGCCACTGGATTGTTCAATATGATGGCCATGGGTGCGCTATCACATTGCATTTCACTATATGCTTATTAAATATTCCTATCACTTTTCTCCGCGAAATTATTTCCATCGGAACAACTTGCCTCGGTAACTTTTAGCCCCGCTCTCCCCTACTATTAATATTTTAGCGAGCAATTCCATTAGTGAGACCTAATCTTTTCAATTCTCAATACAAAAATATATTTATAATATCATCACTGTCATCAATCAGGGATAACACATACCTCATTTGGTTCTCTGTATGTACAGAATTTATTCTACATACAAAAGTTATTCTGCAGCTCACTCAATTCTCAGCCGAAATTCTAAACATATTGTATTTTTACATACTTAGGTATATTATTACAAAAAATTTTCCGCATTCAGTTTTTCAAATATTTACAATAACAGCAAATTAGCAACTCAACTGCATCACGAGAGAGAAATAACCACACGAAAAATTACATTGATTTCTGCAATTGTTTATTTAAGTATGCTACAATCAACTTTACATTTCAAAAAATAAAACAATTTAGCAGCTCAACTATAAATTTTACATATAAAGTTAGTTCCGCTCAAAATTACGATACCACTCATCCACACACATGCTAAAACTCGTACGGTGTCAAAGTTTGCATCATAACGATTTGCTTTCGCTTTGCTAGCAGAGATGTGCCGGAAATATCGAAGAATATAGAGAAAAGTGGAAAAATTCACATGAAATATATGATTCGACTTATTGAAATTTTTAATATATATTATATAACTAAGCACAAAGGCACCATTAGTTCAATAAATATGGCACTGTGACTTTGAAGCATTATCCAATGCAATCGTGAATTAAAATATTCTATAAGATAATCTATACTTATAATAAATCTGTAGAAAAGTAGTTTCTGTACATTAAAAGTATTTAAAAAAAAATAGCCATGGTGTTAAACGATAACTAACAGAATCCATTTCCAGCATTTTTGGATTTTTTGTTTGTTTGTCTGTTTATCTCTTTATGTGAACACGTATCACATAAAAAGTACACAACAAATTTAAGCAACTTTTATACATAAAAAATATAAGTAACTCAGAGATGGTTTTAGTTTTTATTTCATTGTAATCGCTTCACTCTATCAAAAGATATAAGTATTTAGGTTTTTAAGAAGTTCATATTTGAGATAGTAGAAATAGACACATGTAACACTACCTATTGACTTCAAATGGTAGGTACCAAAGTATGTTGATAACGCACAAAACATATTGTTGAATAAAGCATTAATTTCGTCAGACTTTTAAGCATTCTAATACTTTAGTACAACATAAATCCTCGGGCGAAGCCGCGTGCAGGCCGCTTGTATTATATAAAGAAACACATTTAATTTTATATTTTTGAGATTATATAAACTAACTCAGTAGTTTACAAGTCACAGAACTAGCTATAGCTCTTTAAAATATATTCTCAAAACATGAAGTGTAAAAGCTTACGGTATGAAGAAAAGTCCTACAACTTACGTGACATTAAAATGATTTACAGGGTAATATCGAGGCGAATTCGCATCGCGTTCTGTTGCCGTTTTTATGTTTGAGCTCTGACCTACTACAATATTGAATGAACGACTAATGTCACTTATAATATATTAATATATATCTTGATATTATGTGATGAAAATGTGAAATTCAAATCAATTTTTTTGTAAAGATAAAATATTAATAATTAAATATGTGACGCTGCTATCGATACAAGAGATGTAAGCTGGTTATCGAAAACCGTCACACATACAATATATATGAAAATTCACACAAATGTAAAGGTATCTTAAATTGTTTAGGTGGCAGATCTAAAACGTTAAAATAATATTTTTTACTTGTAACAAAATACCGCATTTTAAGCCTCTATACTTTAAATGATGGCATAATTATTTTATAGTAAATGTATATTTAAATGTATATACATATATATATATTTGTGTATATATATATATATATATACAACAATTTAAATAGCAGTTAAATATATACGAGTAAAGACTGAAAGTAATTCAAATAAACTGGCGATATTACATTCTGATTGTCTGAAGGATTCTACTGTCAGTGCTGTAACATTTAGTGACAGAACTTGCATAGTTCTATCGAGAACATTTTGACTGATAAGGGTAAGCTTCAGATAGGTTTACTCAAAATAAAATACTGACGCTGCCCTGCGTGAAACTGATTCCTTTTACAATGGTATAAGACATATTTTAGAGGAGGAATTTGGAAGTGAAAAGATTTCACAGAGATCCACGGAGTCACGTGCAAACCTTCCACACGCGTGATTTCGATACATATCCACCAGAATCACATATAACATTTTTAACATCTGTTTCGATTTCCGACTGCGAACTTGAAGAGGAATGCGCAAGTTTGAAGGTATGCTTCAAACTCCAAAACTCTTTGTTAATAGGATATATTAGAATACTATAATATTTAATAATATGGAATAGTTGTTCAAATATACGAAATGTGTAAAAAAAAAATATTATATTTTTTACACATTTCATATAGTACAATAGTTTAGTATACTATAGGCCGTAGTGGCGCAGCACAAAGGTGCAACTGTAAACGCAGTGGTTGAGGGTTCGATTTCATCCCCAATTCAGACAAATAAAATATTTTTATTTCTTGCTGTCATGACGAGGCAAGGCGCGCTTTGTGTTCCGCTACTCACCACTTCATTTTTTAGAATATAATTCCCAATTAAAATATAACTATTTGTAAATATTAGATAGAATCTAAAGTAAAAATCAGTGCTAACAGAACCTAGTTTTTCTACAAAAGTTAAGTGCTTAAGAAACGATTTATCACTATGTAAGCTTACGAGGAAAGCGAGAAAAATTGTCCGTGTTCATATAAGAAAATAAAATAAAAACTGCTGTATTTACACTAATAGGACGACATTCTCTTGCTATTGAAAATATATAATATATTTATATGCTGATATTCTAAGCCCATCAAGTTTTTAATATTGAAGAAGAAATTTAAAAGTTCATCAGGAGTCTCCATTTTTATCATTTCATCGCAACGTGCAACAGAGCGGCTAATTTCAAGAACTTGTTATGCCATAATGTGTAAGTTAAACACTAGTTCACCAGTTGATACAGACCCGCGTAGTAAAATCTGATTCAATAAACCAAAAGTTTCGACATTTTTACTGTCCTTTTGAATTTTGCTGGAGAATGTCCAAGGATTTCTCAGCAATATCGATAACTCTAAGGAGATTTAGGAAGACAAACAGAATTATATAAGAAGCATAGATATTTATTCAGAAAAAGATGAGTTTTTCCCTTCAATTTTAAAACGGTACTCTTCTAAAGACCGTTTTAGTTTAAAATCATATTAACATTTTAAATGAATGTTATTGTTATATAATGTGATGAGCATACAATTATTAATAATTAAGGGCCTAGCGGTAGTGTCTAGCTGTAAGCCTGACGATTAGGGGTTTGATTCCTGATCGGGAAATAAATTCATTTTCTATATGTGAAATACAACATGAAACTAATAAAAACAATCAATGCAATGTGTTTTGAACTTGCGATCGTAACGCAAAACAATGATATTTATAAAAATACAACATTTAAAAATACATACAATTTGTAAGAAAACAAACTATCTACACAAACTTGCATGTTTTCCCTATTTTATAAAAATATTATTTCTAAATGATTGCATCGACTTTGCATTTGCAAATAAAAATAAAGCGAGTAAAATAACGTTGTCTGGAGCGGCATAAAGCTGTAAATATTATGACAAAGACACTCCACTTGACAAGTTATGAGGGCGTGAGTTTGTCGCGTGAACACAGTTAGTGCTCAATGGCCCAAGTAAAAGTCGTCCATGTAAAGTTATCCGTTCCAGTCTACCCGTTTATGGAACTCTAAGCGAGAAGCATTTGAAAAGGATTCACAAGTATAATAGAAGTTATATTCGTAATGCATGTAGGTACTACTAATATGTCTGTATTTATTCAAAACTTTTTTTCTATACAAGTTCATCAAAAAGTACAATACACAAACATGTTTAAAAATAAGCTGCGAATAAGCTTATCGCCAATCGTGGGCAAGGGCTAGGGGCACAAAGAGGGACTGCAAAAGCGACAGGATGTGGGTTGGATTCTCAATCGAGGAAATGGAATATTTAATATTTCTTTTTTCTTGTTCTGGTGCCGATGTATTCAACACGCAATGCCTCCAGAATTCGGCGGAAAATGAGGAACAGAGTGTCTTAACACTAAGTTCCCTTTGCCTCCCCACTGTGGGCAGGAAACAGTAAAAAAAAGGACTCGTCTATATTTTTATATATATAAAAACTAGGCCACAATAATATATATTTTGCGTCTTTTAGATATAGTTCTTTGAAACAAAACTAAAGCAATTATTATAATTGCAAATATTATACTTAAAAACTTATTTATGCTGCTGTTCTTTGAAAAGTTTAAATAGACAGGCTATTTTCTTATTCTAGATTCGCATTTTATTTTTAATGATTCTACGAGAAAATAAAGTTTTTCCATTTCCCGCGCAAAGCCATTTCCGCGCGCGATCACGATTATAATACACATTTACTACGCTAGTTACCAATATTGTATAATATTAAGTTATAAATTTCTCGCATAAATGTGTTAAATAGTGTATGTTAGAAAAACGTTATACATCGTTCGTTTTCTTATTTTTTTTCAAACATTATAACTAGAGATGCGCCGAATATTCGTTTGGTATTCGGTATTCTGTGTATTCAGCATGTTTTTCAATATTCGTATTCGGCGGAATTATTCGGCTATGGCGCCGAATATATTCGGTTCGAGTATTTCTTATATATATATATATATATATATATACATATACATATACATATACATATACATATACATATACATATACATATACATATATATAAACATATACATNATATATATTTCTTATATGTATAAGTGGCTGCACGATACAGTAGAAATGAGATATAAAACGTCTTATGTAAGATTTAAGTTATTATTATAAGTCAAATGGGTAAAATTTGTGTGTTTTTCAGTACTAATACCAAAAATATATTAAATGCCCCTAGTAGATCAGAAAGAAAGTACATATTGTACTATTTTTAATTAATTAATGGTAAATTATGGTGCTGAATACCAAGCTTCCGTCCCTTTTCAGTCTGTTGCATTTTTTTTCATATAAGTTCCCTGTTTTCGAAAATAGTCGTTCGTTATACACACAATTACCAGGAGTACTTTTTTATGGAAAAAGACACAGAAACAAGCGTACGGGTCACCTGATAGTAGGTAAATGACCACCGCTTCCCACGACCTCGTCCGGACCCATGACACCAGAGGTGCTATGCCGGCGCTATGCCGGCTTTTAAGGTCTCCACCTTATAAAGGTAGCCATAAAGGAGCCTTTTTGAAGGTATCCAAGTCCTATCGACATGGAATGACAACATAGAAGTTCCAAAACGCCACATGAGATTTCTTTTAAAAAAATGTTATATATTGTAGAGGTCCTTCCCTGTTTGTCATAGTTCCAGCTCACAATTTTCTGAAGCAGAAAATTTCATTCGAAATAGAGGGTCCAACAACGTTGATAGGCAGATTCTAGTACATTTGGATATTTTTTTGAAATTTCGTGGTTTCGAGTGGAGGTCCTTACCTCCACTACGGCCCGCTCGTTATCTAACCGGCGAGGACAGGTGGCATACATGATAAAACCTGTTTACGCGACAAAATAACAAAGAAAACGTAAACCGAATAATTCGGCCGAATATTCGGTTCGGTAAAGTTTAAACAGAATAGCATTCGGTATTCGGTTATTCGGTCAAATCACCATTCGGCGCATCTCTAATTATAACCTAACCAAACTTACTATTATACTTATTTTACTAACTAATATTGTTAAACAAAAAACATAATTTATTATTGTTATGTAAAATCCTAAATGTTACTTTCAATATAATATGTAAATATATAACCGGTTAAGTCCGAGTCGGATTCGTCCACCGAGGCTTTTACTAAAGACTGTACCATTTTAGGATTGTAGGTCGACGGAAAGTATAACTTACAAAAGTTGACAAACTTAAGTTTGCAAACATACTCAATCATTTTGTATAAAATGAACTATAAATATATATTTGTAATTATTTTTTCTATTAAATACCAATAAACTTTTTTAATTTTTTTCCTTTGCCGGCCCACTGGAAGTACCTTATAGGTTTTGCTTACATGGAAAATTTTGTACAAAAGACAGCAAAATTGATACATAGATGCTCGTATCTTTTGATTGCGTAGACTTGGAAACTTAATTGTTTCTATTTCAAGGACTATAGATCTAAAAAACAAATATTTAATACCTCCAATAAAAATGTGATACCTCCACACAATCTCGAGATTGCGGACTTGACAGACGGACAGACATTTTGAGATACCGAACCGAATTTAAAATAATAAATTTATACATATAACAGTTTTTACATAAATCGGACGCACCGGACAAATAATTACATAATTTTACTATACACTTAGTACTGTACTATACATATTGTAGAGGTAATAACAAAAATCCTGTTAATGTTTGTTACTTTATTTATTAATAAAAGTCGATATTCAGAGGATACAACCTTATTTTATTATTACAGATAAACAAAAATTTCCCGTGGGATAGCACATGGAAGTTCATTAAATTCCCACACGTGAAAATTACTGAATGCTTAATATATAACTTGATTAAATTGACCTATATGTTTCTTTCTTACCATTTACACAGCAAATACTAGTAACTGATAACCAAAGATTTATCATTATTTAAAAATTAAAATTTGTACGGAAAATTATTATTAGATAGAATACTATTTAAGTCAAAAATTTACTTGTTAAAATGAAGTCTTCATCTCTTAAGTAACGCTATAAGTTATTCAGCCTTCAAGTCTTACACTTAAAATAAGTTATTGATGAATGACCAGCGCTCCAAATTATACCGTTTTTCCATTCGAGGTAAGGAATCCTAAAAAGTGGTTAGAACTTGGCAGCTTGGCAGCTTAAATTTTTTATTCTTTCATAAGTATCAAAAGAGCAGGTCATCTGACAGCCTTTACAAGTAACAACAATTGTTAAGATCACTTCTACGTAAGTATGTTGTTACAAAGGGGCCGCGTGTGCGCGCGCCTCGGCGCTCTCTCCAACCATATCCACGTTCATTAAAAGCTTATCAAGAGACTTGAAATTTTAGTATCAACTATGTACAATTTCGCATAAGACTACAGTAGTTGATACCAAATAAAAGTAGAAAGTAAGAAACCATTAACCATTAATTAAGGTACTAGTTTTTTTGCAATAGGTATTTAATAATAGTAACCATCTAAAAAAACTGCAAGTCACATTACAAATCATGAATGAACGTAAACCCGCCTGCAATCGGACATGGTACAAGGTACTGTGACGTCATCACAGTAACGCACGAAGACTGCTTAATTTAAAAAAGAGCTTCACCTCTTTGTAACGCTATTAAATATCCTAGCCTACAATTTCTTTATTATTTGCTCATGGCCACCTTATGCGAGGTAAACAAAAAAAACGTTCTTTTAAATAACAATATTTCTCATATATGTATGTACCTTCTAAATCCATTGGTAAATACTATCTTCTTAAAACTTTTATAGAAGATAGCATTCACAAACATTTCTGTAGTCGCTTATCTGAAATGCTGTTTCACATTCCCAGAAGACGTTGACCCTCAATCCTTTCTCGATACGTGTCGGTTATTTACATTACAACCAATAAAAGGGTCTAAGAGACATTTTCTTTACAAAGGAACGTTATGATAACCTAATAACCTGAAAACGCATTGAGTAAGCTCCTTTCATGACTAGATGTAATAGAAATTTTGACGTAGAAAGAAAATGAAAAGTTAATCTTAATACCTTTTCCGCATGCACAGTGAATATTTCATTGAAAAGACTTTATAAATAGTGACGCGTATAAATAATGTGGTCACGATTATGCAAAAATAGTTTATTTATAAGATTTCTAATTAAATTTATATTTAGAAATAATAAGATTAAAATAATATTTTTTATTCTAAATGTAAAGAATGTTTTAAGAATATTACTTAATTATCTAAATATTTGTCTTCTATAATATTATCTAAACAAGAAAAAATCAAGCTTCTAGGACAACGCAATCAAAAAATACGAGCAGTTATGCATCGTTTTTGCTGAATTTTGTAAGGAATTCGCCGCATAATCAAAACCTATAGGATATACATATCTCGTGCATCTACGGTTATGAAATTTGGCACTTACAATATAAATAGAGGAAAAATCCGAAAGTGAAAATTTGTGGGTATTTCATAGAAAAAGTTCATCACAAACTTATATTTGTAGTTCATTTCATATAAAATGAGTGCATATGCCCGCAAACTTAAGTTTGTGAACTTATAAAAATTGGCAAACTTTTGACAACGTTGTTAACATTCCTGTAGGTACTGCCGTTGACCTACAATCCTGAAATTGGTACGGAAGCTGCGGTGAGCGAACCCGACTCGTACTTAACCGTTTTTTTTATTATACGCATATCCACGGACTCTTACCATCAAATGAGGCGTAAGTTCCGCCACCCAGCATACAAAACCCTTAAAGAGGCCGAACGTGGAGAAGTTCGAAAAGAACGGACAGGAGGTGAACTCGGGCCCCATTGTCGTAAGCGATTTGCACGTACATATTTTATAAAAGTAACCTTTTTATATAAAAGAATCTTTCTCATATGAATTTAAACACGTTTCCTTATAACGTGTCCTCAATCAGGGCGCACGTGACAAATGAAAGCTCGTCAACTTTGATTTCAACCCGTATTAAATTAGAGGTAGTCATGGCGCAGTGACGTGTGATTGTAAACGCGACGGTTGTGAATTCGATTCCCACTCGGGGAATACTTTTACGGGGAACTTTTTGTATACATTAATATATTCCCATTTTTATTTAAAGTGATATAATACACGCGTATATGACAAAAGTAAATGCAGTAGTCGTATATAACTAAAACATATTACTACAATACCACCACAAATTTACAACATTTTACGAATTTAATCAAAATCGATCCCTACATGCATTCTTACATGACGTAATTCTACCTTTTTGAGTGGTTTCCGAAAATATAAGAAAACTAAAAATGCAAAATTCTGAATATTAATTAATTAAATATACAAAACATGTAATATAACTATTTACTATATATTAAGGACTTATTTTTAAGCTATTCGAGAAGGATGATTAATATTGAACAATGAAGCTCTCCATCAAACACGATAACGGTAGACTGCAGGGGAGGTAGATAAGGAATTAATTATTCCGAAGTAAATTTATCCGTTTAACCTATATAGTTTTCTTTAATCTAGATATCAACGTTACCAGTGTTACCTACAAAATTACTTGAGTCAATTAAAAAATATATACATATAAAAAGTAAATTTTATTGCAAGTACACTGATAAACATAATATAGTACATACATAAGCCAAATTGAAACTATTCGTTACAACTGTATCACAGTATAACTACAATGTAATTATAAAACTTGTTATAATATGAAAATATTTACATTAACAATGCATACCCTTCAGTTTTCCAGTGTTATGAGAGTACGTAGCATTCCTTGTTGTGAAAATATTTAAACAATTTGTACGCGAGATGTCAGTTTACGGATCACTTAATTAGATTAACTGGTGGATGTACGAAATTAAGGTGAAAACGAACACGTATATTCGCTAAAACGACGTAACGTCCGTTCACTACGGCGGAACGGCCAGCACTGACAGGCCTTTTGTACCTCCCGCAACCCCTGCAGTGAACCCCGAAACCTCGTCCTTCGCCCGCTCCGATAAGGTGCAGCTTACTATTTCTCGGGAAAATGCTGACAGCCCTGCCAGTTATCACCAACTCATTAACATAAACTAAATAAAGATGCACTGGGTGAAGATTACTAAACAAATGTTTCTTTTTTCAAATACTGTAACAATATGCTAACTAATAAAATATATACACGTGTGTAAATTATATGATTTTTTCGCTTTAATTCCTGTTTCGAAAACAGAAACATGTACGCCGCCCATCAATTCCCGCCCAACGATTCGATGTAGAGTCGCTATTATTATCAATTATCGCTCATTTCTTATATTGTAAACTTATATAAATAATTTATTTTAATCAACCTCAACAGAAAAAAGCAAAAACATAAATAAATTAAATTTTAACAAAAAGAAAAACCGACTTCTAAGAACGAACTAAAAAGTCAAAAATGATTTTACAAAGATGATTTTATAATTTTGAAGTCGGTGCCAAGTAAAACAAACAGGTTTAGTAATTAGATATTGTAGTAAAGGTGTTGTAGCATTAGCTTAACACCGACTTCAAAATTATAAAATCTTTGTAAAATTATTTTTCACTTTTTAGTTCGTTGTTAGAAGTCAGTTTTTCGTTTTGTTAAAAATTAATTTATTTTACGATTTTAAGTGATTTGAAGTGGTAGATCTTAAAATGATACTTCTTAAGCGAGTCGTGATGGTGGTGGTAGTGGTTGTCAACGAGTGGTTGTGGTTGTCCTATGTAAAACTTCATTTAATTAGGTATTATTTTTGTACAAAGTAACATTTAAGTAAAAAGTATTCGGGCGAACCAGGTATCTCCCTTTTTTGAAGTTGGTTGAAAATGAGAACATCCTCTTTTTTGAGGTTGGTTGATAAGAAATGCAACGATCAGGAATCTCACTTCTGACATCAATTTAAAAAGTTTTTGCTTGTAACTATTACAGTATAATCATTTTTTTACCCAAAAAAAAAGAAACTTTCTTAATTTTGATCGGAACCCAAAACGGGAACCTAACCAAATTTTCACCAAATTATCCTTGAAATGTACCCTTTCAAATAAAAAGAATCATCAAAATCGGTTGGCGCGACATTGAGTTATTCGTCTATTTGTCGCGAACATACCTAATGCAAATTTAAGACTTATGTGATTTTCTCATGAATACCATTATCAGATATGAACCAAAAAAAAATGGGACCATTCGGGAAGCTTCACCTTTCAAATATTTTTTTTTATTAAAATCGGTTTACCCAGTTAAAAGTTATGAAGTAACAAACATATAAAAAAAAATACAGTCGAAAAAAATCATAAATCAATATAAATCAGCTACGTTAACTTAGATACTTAACATTGACATCGTAAATTAGTTAAAAGCAAGTGTCTCATGGAATTTGACATTTACCGGACGCCAAATGTGACCGGTGGCGGTGAGCGGAGACCGCGGCGCCGGCCTGGGCCGTTGTCACACGCACGCGGTACACCTCCTCTCCACGTAATAAATATCTCACCTAAATATTTTATGTACGTATCCTTCTGTCCTTTTGTTATTTTGGACGTCCTTGTATATGTTTTATGTCCTAATCGCTTGAGGATCTTCATATTTTTGTAACATCATAATAAAGTACTATATTATTATTTATATGTTATATAAATTACTATATATTATTTTAATTCTATTCTATTTAGATCATTGTAGTGCAGTGGGAATGGAACTTTGTTGTGAATGAACTGTAGGCGACTGGCCGTGGGTTCGATCCCCACTTGGAGATTAGTTTATTTTCATTTTCCTGCTCTTATTGTTACTAATTTGACACCTGGTTCGTTCTGCCTCCCCCTCTGTGCGGGATAATGAAATTAAAGAATTTAAAAAAAAATTATGTCACAATTATATATATATATATATATATATTTTTATAAATACAATAATGATCTTTAAAGTTGATCTTTTAACACTTTCATTGATTTACTTACCTAAGTTAAGTAATGAATGTTATTGCCCCTATAAACTTACTTGTGCAGCTAATAGAATAACATGTATTTTATTTTATTTATTACTATACTATATATTAAATAAATTTAGCATTTATTCACTATAGCATACTTATTCTTATAAGTAAGTTAACAACATTAGACAATGTTGTTCCTTCTGTATACTGTAGAACAGACACTCATTGTCCCTCCTTGGTCGGTCGAAAGGTCGGAAGCCACGATTAGCCTGCGTTTGAAGTCTTTATAGCTAGTCATTTCGCAATAATGTGCCGCCCAAATTCAAATTTTCAAGAGAGGTTTCACTAAATGTCTTGAACTCTTACACAAAAATACCAAAAATGCCTCAAATGATTTTCTTCCAATTTAAGCATTCAACGAGCTCCTTACAATATTTTATTCTATGTAAAAGAGGATAATAATCACCCTTTGTTTTCTTGAAGTGTAATCGCTGCGTATCCTTAATTTTATTATTATTCTCATCAGCTTAATAATTTTCTGGGCTTCTTACAATTTCATGGTTTTGTGGGTTAAAAACAATTATAATAAGTGATTTGTGATAATTTATTATCATTAAAGTAATATTTTAAAAATTACAATAAAGATAATAAGGACATTTCTAAAATGTTCGTTTTATTATTTATGGTCCATTTGTTTTTAAATAAAACTTATTTTCGAAGCTATTACAACACGTTAAACATTAACATAAGCATACTTTAGCCTATTACCATTTTTATTCTTAGGTTGGGAATTAAGAACGTAATGATGTCTTTTAATAAATTTAAATAAATATTTACAGACGCCAAAACAAAGACATTTCTTTCTTCCTTGTACATATTTTATTTACAAATATAAAATAAACATTAATTTTATATTTAAAGTATATATTATTAGTTTTACTTGGATTATATTAAATTAATTTTCAACTTTCTTTTCCAATGACCATAATTTTCGTTATAGTCGCGAACCTTTGCCGTTCTAATCAACTATTATACGGCTAATGGTTGTCTCTCAGATCGGTTTTCAGGGTAATGCGTTCAGAAATTTGGTTTAATTGTGAAACAGAAAAAGAGGTCTGATAAATCTATGAATCTATCAATGCAATCGCAATACATATCAGATACTTATCTGAACCTTTAATAAATAAATAATTGCTTAATGTTTTCTACGAATTTACAAATTCTCAAGCAGACGAATTTGTTTAGTCTTCAGACATAAATTTCATCCCTGCGAAGAATAATAATATTTATTAAAGCTCCTTAATCAGTAATTACAGTAGCGTCGTGTATCTCTGAATAGTTGCGACGCGTGCCGAGGCCGCATTAAGTAAATATAATTTTAATAACACGTAACCTTGTTCTACGAGGCAGTACTTTAAGCTCGTAAAGTCTAATAATGTTTTGCACTAAATTTAAGAACCGCACTCATACGTGCCTTTTATTTTAACAAGATTCAGCATTCGGGATGCTGCATGGTATTAAATATTAATAACCGTAACTCTAGCATGAAAGTTAATATAATTACAATATATTGAAAATAAACCTTTGCTGTAAAATTGCTATAAACAATTATGTAAATATATTTTTTGTCAAAAGGAACACTTGTATGGACGATCTGTCCTCAGGGCTGCGGGTCTGTATTTGATATTTTTATAGCTCCTCCATAATAACATGAGTTATTGCAGAGCAATTTGAATATGAATGGAGGTTTGACAGTTTCATGTAGGGCTGAAAAGATGGAGAACGTACAGTTACGTAGAAAACATATTTTAAGTTGTTGCAGTTTAAGTTAAATGTTTTAATATATCATGTCAACATTATATCTTTACAACATAAAAAAAACAACTTCACGCTGTATCCCGCACACAGCAGGGCAGTCAGAGGAAACCAAGTGTGTTTCTGCCGAATTCTGGATGCATTGCGTGTTGAGGAGCAGAACTCACCGCTTCTTTGCTTCTTCAACTGCGCTTTGCCTTGACATCAGAGTGAAAAAATGGCAATATATATATAAATATTTCACTTCCTCGGATCGAACCCACAATCGTCGCGTTACAGTCACACCCTTGTGCCGCTGCGCCACGACGTTTATTTGGTTAAACGTTTCAAATGTTGAATGGTACAAGACAACTAATTGTAACAATTAAAAACAAGCATTATCTCCATCGCCTAATGCGAAGTACGTATCATATCATGTTCCCTACGTAGGCTTAATTTTCAACATCAGTGGAGGTCGCAACTTACGTCGTTTACGCGAGAAAACTTTCGCGAAGCTTACCCAAAATTCCTTCCAAACAAAATTACTTCATAAAGTATTTGACACCTTCCATCATTATTATAAATTAATTATTAGATAGATGCTTAAAGTAACTTTAAAATGTTGAAATAAATTAAAAAGCTAATAAAACATTTTTTTCAAAATAGTTTTGCTCTATAAATATATTTTAATCTATAATTAAATTACTCCGGAACGGAGTGTCTTAACACTAGGTTCCCTCTGCCTACACTGCTGTATGGGATACAGTGGGAAGCTTTTTTTATAGATATACATATACATATATGAATAGCGCGGCTTCGCCCGCTTCATCTTATTAAATATTTTATTCCCTCAAGTGGGAATCGAACCCACAAACAGTCGCGTTTACAGTCACAATTTGTGCCCCCATGACTGGCTTCTATATATGGACTGTATATCTATTAAACTTTCCATAAACTTAATGTTAATAATAATTATCTGTTAGTAACGAACTATTGTGAGATAGTATCTTCCAAAGTAGAGCAGAATTTATTTAAATAAATATATCTAGAGCGTGATTTTGCAGAGAAGAAGAAACGTCGACTTAAAATTCAAAAATATATAGCTCTTTCGACAGCTGAAATCGAATTTATAGCTACCAGTCGTGCTATGTAGACTATAATTTGACTAAAAAATCTGCTTGTACAATGAAATTCGCTCTTTGTTTTTGAAAATTATTAGAATTTAAATAAAATTATCTTTTACGAATTAGTTTTCATAACATGACCAAATTTAAAACATCAAATTGAGAAATGTAAATAAGTTTCAGAACGTTAGATAACTAGAAGTGGTATATTTGTAAAAATATTTATTATTTCACACATCTCCCACATTCAAACAAAAAGGAAGAAGAAAATAACATAATGAATATAAATGTCGATAATAATTAATAATTTATAATATAAAAAGCTATTAATTAAATTCAACACTTTCATAAAAAACGTATGTATAGGTAAATAATAAAGATGTAATTTGACAGACTATTATTGGCTCTATGGTAGCTTAAGAAATATTTATATGGTATATTTTATAGTATTGATATCGACGTACTTCATTTGGTACGATAGGCCGACCCAAGTTGTTAAGCTTAAAGGGTTTCCTAATGATGGTTATAGCAAAAGGTCCTCTTTATTGTGCTCCTGTAAGGCTTTTATATTATCACGATTTAAGGCTTAACACAAAGAGTAGTTTAATATTCGTACCTCTATAATATAATACGACTATTTTATTTAAAAATTATAAATAGTAGTGCGACTTATTTAACTAAGTAGTACTAATATCTAGTCTGTAGAGTAGTCTGGTAGGGATTGCTTAAAGCAATAAGACCGCCTTTGCATACGTGTTTTTTTATGTTTATTTATATTGTTCTTTCTATATATTTCTTTGTTTTATGTGTGCAATAAAGTATGTTCTATTCTATTCTAAAATATTTAAATATTTTCTAGGAACTCGTATTTTTTGTTTTATCTTAATTTCACACAGCGTAAAATAATAAATTTAATAAAAACATACATCTGAATGTGTGTATTACGGGAGCCCGGACTCGAGTCTAAGTCCAGATTAGGTCAGATAAATGCAGGATCCGTTATGCAAAAATCCACAGGTATCGATCACTATGTCCAAGCCCAGAAAAGCACTACTAGATGTTGTGGAGTAGATTGAGTCGGAAGGCAGACCCTGGCAACAAAAGCCGGGATTAATGCCAGGTAGAAGAATACATAAATCTGAAAGTGTCGTTTTGCCCGTTTGATTAGTTGAAGTAAATTGTTACTTATATAGCTTAATCTCTGCTCAATAAAATTATCAATAAAAGCATTTTACCTACAAATATACATACAAACATATTGTTGATTTTTTTATTTTAAATAAAATATAGAAACAATGCAGAAGCGTAGCAGAATGCAACGGCCGTGCACCTCAAATATATGAACGATAAAAACCGCCGCTCACTCATTATTTACGCTTACTGTAATAACCTCGTAAAATTTATCATAATACCTACTTTACGTTAACATATTTTAAAAGCTCGCGAGTTATGGCGCAAACCCCACAAAAGTTTACATTGGATGAAAATTACAGCTACGATTTTTATTATTATTGCAAATAAAAAATACTACATGCAATGCGTAAATTTTGCAATTGATACGAGGTGGCGCAGGACAACGGGCAGGAATAACATTATCTGCTGACGCCTCCCTCGGGACAGTAAATATTCCAGCACCAGCGATTAGCACGAGCCTGGGGCTAGCAAACATAAAATATATTCGTCACACAACTCCGAATGTACAGTCACGAGGTTTCAAAAATTCAACCGTGCGTTATATAAACGATATTACAGTGTGAGAACCGTGAGACGGCGCAAAACAAAATCCAATTTCTATTAAGCGTACGAAGGATGTTATCGTGAATACAATGATTTCCCCAAGTCCTCTGGGGCAACAAGTTGATGAAATATTTGCTCAATCGCGTGTGTAACATAGTTTCATTTATTTCACTTCATACAAGTCAGTCGACTGAAATAACAACGGTACTACCTACGTCGGACGTGAATCAGCTATAATTTTGAATGGAAATTTGTATTCTTCATTGTTGCTATATAATAATTTTAACATTGAACTGATATGTCAATGTTATCTCGTTTATTTAATTATTTGAAAAAACAATGTTAATTCGATAGGTTTTTTTTTATAAAGCCAAGAAATATTTGCATACAAAACACAATTGGGCTCTACGAAGTAAAATAGGAAACTGTCAGTTCTCTAGAGAATGAAATTAGCATGAGCGTTGTCTCTGCCATTCAACAACAGGAATGAGCTATTAATCTTGTCCGATGTGATTGCGGTCGAGATACATCATTATTCAATAATAAACGTAAATATTGTTAAAATGACTATGATTTTACAGTAAAATTATTGACTTATTTTAAGGTAGTTTTATGCGAAAAAAATACAGTTAATAGTCCTGCGTGTTCAGACCATTAAGTCCTCTTAAATTTCTGCAGTTCACTTTGAAGGTAAGGCTCACTTTAAAAAGCAAGACGCAATTTTGTTCTTAAAATTTCTAGCATTTACATAATTTGTTTTGGGAATAAATAATTATGATTATATTTCCACAATTCCACGAAGAATTATTTAAATTCTTGATTTAATAATTAAGGTAAGGAAAGAAAAAGGGGTTTCTTTGTCAAAAAATATTTTTCACAGTCGCCTCTCTCCGACGGTATTCACCATTTCACGATTAAAATACTACTAAAGAATCATTAAACATTGTAATATAAATAATCATTACGCTTTTCAAGGTACCCGTCTAGGGCTAGATTTCAGCTTGGATTGAACTGGAGCATAAACAGTGCGTACTTGAAAAGTGCATGAGCGAAAAGCAGCAGAGCGTAGAGAGCTCTTGCCTCTAGAGTCGTTAAGGCGTACTGCCGTAGCTCCCCGGGTTATTTAGTTAAGATTCCCTTCCAAAATCACAAGTTCCCTAATGCAAGCAAGTCTAAAAACCTACATACTTACTTAAAAAGTAGTAGGTATTATATTATGAGAAATCATAAGTTAAAATACGTCTACCTTTTACCTTAAAAATAATATCCCAATTTAGAAAACGCATTAAGATTACAACTATTTCTAAATTTCTAATTTCTACGAATTATACATATAAAACATATCTAAATAGACTAATATTTTAGCGGTGACTCTCGCTATAATTCATTCCTTGTTCTCTGTCTGAAGTGTTCTACTAAAATATGCATATTATGCTACTCTAAGAACTCTTCAAGGCACTAACCCACCCACCCTGTTATCTAATGAGGTGTTTGAAACGATCGAAAGATTGTTTCACAAATTCACGTATATTCATAATTATAGATATGTAATTATCACCAATGTATATTTTATTGGGTGGTGGTGGTATTTAAAGAAGTCAAAAATAAGCCTTGATTATAATTTAATAAGAAAACAACAAATAAATATATAAATTCAACATATCAATCCACTCTTACTGCACAAAAGTCGGTAAAACGTATCGTGTATTTTCCATAACAATATCAACAAAGACGGCATTGTGTCAAGCGAGTGTCGCGCCACGTTTCAATAGGCGTTTACACGCTCCCGGTGTCGACGTTGACACCGTGCACCCACTTGCCAGTAGCATATGTATTGAGAACAATATTCGGTGGGGTACCAGCAGTAATTGGCTGGGAGCGAGCGGATCGATCGCTCGATGTGACACAAATACCTCGTTCCGCCATACAGTCACCCTTGGTAATCCACTATCGACCTAATTGTTTCTTCTAATGACTACTCTTCGAATCAATTATAACAATCCATTACAACTTCTCGTTAATTTATTAGTATGGCCAACTACGCGGAAATAAAGGCAATATATTGTTTTAGTTACGCACATGAACATTGAACATTAATAACTACAAATTGGTAAATTATTAACGCATAAAATTGAAATTATGTAATGTCGCTAAATAACTGGAGTCCAATAGATAATAAGCCTTGGCGCTGGGGCACAAAGTATGACTGTAAACGACTGGTTGTGCTCAAGCGACTGGTTCAATCCCCACTCGAGGATATTAAATAATTATTTCATTTCTTCGCTCTGGTTTCGAGGCAAAACGCGTGTAAATGCCTCTAGAATACGGGCGGAAAGTGATAAGCGGAGTGTCTTAACACTAGGTTTCGTTTGTCTACCCTGCTGTGTGCGGGATACAGCGTCATTTTTGATTATTATATATTTTGATTATTATATAATAAAAAAGTACTCGTACCTATGTTATAACGTTACGTTTTACCAAAGTAAGAAATGCAGCATTCGAAATAGATTAGTTACTCGCGCATAGCCCGAAGCAATCTCCGAGGATTGCTCTTGACCTGCAATGCAAAACGTCCAACAAAAGCTCGTTGGGCCAACTGCATTCTAGCAAAACAAAGTACCGACTCCTGTTAAGATAGCTTAAGTTTTTACTAAGATAGCGAGTTTCATTCCGTTACGGTGCTATCTAGTTTTAAGTGATAGGCAAACTAACTTCAAGAGGATTACTTCTAAAATTTAGTTTAAAGAAGATTATGTATTTTTAATTTTAAAATATCTTTCGTAAAGAAAATGATTAAATCTTTTAATAAAATTTCATTTCCTCGCTCTGGTAACAATTGGCAAAGCACGGTGTTCAGTTTCGCCATTCAACTCGCAATGCCGTATGGAATAACTAAAATTAATACTAATATTGGAATTAATATTATGGAATAAATATGTGGAACTATACGAATCTCAAGTATCTACTATATGAATCTCAACGTTGTGTAATCAGAAAACAAGTGTTTAAACATTTACATGTACATATTAATGTAAAAAATAACTTACCGTCTTACTTGAGACCGTCGTGGCCTAAGGTCACAAGGGTGTGACTGTAAATACAACGGTTTCTATTTCCACTCGAGGAAACTCCCTATTACTTAATAATATATTTATTTCCACGCACTGGTACCAAGTAAAAACGCGGCGTTGAGTTCCGTCCCTCAAAACACGATGCCCGAAAAATTCGGCGGAAAGTGGTACCCTCCGCCTACCCTGATATATTCGGGATACAGCGTGTCGCTGAAAGAAAACTAACAATTTACTGAATTAAATATCAATATTGTACTGCACTGCATTGGTATACGGAGTTCCTAGTAAAAGAGACCGTACAACGCTACGGGTGAAAAACCGATAATATAATTGACGATTATCGCTGCAGACCGACTACTACCCTCATTATATCGTGTTATTATATGGAATTTTTTAGGCTATTTTATGCTTAATTTAATATTTAATTAATGAATTCTACGACGGTGACAAAGTAATAAATAGTAAAATACTAATATATTTGAATTTTTTTTTTCTAAAGCAAATAATTGCGAGAAAAAGCTAGGGCTATGGGAATATAATTTTAAATGAGATATTTTTGGGACCATGATTGGTTCCCTTCGTACCCTTTTGTTGATAGTTTTTATATTTACTGCAAATTACTGTATAATATTTTTTATATTATTTTACATTTGTCGTTTCAACATCTTTAGTTTATTTTAATGGCATTATTGGGTACGGAAACTGAAAATAATCTAAATATACCCTTTGAATTATTAGTTTGCTGTGAATTATGCGATATGTTCAATAATAAAATATATATTTATCAAATTTAACCTAGAGATTTAAAAAGAAGAGGAATACTTGCGCATTGTCCGTAAATATCGTACCTACTGTGCTCCATTGAAATGTTGTCTCTTTGTCTCGGAGGGCCGCGTTTTATTGAAAAACTTTGTAACTCCCACCTCTAGGTCCCAGGACTCGTATACATCGTGGCTTTGGCCGTTACAAAGTCGATAACTAGTGAACGAGCACTTTTTTATTATTTTTATGTGACAAAATTTTACAGCAATATTAATTAAAAAATTGGAACTTTTTTGCGTTGTAAGTAATTCAGTTTTAAGTGGAAATTTATTAACAATAATGAATTTAAGCAAGTTAATTTTTATTGAGCTTAATTCTCATATAAAATTTAAAACACATTACATAAAAATTTAAAAAAAAAGCTGATCCAACGACTTAACAGAATTTCTTGAGTACCTGAGAGATGAGAGTACTCATTCAAAGTCTTGACTATTAGGCATCAAGTTTTTCATTTAAACTATTTTCAGACTTATTTAACCTAGATAAGAATAAATAAATATTAATTAATCAAACAAAACAAAAAATAAATATTAATTTAAACTACCGCAGACATACTGACAGATAAATGCATACTTGGAGAGAGCTCTCCTCATTTAGCTTGAGGAATTTAATGTAGTCTTACATAAGGAATTATAATACTGGCCAGTTGCCACATTTATCATATTACGAGAGTAAATGTAATGTATGTAATGTAATATGAATTACGATCTACCAAATGTAGGTTAGTGGAATTTTAAAAATTTAGATATAATGACATAAAAGTTATGGTTTTTGATGATAACTCCCAAAAAGAACGTTAGTGCTATATACTTTTTTTTGTTACCCACCATTTTATAATCTAATTTAATTATTGCAAAGTAATTATAAAGAAGAAATTAAATATTTAATATTTTCATTTCTTCGCTTTGGAGTCGAGGCAAAGCGTGGCGTTGAGTTACGCCACATAACACGTACCTACTGCTTTCAGAATTCGTTGAAAAGTAGAGAGCGGAGTATCTTAACACTAGGCTTCCTCTGTCTACCAAATAATATATTTTTTTTTATCACATTTACCATAAAAATATGATACAACATTTTAACAAATATATAAATTTTACTTTATTGCTTCCATAGTAAAAAAACTCTTGTGTTTGTGAGCTAAAATCTAAAACAACGTAAAATTATAATTCTCGTGAGACTACTAAAGTAAACATTAACGTAGGAAAAGCATATTTGCCATTAATTTACTTAAGCTAAAACCAACAAATTCGGACAGTAAAATTAAATCGGATAAAGTAGTGCATATTTCATTTTCCTTTGTTCACGTACTACAAAAATGATTGAAAGTCCAATTGAAAGCACAAAATTCAGATAAAAAGCATTTTTTTGTTATCTAAGCTTTATGCTTATTTACGTTTTAGATTCTAATTAAGTGACAAGGCTGTGCTTATCTAGTTATGTAATTTTATGTATATAAATTCTGATGTTTGTTGTTTTTTTTTAATTTTTGTCCTTTTATTCTTTTCTATTTCTTATGTATTATTTGTGTGCACTTCAATAATAATAAAAATTGTTACACTTTAATATTAAATTGCATTTAAGTCATTATACAAACATTCTATCTATTGTCAGCATTTTTCGGTAAGCAGCTCTTTGAATGAAAACCTTAATATTTTTTGTCGGAGGATAGAGCGCCAATTCTATTACGTGCTTTTATATTTATTGACACAACATACAACTGGTCGCGTTTACAATCACAAGCTTGTGCCCCAGCGTCACCAAAAATATATGAAAAAGAGCTGTAGCAGCCAATCTCAATTAAAAATACAAAAGTAAGCTCGAAAATTTTACAATTAATAGATAGACATTACTCTCACTTATCCTTCCTGTTAACTGTTAACTTGCATAGAATCTCCGATGCAAAAAGCTACATCATTTTATGAATAAAACGAAATAATCGGCCGTTATCTACACAATCCGCAGTATTTAAAGACGCTCTTGGTCGTAAACAGCAAGAGGAGGCGCAAGGTGGTAGAAGTAAATCGCTCCATTAGGCAGTTAAAAGCTCGTCGCTATCGGAACATAACTCAAGCACCCGTCTCCGCGCGGTCCTATAAATTATGCCTTTGTGCGGAGGGGCGTGCCCGGTTAAAATATGTACGACATTGTCTTGCCAGCACTACCTCCCTCATATCTTTCACTGAAATCCAACGAAGGTCATCTTTTAGTAAATTATCTATGCGTTTGTGAACAGTCTGAATCTTTCTGCGACTCCGCTTCGAAAGTAGGTCACCCTGGACTCACCTATAGGTCGAATTTTATAACCGGCGCAGAACCATCATTCACACATGTGGATAGCTCAGTTTACGACACTATTATATTGTTTCATAAAATTTCTTCTTATTGAAAGGAATTCTTCTATTTTTGTGTGTTTCTAAGAAATATATATGGATCAGTCAAATTGAAACGAAAAATATTTCTTAAAGTAAATTAAGTAAAGAGAAAGTTGCATTACACTTGCGTTACTACAAGATTCGGTCACGGGAAACGGAGTGTCTCAACACTAGATTTCCTAGTGTGTGCGGGATAAAGCAAGAAGCTAAAGCTGATTGATTAATTTATGTTATAATTTATACATATATGTATGAGGAAAAACAAATATATATTTTTATTTTCTGTATAAATGTATAAAATAAATGATGTGAAGGAAGCAATTCATATTGCAAAAGACTTTATTAAAATCAATTTACAACTTACAAATGCAATTACCTATACTCTATATTGAACTTGCGACCCAAGTATAGACTTTAGGGCGCCCTAACAGGGGGGCATTAGCAGCCGCCTTCACTGCTTGAGCTTAATATGGTTAATTAAATACAATTTAATCCAATAGTTCCTTTTAGACAATTTAGTTACTTAAAATACGGTGCTCTCACTGTACCTACTCATGTTGTACAGTGCTGTCGTTTGTAATCTATATATATAAAAGGACTTGTCCTCACTGACTGAGGTAAGACGCACGCACAGCCGTAACCGCTGTGCGTAGAAACGTGAAATTTGGGTAGATGCTTACTTTCGTAATCTGGACATCCACCAAGAAGGGATTTTGAATAATTTTAACCCTAAAGGGGTAAATCAGGGGTTGAAAGTTTGTATGGAAAAAATTTAAATCAACATCGATTTTTATAAAATTTGAAATTCAGACTCTTTAAAATATTTAATTGAACACTTATTTCACGGTTTTTTAGAATTTAACCCCTAAGGGTGCCAATAAGGAGTTGAAAGTTAGTATGGAAAAATCTTTAAATCGCCACCGATTGTTATGATATTTGAAACTTAGACTCCTAAAAATATATCATTGAACACATGTTTCGTGGTTGACTTAAATTCATTCCCTAGGGGTGAATAGGGTGAATAGGGTAAATAGGGGGGTAAAAGTTTATACGGAAAAATCTTTAAATCGCCACTGATTTTTATAAAAATTGAAATTGAGACTCTTAAAGATATTTCATTGAACACGTGTTTCATGGTTTATTAGAATTCACCCCTAAGCAATAAGCAGACGAAGCTGCGCGCATCCACTAGTCAAATCATAATATAATGGTAGTTTAGCAATGGGCATGTCAATATAGATACTCATTAACATCAATAAATATAACATATTAATATACGTAATCGATTAAAACTTTAAAATAAATAAACTAGCTTCACGCTGTAGGTATCCCGCATACAGCAGAGTAGGCAGAAGTAACCTACCCCTTTCCCCAATTTTCGTCGAATTATTCTAGGCATTGCGTGTTGAATGGCGAAACCCAACGCCATGTTTTTGTCTCGACATTGACAAAGTAATTGAAACATTCTTTTGTTTTCTGTGTTTAAATGGTAAACATCAAATAGATTCGTTCATAGTTGACTTAACGCGTCTGAATGTATCACGCATGCTGATCACGAAGTCGCACGTTATTCACGCCAACACATACAAATGTTACTTAACTAAAACTATACTCCAATACGTGAGACATCTAGACTTAAATAAATACGAATATGAAAGTAACATATTTGTGTGTTAATTTACGCGATAGGTAGTGGGTTCGATTGCCATTCGAGGAAGGTTAATATTGTTTTTATTTTCTTCACTCTGATGTCGAGGCAAATCGCAGCGTTGAGTTCCACCACTCAACACTCAGTGCTTCCGGAATTCGGCCGAAAGTGGGAATCGGAGCGTCTTAACACTACTCCCTCTGCCTACCTAGCTTTATGCGGGATACCGCGTGAAGTTGAACAACCCCTTGTTATAAACCTACGGAGGGCATAAAAAAAATATTCTTAAATAAGTTTTCAAATAAAATTCTCTCTTTCTCTCTTAATTTGTGGAAAATAACCTACATTCAAGAGCAATAATATACTAATTTTTTTCATAGAGCCATAAAGTTTTGTTGATAGTTTCCTAAAACATTTCTAGAGGCATCACATAAACCTACTTTAACGGTAAGTAAAAAGAAGGTATATTTTATGAAATTGACTAACATAATCTAACTAACTGACACACAGTAAATATTAAATGGAAATAACATTTTAAACCCTTTCATCTCGTCTGGCTTTTCTAGTAGGAAATCCTATTCATGTGAGGTAAAGGTGCAGCTGTGACCAACGATTAGTCGCAATTCGTAGCAGCATAAATGTGTCTACGACCTGCTACGGTAATTCATTCTACGTTGTATTATTTGATATTCCCGTGAGCCATAGCGGGTGCCAAATCCTAGAATAATATGCATTTTAGTAAATTTTAATTTGAACTTTGACTTCGTGTCTGTATATTAAAGTTGTGTTAAGGGTAATCTCAAATAAAAGTAATAATTAAAAAAAACATGCAATGTCACCAGAATTCAGCGGAAAATTGGCAAAATGGTATCTTAACATTACGAGGTTAAGACATTAAGAGTATTAGTGTTGAGACACTCTGTGCCTCTGCCTTTCCTACTGTGTGCGGGATACAGCGTTTATAAAAAAAAATCTATAGTGGTGTGTCCTATATAGATATACTAGCGGCCTGGCCGCGGCTTCGCCTGCGTGAACTACGTTATTATTAATTTCGGTCTAGATGAGTCCTACGTCCTATAAGTGACGTCCGTGCAAAATTTGAAACTCCTAGCATTTGTAGTAACGAAGTTTCATAGAAACTTTCAACCCCAAAAACAACCCCATGGAAGTCGAATATTACAATTTCCCGTCTTAGCGAGCACCTACGTCCTATAAATAGCTCCTATGCAAAATTTGAGATTCCTAGCACATGTAGTTTCTGAGATTTCGTGATGAGTGAGTGACCTTTCGATTTTATATATATATATAGATTTATTATTTTGTAATTTTGTAGGGAGGAAAGTTGTGTGGGCTCTACCCCAAAATAGTCTGATGGTTATAAATTTAAATTTATTATTTTATAAGAAAACTCTTCNTCAAACTCCTAGCATTTGTAGTAACGAAGTTTCATACAAACTTTTAACCCCAAAAACAACCCCTTGGAAGTCGAATATTACAAATTCCCGTCTAAGCGAGCACCTACGTCCTATAAATAGCTCTTATGCAAAATTTGAGATTCCTAGCACATGTAGTTTCTGAGATTTCGTGATGAGTGAGTGACCTTTCGATTTTATATATATAGATAGATTTATTATTTTGTAATTTTGTAAGGAGGAAAGTTGTGTGGGCTCTACCCCAAAATAGTCTGATGGTTATAAATTTAAATTTATTATTTTATAAGAAAAAACTTCTCTTAAGTACAGATTATTTTAATCCGTTTCTCCAACTAAAAACTTAATATTACAAGCTGAAGCACGCCATTTTTATGAGATTGTAAGAATTGATTGTAAGAAATGTCGAACGTTTACCTGTAAAACCTACTCGATTTACCCTCATAAAAAGTGACTGTCGAGTTGAATGGTACAAATAAGTGGAGACTGCGGTTGTTCTCATGTCATTAGACGGTAACAAGGCTTTTGAAGTCGGCGAGGCAGTGATCGAAGCTCGGTCAAGCGCAAGAGATAATGCCTCCGTTGCCCTCTATGCCTTCGCTTGTTTCCATCAATTTTGCCCATTCTTTAAAGTAAAATTATCACGTTTTACTTCAACTGATACCAAAAATACAGACGCGGAGAACGGAAGTGTCTTAATGGGAACGGAGCTAAATGTAATTGCCTTCTTGTATTGCCACCTATACTTATAAAATATGAAAATGTATGTAGGTATGTATGTATATATTTATGCATGTAAGTATATATGTGTAATGTGTACGTATTTATATTTGTATATATTTAATATATGTATGCTGTTTGCTTTATAAATTTATTATAATTATTGTTTACACCTCAACCCTTTTCCTCCCTTTTTTATCCTATGCCTTAAGAATACCTGGAAGAGATCTCTGTTTTAGCGATAAGGTCACCTCTTGTACATTTCCCTTTTTTTTCTTTTTTGTGGTCTATTTTATTGTTATTTTCCTTATGGGTGTACAATAAAGAGTATTATTATTATTACTAGGTTCCCAGGTTCCCTCTACGTACCCGCCATATACAGTGTACAATGTGAAGACAAATAAAAAATACACACTAGTTTTGTTTATTTCTTATACAACATGCTTATGATAAAATCATCGGGACGAAGACCTCTAGAAGAGTCTGATTTTTATTTCATTAGTTTTATGTCTTTTTTAGCATGTAGCAAAAATAGATAAATAGAATCTAGTGACAAGATACCACTCCGCTCCCCCTTTTCAGCCTAAAATCAAAATATATCACGTTGAACGGTCTTTATATCAATTTGAGTTCAAACAAAATGTAATAAGTAATATTTATCATCACCAATGCCTAGAATATGAACATCACGCTTTTATCTCGAAGATGAGATAAAATTATGACCATTTTTCACAAACGTCGTTAGGGAGTATGTAAGTTAAGAAACTAACTTTAACAACTATCGCCCTCCAATTCAAAGCTGAATGGAGACAGAATTTTCATTCCCTGAACCGCACATTGGATGCATTAGTCTTGCTTTAGTAATCGCATAAAGGAATAATTTTTAGCACAAATTCATATTATAGAGAAAAATATTTAAAAATGTCACCATATTTCTACGAGTAATTTGTGACGAAGGCATAGAAAAGTAAGTGAGTAAATATTACAGGCGGTGGTTAAATCTATAACTATAAGGTGTATTTAAAAATACGCTGCGCTTAGATATCCTAATTTAATAAAAAGCTTTTCCTTTCAATTAATTTAATTCTATGACCACTGCTACCAGTCGGTGTGAATCTCAAAATCTGTCCCACAGTAACATTAACGCATAAATATATCGAATATTATACGTTATTTTAAAAAAAAGGGGTTTACGGTGTATCCCGCATAATGCAAGGTAGGCAGAGGGAACCTACTGTTAAGACATTCCGTTCCCCACTTTCCACCGATTTTTCGTAGCATTGCATGTTGAGTGGCGGAACTCAACGCTGGGCTTTTGCCTTAATGCCAGACCGAAGAAATGAAAATATCAACGAATTCATTTTCCCGAGTGCAGATGGAACCCACAACCGTCGCGGTACATAAAAGCTTATATGGTGTTTTATTCTTTATTAAAACAGTTATATTAAAAAATACTTTAGTTATTGTATAAAGTTGTAAATTAAACTTACGAGGAAACATAGCCAATAAAGTTCCGCTAACCAGGAATTGTAAACAATTATCCGCTGCAACATATGCGCGTAATATGTTGTTTCATTATTTGCAATTATGTTTTGCAAATACTATATTTGCCTACACTGTTATGAGCAAAGACCCTATCTGACAGCATGAAGCTACATAAAAAAAGTTATATAATAATAAATAAATATAAATAGCATTTTTCAAAGCCACGTAAGCCTTCAGTTGTTGATCAACATGCTAATATTCTTATTTACAACTCTTTGACTATGGATAATTAATTTTTCATAAAAACGTCTAAAGCTATTTAAAAAAGAAGCTTCAAAGGATTTCATCTACCTAAGAATAATTAACGCACTCTACCGTAAAGATTCGTAGATAAGCTACGCTAAAGCCACGTTCATTTTAATATTTATCGTGGAGAAAAACATACGATACAATTTATGCGAAGGATTCTTTATAAAAGAGATCGCTTGTGGTGCTGTGGCACCAGTAGATGACTGTAAACGCGAATAGGTGTGGGTTCGATCCCCACTCGAGGAAATGAAATATTTATTAAAATGTATATTTTCATTTCTTCTCTCTGGTGTCGATGCAAAGCGCGGCGTTGAGTTTGGACACTCAACACGCAATCCCTCCAGAACTCGACGGTAAATAGAAAAGGAAGGGTCTTGACACTGGATACCCATCTGCCTATCCTGCTGTATGCGGGATACAGCGTGAAGCTGTTTTTAGGGTTCCGTACCTCATCATTTTTAGATAAGTAAATAAACCACGTAAATATAGAAATCGCTTATACGTATCAAACTCTAAGCCCTTAAACCTTCCGCTAAAAGCTTTGTTGCACCAATAATTTCCGATCAACTGGATAACGGTTACATACAAAAGCAAGTGTGGTGAGACGTCTTATGTAATAGGTTTAGGCGAACTAATGGAAGCAAACCGCAGCTTTGGCGTTGCGGCTGACAGGCCTCCACCTAGGATGCCACATTCTGCAAAATGGTGACATGCTCACAGTATACGAGTTAACGGAATAAATAAATTACCTTTAATGAAACTTTTGCTGATGAGTGAATTGTATAGAACAATTAAATACAATTTTAACGATATATACTCAAATATTTTTTATTACTAAATCAGCTCAGAATAATATGATCTTTATGAGTTATACAAGAATCAACTACTACAAGGTCGCCGACTTTTCCTAAAAAATAAAATGAACAATATAAATATAAATTTGTTTATTATTACCTAACTATTTAATATTAATTTCAACTAAATAACTCCACGCGAACTCAAGATAAATCATCTTGACAGACGGACATACAAACAACAAAGTAACCCTACGAGGGTCGCGGTCAGTTATATATGTGATACTGTAATTAAATTGAGAAGGCATTTATTATAACGGTTCAATATTTCGTAGTTCTAATATTTAAAAATGTTATAGGCAGAACAAAAACCACCAAAATAACTAGATATTCGCAAAACGCCATGTCGCTCGCATCCACTGCGGTTTCCTCTGACAGTCGGTTACATGCGAGTTTATTACGTTACGAATAATTAGATCCGCAGCCGAGAGAAATCGGTATTATCAAGTTAGCCGTCATGTATGAGCGAAATGAGGATAGACGACCTAAAAAGGGTAAAGGACATTTAAAATGATTAAAGGATATTCGAAGTGCTCTCATAATGCTCTTACCTACATAGGACTAAAAAAATAAAAGTCCGATCCTAGTGAAATCCAAATATTACTAGAAAAGGAAAAAATATTCAGATTATAATTCAGATAGCACGTACATAGGTAGTATTTTTATTTTTATCAAACACTGAAATGTTTTATTAAATTGTGCCGTAAAGATTGCAGAATAAGAAATTATTGCAAATTTTCGTATAATTAGCATAATATAATTGCGTTTTGTGGGAGGCCAGTCGTGGCCCAGCGGCACAATATATGGCTGCCACCGCGACAGCTTGTGGGTTCGATTGCCATTTGAGAAAAGGATATATTTCTTCACTCTGGTGTCAAGGCAAAAGACGACTTTGAGTTCCACCACTCAACACGCAGTATCTACAGAATTAGGAAAGTAAAGAGAAAGTAGAGAGATCACCCCGTCACACTTCTTTCACCTCTCGCCCACTGTCATCCATTAGGCTTAACGGCTAAAAATTTTTCCGTGGTCATGCGGAGCAAAAATATCTGACCAATGACTTATTGGCCTATTTCAGATCTAAAGCCTCTTTGTACCCTTCCAGCCTTTCAGATTTGTCTTGCATTCCTCTTGCCTAATATTACATTAACATACATATCCAAGATCATCAAAGTGATAGCTATAGCTAATACAGTCTATCTGTGAAATTAAAAATACGGACAATACCTAAATGCCGGTAGTATGAGCAGTAAGTTCACGCAAATTAAATTGCGGGCGGCTTCTAGTTCATGATATATTTATTACGTAATTACACCTTGTGCATCGTTGGCTTAACGATTTAATAATAAAATATAGTAATAATTATTTATTTAATATAAAATATAATTATAATTAATATATCTATCAAAATAAGCACATTATTAACAGAAGTATTAACAGAAGTACATAAACCACAAGTAAGACTATTTGAAGTTAATTTCCTCTAACGAAGAGAGACGCCTTCCCACTATCAAGACCCATCTGATTAGACTGTTGATATGAGATCCCAGGGATTTAGGTACGTTATTTACTATTGCGGAAAATGAGACAAACTGCGATATAAAAGTGATGTAAATCAAAGGATTTACTTTTTATTTAGTTTCAATGTAGGTAGGGACATTAAATATACACTACATCAAATAATTATTTTAGATATTACACAGGATGTATTAGGCTTTTATAGAGTAGTTAAAACTGTGGTTTCATTTAAAGTTGTGCTGACAAAAAGATGCTGTATAATATATAGAGGCCAGTCATGGAGCAGGGGGCACAAGTGTGTGATTGTAAACGGCACTGGTTGAGCGTTCGAAAGCCAATTTAAAATCTTGAATAGTATTATAGTTCCTAACAAAATGGAAAAAAAATCATACCATTCATATGCAAACATATATATAGAAATTTGCAGATGAACCAAAATGAGTTTTTTAAATCTATACTACCTACAAACAAATCATGAAATTCCTGTCACTTGTTATGGATGGCATCTATTATGCTTCTCAATAAAAAAATTATATTAAAAACCGTTTTGGAAATTTAACTTAAAATACCTTTTGCTAATCATAAAATGGGCCATAATGGCGCAGGGGCACAAAGGTAACTGTAATGCATCTGTAAGTTCCTTCTGCCTACCCTGCTATATTATCCTGGAATTCAAGCAGATTTGTGGTTTACATGAAAAAAACTATGTTTCCTGCATATGAATATGTACCTCCACAGTATGAAATAACGAAATATTATATAACCGCCCGCTAGTTGCAATTAGGTTAAGTTAAAAGCTAACCATGTGGCAAACCAACAACCCTGACACTACTTTGCTCACTTACTTATTATTACAGTATGATCAAATTATACAAAATATATATACATCAGTTGTACCTTATTTGTTATTCTAATGTATTATTTCTGTTATTATAAAGTTTCACCTAAATCTGTTTAATAATTTTTAAAGTATACATTCTGACAAACTTAATAACAGTTCTTGTCAATAGATGGTAGTAACATAAAAAATTATAAGTGTCACTGTTTCACTTTATAAAATAACTATAAAAACAACAAACACAATAGGTTGCACTATTTCACTAAGAATTATTTAGAATAAATTAAAAGAAAATTATAAAATAAGTAATACTTAAACTCCCAATTACTTGATATTAAAATAATTCAATTCGGAAATTGGTTTGGCAAATAAAACAAGTTGTAAGCTTAACTTAGTTGTTTATTCTTGGCTAGCTTCAACATTTTCTGTTTGCAAGCCCTTGATAGATGCAACTGGCACGTAAGTCACAAGGGTGAATAGTTTGTGTGCTGAGTCCTCATCATCATTGCGTCTGCGAGAAAGCCTCACACGCACTCTGAAAGGTACATTTCTGAAAAAAAAAAATGTCATTTAAAAAACAGTTACTTCTGTATTATATACACTTAACAAAAAGAAATAAAGAAATTACTGCTTAGCAAAAGTTTTACTGCAGTGTTTATTCATAACAAACATAAATATAATGTCCAGAACATCTCTTAAGAAACCATTAGAAATTAGGTGATTTAAGAGATATGCTTTAAACAGAGATGTATTTTGCTTTAAATATGGGATGCAAGCAATTATTTGTAAGTTTATATCTATTAAGTTATTGATAATATTAGAAACTTGGCAAAATAAAGAAATAATACCACACAGTTAACTTAACATATAAATCATTATAATTATTGTAATAAAATGTGAATTTTGTACAGTATACTAAACATAAAACATTAATATGATGTTTAGTAAATCTTAATAAATAAAGATATACATTAGCCAACAAAAATATTTAACAATTTTTTATTTGAGCTATATTAACTTTAGGATGAGTAAATTTTGGTACTTGCACCAAACTATAATAATTTAAAATTTCATGTTTGACAAAATATGAAATAAGAATAAATATAACCTAACTTAATAATATTTTTTTCATTATTATGAGATAACGGTGAACAATACTTAAAGAAACTTTATAATGATTATAATAGAAACAAAAATCATTCTTACCTGACACCCTTAGACCACAAGAATTTGTTTAGCCTAGTATCAACACGGACATCAGGGGTTCCCATTTGTTTTTCAGCGAATTTACGAATCTCTTTAATCGCTCGCGGTGCCCGTTTTTTAAATCCAACTCCATGAAGCCGTTTGTGTAAATTAACAGTGTATTCACGAGTCACAACTTCATTTATTGCTGATTTACCTTTTCTCTCTCCCTTAGGTTTTGCCATTGTGATCTGCAATAATTGTAAATAAAAAGTTCAAAATATACACGTATCTAAGTTTTCTGTTCACTAAGTAACTTGATTTAAATAGCTAAATATTCTGATTATACATTTAACCAGTAGATTTATTCTGATTACAACTTAAAAACACACCTCAGCTTGCACTTGCCGAATCAAAAAGAGCTGTCAAAGTTGTATATGTCAGATCGGAACTGTCAGAAGTCCGTTTTATGCTCACTACTGTGAAATATAAATTATGTTGAAAATAATATTAACAAATTATACAATTATTATATTATAAATTATATTTGTAAAAAATCATTACTATATTTCATTATTTATGTTTTTTTTAAATATCTATATATTAAAAAAAAAAGATAAATATATTATTTATCTATTGATAAATAATATATTTATCTATCTCATAACTTTCATACTTTTTAATTTAAATCATCATCATTATCAACAGCCATCTTTTGTCCAATGTTGGACATAGGCCTTCCCCAATTCTAATTTAAATGCTTATCATAAAATATGTACATATGAATTAACATAAAATATTATCGAAATATCAAATATTATCAATCTTATATTTTTTTAGTTTCATTGCGTAGTCTTACTTTGCTAATATTTTTGTAATTTTATTTATTTATATAGCTTCAAGCTGTATCCTGCATAGAGTTCTGGAGCGTATTGAATGACGGAACTCAGCGCTGAAATGAAAATATAAATTTATATAAATATTTCATATCCTTGAATGGGGATCAAGTCCCTTAACCAGACACATACTTGTGCCAGAGTGCCCTGACTGGCCTTATTTTATTTATTAATACCACTGTATTTGGTTTAACATTCATATAAAATATATATCATGTATCGGAACTGCATTTTTTAGCGATGGAGATTACAAAACCATAAAAAGACATTGCTTGACTATATATGTTTCGTCTTTTGTTTTATTCTCAAAACTATTTTTATTTGCGTTTGCCTGGCAAGTGCCTAAAAAAATTACCATCAAAAATTTTCTTCCCCATGCAACTTGACATTGGCGAAATGATTTGTGCTCAACTGCCATGCTTGGAACGCCATGAGCAAAGAACTATACCGTACCAACTTTTCTCGTATATGCTTTAAGGGAAATTGTATTTTTATACAATTCGAGAATACATAAGACCCACTTTTAGTTCTTGTACCGTTAGCCACGCAATATTAGCGAAATCAACTTGTCAATGTTGTGGGGGACCCGTCACTTACGTTTTCTAAGTTTTCTTAAAAAATATCGATATAATATCGATTACCTTATTTATTGTAACGATCTATGATATAACGTTACGCCTAAAACTATAAAGAAAGAAGAGTTAACTTTTGAGTTTTGACTTTGAAGTTGAAGTGTGAAATTAATAATATCAACTTAACCAAACTCAATAACCTAAAATTTGTAAAAGAAACGAATATTTTATAAATAAAACAAAAAGATTATAACATAAACGAATAAGTTGAACATCCTAAAGCACTACAATTTTTTTATGGGTTATATTTTAACATAATAAAAATTATGGCTAATATATACAAGTGTGTCTGATTGTCGTATTTAATATGTACACAAACCTAGTATATAAATCAATATCACGGTAACAATAATTTACTTTTTTAGACTTATTCATCCAGTAAAATATTTTAATGACTACATTAATCGCGATGTCCGACCAGACGGCCGAAAATTTGAAGATCAACGAGACATAAAACTAAATGTTAATGCCATAAAAGCCGCTGATTCCTCAGCTATCGTCAAATGTGGAAATACTACAGTAGTTTGTGGTATAAAATTGGTAATTCTATTTATTCTGAATGTTTACTAATGAATAAGTGTGGTTTGTTTTGTAAGTATGTATTTTTTCTTGTTTAAGGAATTGGCTAAACCAAAAGCTGAAGAGCCTGAATTAGGATTTATAGTGACTAATGTAGAACTACTTCCTTTATGTTCTTCTAAGTTTAGACCAGGACCTCCATCAGACCATGCACAAGTTATCAGCAATGTAGTGGCTGATATATTCAAGAATTCAAATTGTGTGGACTTAAAAGACCTATGTATAATACCTGATAAACTTGCATGGGTTGTATACTGTGATATTGTATGCTTAGATAATGATGGAAGTGTAGTTGATGCTTGTATCATAACATTAATGACAAGCTTAAAAGTTTGTAAGTGTATATTTTTTTAAAAACCTCATTTATTAAGCCTTTCTTTTACTGTCTTTATATATATTTGTAATATATATTAGGAATATATTATGTCTCCTGTATGTATAATTTATTTACTTAGTAATTGAAAAAACATTTTAGTGGCTCTACCTCTCGTAACTTATGATGCAGAAACAGAAGATATTAATGTAAATACAAAAGAAAGGACTCCACTAAAAATACATGGTCTTCCCATTGCTACAAGTTTTGCTGTATACCAACATTTACCAAGGTTTTATTTTTAAAAACTTATATCTTTAGAGACGTTTTTAGTACCATAAATATATTATAAATTAATGATATTATATTTTTTTACAGGAGTATAGTGTTGTCAGATCCTTCTGCTTATGAAGAAGAAATGAGTGGTGGTAATGGTGCCAATTTAATAATTTGTTGGAATAAAGAACAATTTTGTGGCATACAAAAATTTGGTGGGAGTAACCTTTCTAGTGAAACAGAGAAGAAAACATTAATGGTAGCTAAAGAAAGAAGCAAACTTATTGAAAAAGTTATTGAAACATGTATAAAAACGGACCTCTGAAATAAAGTTTTTATATTCTTGCAGTTATGTAATTGGATTATGACGATGACACTCCTTTTTAACCGACTTCAAAAAGAAGGAGATTATCAATTCGACTGTATTTTTTTTTTTTTTTTTTTATTTTTTTTTTTTTCATAATTTTGTCTTGGGTGAACCTTTTTTTTTATTTTTTTTTTTTTTTATTTTTTTTTTTTTATNAATAACTCAATGTCGCGCCAACCGATTTTGATGATTCTTTTTTTATTTGAAAGGATACATTTCAAGGATAATTTAGTGAAAGTTTGGTTAGGTTCCGATTATGGGATCCGGTGAAAATTTAGAAAGTTTGTTTTTTTTGGTAAAAAATTGATTATACTGTAATAGTTACAAGCAAAAACTTTTTAAATTGATGTCAGAGGTGAGATTCCTGATCGTTGCATTTCTTTTCAACCAACCTCAAAAAAGAGGATGTTCTCATTTTCAACCAACTTCAAAAAAGGGAGATTCTTCATTCGCCCGAATACATTTTATGTATTTTCTTGTCAATATACCAAAATGTAACTTTGCACAAAAATAATACCTAATTAAATAAAGTTTTACTTAGGACAACCACAACCACTCGTTGACAACCACTACCACCACCATCACCACTCGTTTAAGAAGCATCATTTTAAGATCTACCCATCACTAAAAATCGTAAAATAAATTATTTTTTAACAAAAACATAAACCGACTTCTAACAACGAACTAAAAAGTGAAAAATAATTTTACAAAGATTTTATAATTTTAAGAAGTCGGTGTCAAGCTAATGCTACAACACCTTTACTACAATATCTAATTACTAAGCCTGTTTGTTTTACTTGGCACCGACTTCAAAATTATAAAATCTTTGTAAAATTATTTTTCACTTTTTAGTTCGTTGTTAAAAGTCGGTTTATGTTTTTGTTAAAAAATAATTTATCCATTTTAGCCACTTCTACTCCTATTCATTTCTGTGTATGTGTGTCCAAACATGGCTTGGATATGATGATCAATCTTTGCAATGACCACACTGTTTACTAAGAATTATTACTTAAATAATAATCTCATCAGTAGTATTATATTCAGAACTCATTTTCGAATTCAATTTCAAATTTCATTCAGAATTCGGTGGAAAGTCTGTGGGATACAGTTTGAAGCTAAAAAAATATTATATACTATTGGACCCATGCGGTGCTACGCCCGCTTGAGATAGAAATATTAATAAAGTAATTGAAAACAAAAGATTCACTCAATTCAGTAAAACAGTTGCATAAAATAACTGTTACTAATAATACTATAATAGAGAGCATGCATTTTAGGCTTTAGGATTATTTAGCAACGCCATTTAATAGAAAAGGATTTGTTTTGATAATAAAACTAATAGTTTATTGCGTTTTGAGCGTGCCAATAATCACTTCGCCAATGTCACGTTGTATGGAGAACACATAACAGTAAAACATATCACTTCATACTTCAATCATTGTTATTTATTTTATTTTATCATTGTTATTTTCAGTTTTCACCATAATCTTGAGAGTACATCAAATATACCAAGTGAACTATTTAATTTTGAAACTATATTGTAACGCCCAAATATCTATATATATTTTTTAATTAAAAGATTATTAAAAGCCAGTTTTGTGTCGTATATAACCAAATATTCAAAAAAAGGGTACCTTAGTAGGTACTTAAATATTCTAAATATAATCTGTGGTTATATTTTTTATTATGGTCACAATGTAAGTTACAGACGTGTTTATGGTAACATTCATTTAGATTATTGTAAATGGCAAGTTTTCGAAAATGTCACCACGTCTCAAAATATCAAAATATGTTATTGAGGTAAAACTTTACAATTTTATAATCAATTGATGGAATTTATTATCTTATTGTTACTTTTACACATTATTTATTAACATAATAAAAAAATACGTACTTTTTGAAGTTTTGCTCTAAGTTTTATTCATAAGCTTAGACGTCATCATTACATTATTCATTTGCTTAAATAACTTCTTATTATTTTTTTACGTATAATGAACAATTACTTTTTAATTACAGCGTTTGTCTAAAATTGATACAAATGAAACAACAGGCTGTCTGTATGGTCTCATGTACGACAGTACATTGCTCGTCGTGGGGATGAGCTCAGAATTTTTCGAAAATGAAAAGAAAACTTATAGACAACTACTTCTACATTTGCCGGCCGAAATAGAATTATGTGGTGTTATAAAATTTAACGAAACTTTAGCGATAGATTCAAAACCTAAAGAAATTTTCCAGGTAAGATATTTCATGTATAGTGAATTGGAGTTAAATATGTTTAAGACCAGGTCAAAAAGTAAATATAACAAAAATTTTATACATACAACAATTTTATGAGATTCTTGTGGTGTAGTCGGACATTGTCTGACTGTTAACACAGAAGTTGTGTATATATACACAGAATATTTTTTTTCATTGTGTGGTGCAGATGTCCTACACAAAACACACAATGCTCTGAATTTGAACTGGCTTATGTGCTAAAATTAAAGTAATTTTTAAAAATATTTATTTTATATAAATCCTTACAAATAGTCACTCTTTTTAGGATGTGGATATAACTGACAATCCACTTTTTCTTATAATTAATAAGGAAAATGAGATTAAAGCTCATTTTTTGGTACATGATAAGTTTGAAGAAACAAGTTATGATATACTACAAACTGATGAACTATGGAAACAATTTATTCATGTTCGTCTCAATACAATTTTACCTCTTGCTTGTGAGGCTACTATACCTGGGGTAAAAAATTTACTCCAGAACAAAAGAAAAAAGGTAAATATACTATTATTTTTATTTACTTATATATTTTAAATACAACATTGCTTGAGACTGATGTGTTAGACCAGCACAGGGTCTGTCTGTAAATGCAATGGTTGTGGGTTTAATTCTCAATTTGAGGGATTGAATTATTTCTTTTACTTGCTATTGTTGCAGTCCTTAGAGGCAGAAAGTGTGCCTTTGATTTCCACTACTCAACATGCAATGTCAATGTTGGGAATATAGTGTATTAACACTTCTTCTGATTCTCTGTCAGTCCTGCTATATGAGTTAACTTAAAAAAAATGCTTCATATTTTCTTAAATTTAGTTTTCCTACATATTTTAAACTAAATATTTTTTAGATAGCATCAGGGCAGGTATCATTTAACATAGATGGAACGTCGGTATATTTATTTGGTGTGGCATCAGATGTTGGTGTAACAGGCACCAGTATGGATTCCAATGTAGGAGAATTTATAGACTCTGTGGGCCCAGAACAGTCAAAGAAGAAAAAATATATTGCCAATAAAGTTGTAAGTTATTGATTATTTAAAGACTAAAGTGTGTGATTTATTTATATGACAAGATTTATATACACTCCCAATGTTTAATTATTATAGTTTGACAAATTGCTCTAATTTGGGCTAATTTGATATGATATTACTTTTTTGTTATAACAAAAACTCAGATTTCTGATTGGATATGGATTTTACAGGAAATTGTACCTGTAAATTTAGTGCTAAAGGCTACAAAAGATATGTTATCAGACAAACTTGTAAAAACAGCAGTGAAAATGATGACAACACAAAGAAAACGTAAGTACATAATAAAATACTTTATAATTTTTTTATTCAGAATTCTAAAAGATTTTAATTACAATTTATTTAGTGTAGTTTGTATAGATACTATTTTAGTAAACCAAGTAATTTTCCATAAAATACACTTAAATAATATGAAGCATAGTTCAGGTGTGAGAAGCCACAGGTGGACCTCTAATATAAAATTTAATAAACACAGAGTAAACACAAATTTAACTTATTATCTAACTTAACCTTTTGTTTTTATTTCAGCCGCATTTTGCATCAGTATGCCGCTAAGAGTGGACACATTAGCAATCATACACAGAAATACAAAATTATCTGAACTTTATAGTATGCTAGTGGAGGCAGCATGTCGATCATTGAAATTACTAGAGACCGTTTTAATAGAGCAGTTAGGTAAGTTCACTATAAAATATGCTTTATATTCAATTTAAATTAGCACAAAATTTTGTATTACAAATAAATCTACTTACCAAATTCAATACATTGTCGAAAATCTAAATTGTCTTTTTTCTATTAATGTGTTCTAAAAAATGTATAACTAAATATTAAATAATTTCGTCATTTCGGGATGTTCTAAGTTTTACTTTTTAAGATATAATATATATATCCAATTTAATAAAATTCATCCAAGACCATGTACTACAAGTAGATATGTGTAATAATATCTAATAGATAAATTTACTTTACTTTGCGTTTCACTTGCCAGAGATGGTGAGTGAATTATGATATAATAGAGAAAATACAAAAAAGCTCTTGGTGGTCTAGTTAATGACCAAACAATTCCATTTTTTCCAACACTATCTGCCATCTGTATTTGGTTTATGGTGTTTTTAAACCATGGTATTATGCATATTTAATAAATAAATAATAATTTTAAATAAACATATTTTTTTTATGTAGGTCAAGAGGGTATTGGAGATGGTGCTGGCCTGAGGCTACCGGAAACTTTTCATTATCTTCCACCAGACCTCGGTCATTTCATCACAAGGGTGCTTCCAAAAGGCATACCAGACGAAAGTATGGGTTAGTGTTGATAAATAAAATATTTTTTTTAGTATTACACTGTATTTCGCATATAGCAGGGCAGGCGGAGGATACCAATTTTCAAGACATTGCTTATTGACTTAACTAAATTATTTACTAAGCTACTTGAGTAAATTTCTGGTGTTTATGTTTAGCTACCAAATTACTCAACTAAAAGATTCTGATAGTGTTTTTTAGTGAAATTTTGAGCCCAGTCAATTAATTTGTTTCTATTTTTTTCGAGTACCACCACGCACAGACTAGTTAAGCAAGTGTTCACCAACAGCAATGTTGCACCTACACTATATATGAACACACACACAAAAGCAAAACACAGCTTAGACTCGATGTACAGTCGTACATAATTCTTATATACAATTCAAACAAAAAATTAACTTTCCAGAAAAAGATAGAAAGTTACTTCATGAACTACTATCACTACCGCTAGACAAGCCTTTACTTAGACGGGGAAATGCATTTCCAATAAGTTCCAACAAACTGGTGAACCCCCATGAAGCCATTCCCGTACAACCTGTTAAAGATTCAATAATCGCTTTAGTGTCTGGAAGATATACATATCATCATTACATGCAAGATAACTTTAATGACGACGGCTGGGGTTGTGCTTACCGCTCAATGCAAACTATATTTTCTTGGTTCAGGTATGTTTAATTATCTTTTTTTTGCTGTGCAATAAAGTATTCTTGATTTGATGAAGTCATCCTATCGTCATATTTGTGTTAATATATGAAACAGGTGGGAACCTGTATAAATAAATAACTAAGCTGGTTTTGTGAGTGTCATATTTTTAAATTTAGTTATTGGAATATTCTAAGAGCATGCTCAAACTAATAAATGTTTGTTGATATTATGAATTAAATTAAATATAATATACAAATATATAAGTATAATTTTTTTATCACAGGCTCCAGGGCTATACAACAGTAGAAATACCAACACACAGAGACATACAACAGTGCCTTGTCAAAATAGGTGATAAACAATCCTCATTCATTGGCTCAAAGCAATGGATTGGATCCACAGAAGTGATGTTTTGCTTAGAAACGTTATTAGGTGTACAATCTAGGATTATATTCGCGAATACAGGCTCGGAACTTAATAGTTATGCACCAGAGTTGGTTCATCATTTTCAAAAACATGGAAGTCCTATAATGATTGGTTTGTATTTCATTTGTTTATACTTTTTGTTATAAATGTATACAAGAAGCATGCTGTTTCAGTTTCGAATAGGAATATAATATTATTTCAGATTATTGGTTTTGGATAATTTTCGTTTTTAGGATATAAAATTTTTTAGAAGTTTATATTTTAAAGTATCTGCTGGAGTTGGAAAAAAATGTACTTTCTATTATACTAAGTATACTTGTTTGGTGTCTATAAGAGGCACGGGTTAACCCAGATAAGCCTACTGTCCTATATTTAGGACAGTAGAAATAAAAAAAAANGCTTTGTTTTCAGGTGGTGGAGTGTTAGCGCATACTATAATTGGTGTAGATTACAATCCAGCAACAAGCGACACGCGCTATCTGATACTAGACCCGCATTACACTGGTGCGGATGATATAAACATCATTATTTCTAAAGGGTGGTGTGGATGGAAAAACTCAGATTTCTGGAATAAAACTGCTCATTACAATTTGTGTCTACCCCAAACAATTCCTGGTATTTAAATTACTAAGGGCACGCAATTATGAACCGCCCCCAAATATGAGATTGATCATAATAGCGATTTATAAATACGGGCCTAAGTTATAAAAATTACAAAAACATATTATAATCTTTGTTTTGTCAAATATGAGGTATTTGTTGTTGTTTAATAAAGCAATGTTTTTTTTAAATTGTATACTCCAAATGAAATGCTATGTATTATGATAAAATGTATTAAAATGCTGCAATTAGTTCCAGGTACTATTGTTCTATTTTTTTTTCATATATTTCGTAATTTTTAGTAAAAAATTAATATTTTTTACTTATATGAATACATAAATCTTACTAAACTGAACAATTAGTACTAAAGTGGATGAAGATATTCATAGATAGTTATCGTAATGTACTATAGAGTTTCATAAATTAAAAAACATATGTCTATATACTAATATTGTCAGTCTCAACGGTACAGCGTGTCTATAAAAGCAATGGTCATGGGTTCGATTGCCACTCAGGGACACTAATTATTTTCTTTTGCTTGCTCTGGTAACAAGACAAATCGAGGCGTAGAGGTCCGCCACTCAACACGCATTGTCTCAAAAAATTGAGCGTTGCGTGGGGAACAAAGTATCCTAAGACTAGGTTCCCTCTGCTTACCCCGCGGGTGTACAGGTAAAAAAATATTGTCAGTTAACAAAGAAATTCATAATTGCATAAAAATGGCTTTATATTCTATTTCTTTCTTTTTTATGTGCCTTCTGCATTTAATAGTTTCATTTTGAAATAAGTGTATTAGTTCAATTCTATTCCACGTAGTCTCTTCAGCATTTAAAAAGAAAATTATATAAATTATAAGGATAACGACGTAGTGATTTACTGCTCAACGAATGTAGCAAACACAATACTGTGATAGCGTTTCAACTAACTAATTGTTCGTAGTCGCTCGCTAGATTTCTTGTTACAAATTGAAAAAAGGCTACGATATCGTTGTTAATAAAATGTGCAAGTAAATTCAGTGGCGTAGCTAGAGGGGTGCGAGCGGTGCGGTCGCACCGGGCATCAAAAGGAAAAGGGGCATCAAAGTCGACGATTAGTTTGTTTTTCTTTGTTTTTTAGACCTTAGACCATTTTAAAGGGCATCAAGTCCTGTAAGCCGCACCGGGCATCAAAGGGAAAGGGGCATCAAAGCCGACGGTCACTGTTTTTTTTTTAGAACTCATCATCAGGAAAGGGGCATCAAGTCCCCTAAGCCGCACCGGGCAGCAAATACCCTAGCTACGCCACTGAGTAAATTCATAATTATATTAAATGTCATCCCAAAAATTACGTCACATTTTAAGGGGGTGGATGGTGGCGACGATGTGTGACAATGTAATATTATAACATAATTGGAATAGCTGATTTCATTTAATAATTTAAGTGTGGAACTAAGTGTAAAATTACAAAACTTTGGCGACAGACAAGCTAGGTTTCTCACAAATGTTTATGTGACAAGGACTAAAAAAAAGGGTTAAAAAATATGAAGTTTTTATGACCTAATTTATGGATAGCCCCTTATATGCTTTGTTAATATGTTTATGGCCACATTTCATAATTACGTTCAAACATTTTTATCAACTGCCTCGTGTTATTATAAGAATTAAAAACTAAAATGCTTATTTTCATGTACATGAAGACTGCATAGGTTGTGTAGGAGACCTAATTTAAATGTTCATTTTTACTTTGCTAATTTATATAACATAAATGTGTCATACACTATAGAAATAATTTATATCTTTATGTTAGAATGCACCGGTCGTTTATTTTATCCCTAATTGCTGTTAATTAACAACATATATAAATATCCTTTTTTTTGTTAAGTGCCTTTTATTATTGACTTACCTAATAGATGTAATCTGAATGAATTATTATTGTATTTTATACAGATTAAATTATAATGTGAAATAAGATTTTATTATTTGTTCCTTTGAATAGTTTTTAGAACTTTTAATTTTGTTCAAGCGACATATTCTATGATTTCATAATATTAAGCGATTGTGTTTTCTACTTCACATTTCCTCTAAAAATGTCTTAGGGTTCTAATAAATTTTACAACACAGCAATTTAAAACATTTATTTACATTAGTGAAATTATATTACAATTATTTTATATACTTATCTCAGTAAGGCCTATGTACAAATCACAATGGTTAAAATATTTAGTTACATTAAAATTTTAACCACTTTTTTAACAACAAGGGGAATATACCGAAATCAAACAAATATTACAGATGGTATATTAGGTTTTTTAGCAAACATATAAACAATTGAACGTATCATAGTCAAAATTTTTATACATTTTCTAAAAAAAATAAATATTATCCTTAGTGTGGAATAACACTAATAATATTAAACATGTATATTATGTTTATTGTCGTTTTCTTAATATGTAGGTAACAGTGCAACTATTATAATAAATAATACCACTATTTCGTAAATAGCAATTTACTGTTACATTTTAGAACATTTTTTTTATCTGTGCCATTTTTCTTTCAAAATATTTAAGAAATTGCACAAAAAATTTGACTATATGGTTTTGTGTCCTAAGTTGGATATAAATAAATATTCCTTATTACGTTAGCCATTTACTTATAACTAAATGATGTAATAAGTACATTGTAGGACGTAACAACAATGTTATACACGATAATAGAATAAATGAGGCGACGGTTGTGGGTTCGATTCCCACACGAGGAAAAAAATGAAAAATGTTACATAATATTTCAACTATTACACCTGTATCTAGTAAGCAGATTCGTTTATATATTTTGGTTTTTATTTCTTTATACTATCTAATTAATAATCACAAAGCTAATTTACACTATATAAATTAATGCTGTATGTATAGTTATATAAGCTGTAGCATAACATACACGAAGAAATACCTTAAATAAATGTGAACTTGAGATAGACCTTGTTAAATAAATTCAACATAGGACAGAATGAATTTCACTAAACTTTATGGCCCAATGCATCATTGGAATCCGGAATAGCAAAAGGAGTCAGGTATATGGGAGAATATGAGTAACATTCTACATTTATCTATCTATAGTTATTGAAGTTGTAACCATAACTTTATATTAGTTATACTTATGCTTACAAAATTTCTAAATCACAGTGGCGGACTTGAGGAAACTTTTTCTGAAAATAAATATTTTATACAAAATTACAATAATATAAGACTAATTTTATTTGCACATATAATATTTTTTATAGACTATATAAAACGCAAAGGTTCTGCGTTATGTTAAAAAAAATCAAATTGTATGCTCACCCTCAATTTCAATTCTATCCTATCTATCTCTCCTCCCAACATATCAACAATATTCTCTCCATGCTTCAACAGGAATGCTTCTACATCATCAATTGTTACAATTTTCTTCATATCCTAACAATGAACGGAAAAAATTAATTAATTCCAATTGTAAAAAAAAATATAATTAATTTATTTTAATTATTTTACCTCCAAAAGTGTATTTAAATCGTGTTTTTCTAAATACGACCGTGTTAATGCTCGACCATCGAAGTCTACTTCAGCCTGTAATAATATGTTTTGAGTATGAAACATTAAAAAGGATACGTTATCTGGAACTTCACGAAGAAACGATCAAATAAAATGAATACTTTTTTAGCTTCACGCTCCATCCCAAGAAACTATTAAAATACCTTGTTTCCCATTTTCGAGCTAGGCCTCTCCGAACCTCATCTTGTTATTAGAGCGAGGAACTAAAAATATTTTATATCATCGAGTCTCCTGTCTCAAGACTTTATAAATATGAGGAATACATATTAATAGAGACAAATACCTTATATCTTATAAGATTACTTCCTATATCGATACCCTTAACGTCATGTATAGCGCGTATCATGAAGTCTCGTTCTAATACACTATTTATTTCATCTAACTGTTCTTGCCGAATTGATCTGAAATCAAAAACATTAGTATGATATTTGTGGTTAGTTATTTATTTCCCAAATAAAATTACATTTCATGTAATCATTTAATTACAGTGGGATAGTGTCAGACTCTAAGCGCGATGGTTATGGGTTTCAAACCCACTCAAGGGGAAAGATTACAATGGAGAATAATCACTAAATTTAAATTCTAGCTCATCGTATTGTCTTTTAAAAACAAAAAATACGTGTGAAAGAATTATTTTGATACGAATTACGTTTGCGACAGACGGAGGATTGAAAAAAAAACCGAAATGATTTTAAAATTAACTTTAATTCTATTAAAAATTAAAACAAATTAATCCTACGAATGACGATTCCACTTCGATGTGGGAATATGGAATGGTCATTCTCACAAAAAAATATTATTTATTAAAATTAAAAGAACATTACGCAATTGCTGAAAAGACAATTTATTGTATTAAATATAAACTAACGGAAGTTCGACGTAGGCGCTTTTCATACAGCTGTATTATGTAATTCCTCCCCCCATAGAATGGCAACTATTTTAAAACGTTTAGGGAAAATGTTGCCGGAATATTCTCGGGGTTGCTAGATGCTTGCAGGATCTCGTGCGATGGCTGCTGCTCCTTTTTCACAATCTTATTACATTTCCATAAGTAACGTCGAGTTGCTACGATGATTCCGAGTACGCCTGCACTCAATAGTATACTGTAGAACGGTATTGTAGTATGGTACAAGGCTTCTTCTTGTACTTCGTCGGCTTGTATAGGAATCTGGATCATCATAACTTGGTCTTGGATATTATGGAGTCCTTGGAGGTCAATGGATTTTAGATGGATGTGAGTTACTTTGTTAGACTGCTTTTCGTCGTGATAGGGTATTTTCATTAGTTTTAGGGGTTGTCCTTTGATTTCATTGTAATCATTTGCTATTGTGAATTGTTCCGATTTCAAACGACATCCATAAGGAATTGTAGCCAGATAACTTCCTTGTAACGACGTGTAGTCCTTCTGATTACAGATTAATTGTACTTTCGTTTGTTGAGGAAACGACAGGGTGTAGTGTTGATCATCGAGCTTCTCCATTGCCGCTTTGGTTAAGATGACTGAAGTGAATTCACAAGTTTCTTGTATGACTTGATTGGTGATCAATTCCTGAATGCAATCTGATTTGGTGCGGATCTGATGATCAATTTCCTTCTCACAAAGATACCAGTTTTTTACCTTCGGGCATTCAGCCTCCATGTACACGAATGATAACTCGATTGTTGCCAGGAAAGGGAACGGTGGGATTAGAGCATGGTTATGTTTATTCGGTACTACTGATAATTTATAAAATTCGTAAGTTTCCTTAGAATTAATTGGAAATTTAAATATAAAAACTATTTGTTTGTTCACAAAATACGACGCTGGTTTAATAATATTGTAATATTCCCTAAGTTCTAAATCTAATACCTGCTCTTCCGAGTAAATTGATTTTAACTTTAAGATCATAGATTCTAATACTTCAATATCTATCATTGAATGATGTGTACTAGAAGCATGTATGAACGCTAGACTATTTTCTATTCTAAGTAATTCTAAAGATAAATCTTCTATATTTTTACTAACTAATTCTAAAAGTTGGGCAAACTTTGCGTATTTCGCCAAGCTGTCGTCACTTATAGCCTTATCCTGTAATATTAATTCTAAAGTACTATTGATCCTATTCTGGTTATCTACTATCTGACTAATAACGTTTCCATGTTTCAACATCCACTCTTTGCTCAGGCTGATATGACTGTTAAACTCAGATACAAATTTTGCTTGATTACTTTTTAATACTCTAATTGCCTCATTATATTTCAACGCATCATTGTGATCTAAATTACCGGTTAAACTTTTTATCATAGAACCTAACCCGTCTATAAGACCTCTTTTTACTCTACTAGGCTCTAAAGAATGTAATTGTTTTACAATATTGCCAAGCTTGTTAGCAAGGTAATTAATTTGAATTTCATACAAGTTATATGTTATATTACTCATGCGATTTTTACAATCAAGCAGTTGAATCTCTAATGAATGGATGTTGGTTTCGATGTCATCCAATTTTACATACTGTATGAATGTATGATGATGAGTAGTTAGTTTCATGGATCCAAGTTTGAAAGGTAATAGTCCTGGTCCGTCATTAAGGCTCTCGAGTTTTATCTCCTGAAGTTGAGTCATTGGGAGAGTTATTATTAGGAGAATCCTGTAACAAATTAGCTGTTTTAGGAACTCGTTTTAATCTTGATTTTGCTATGGGGCCACGTTTTCTAGAAGTATAAATATGAACTGGTAAGTCGGCTAACACAGTGTCAGGAGTGTATCGTGGAGCAGTCTTTTGTCGACTAGCAAGGGGGTTCTTTATAAAAACTGATTGTTGGGGCGCGTACTCCTTTTCAGGTTCACGAGTTACATTTCTTTTTTCTATCAATCCAGTGCGATTCTCAAGTGAGGATGAGTTAATAATGTCATAGACTTGTTTCATTTTATCCCTATGAACTTGAGTGTATTGTTGCAAAAGTTGTTGCGTTATGTCTATATCCGTACAATCCCTAGGGTCAAAATGTCCAGTCAATAGGTCGAAAGGGCGACATCTTGTGAAACTATGTATGGAGCTGTTATACGCTATTATAGCATAGGGTATAAGATTGATTATTGGTTCATCTTTATGTTTTAATTTGAGAAGTCTTAGGTGTTCTAAAAGGGTTGAATGAAATCGTTCTATGTTACCATTGTCGTTAGGCGAATGAGCTAACACTCGGTGGTGGTTAATTTTATGAAGTCGAGTAAATTCCATAAATAACTGGTTAGTAAATTCAGTCCCATTGTCGGTAATAACAGTCACAGGTATGCCATGATGAGTACTGTATTGTAATAAAGCTTGCAGAACACTTAAAGCTGTGCCGTCACGAAGATGGTAAGCTTGACCGTATTTAGTGAAAACGTCAATGAAAGTGATATATTTTTCGCTTTGAACCGTGAATAAATCCATATGAACTATCTCAAATGGTTTGGTAGCAGGTGGAACAACATTGAACTGTGGTTTAATTGGGTTTCTGTCATATTTGGCTTGGCCGCAGTTAGTACACTCGTTAATAAATTTTGTTATTTGTTCTCTCATTTTAGGCCAATAATACTTATGTGACAAAGCTAAATAGCATTCGTTGATATCACGATGATTCGTTTTACCATCGTGATGATGACGGATGATGTCCTGTTGACGCAAATATTCTTTGACATTTTCTTATTCTTTTTTAGCTAGAACGAGATTAAAGGAGGAATTCTTAAATTTATCTTGCAGGATCGGTATAATTGAATACATAGCCAGGGGAGGATTTATTAAAATAGCTGTTTTTATTTTTGGGGTAATATATTCTTTAGCAGCATTTATCACATCTTCTTCTAAATTTGACTCAGATAGTTGAATACTAACACGCGTATGAGTGTCAAAGGGCTTTGTAACTACAGGTCGTCTCTTAACGTCAGTCACAAGATAAAAATAGATCTGTCTGTGAAATTTATTGAGTGGTTCGTCAGTTATCGGGATTTCTAGGATAGGGTTTTCCGAACTCGTGTGAACTGTCTCTGTAGAAGAGTTAGCTTGGCCCAGAACAGTTTCTGATGGATTACCAAATAAAGAATTAAGCTCATCTATTTCCTCTATTAAAGATAATGCTTCTTTTGTGTGAACTTCGATACGGGAAAGAGCGTCTGCATTTGAGTTTAATTTACCCTTTTTATATAATACAGTAAAGTCATATTCACTCAATTTAAGTTTCCAACGCGTAAGACGGGAATTTGGTTCTTTCATGTTCATTAACCACTGTAAAGGTTTGTGGTCAGTATAAATTTTGAATTTTCGCCCGAATAAGTAAGGTCTAAAATACTTAGTTGCCCATACAATGGCTAAAAGTTCCTTCTCTGTTGTGCTATAATTTAACTCGCTGTCGTTTAAAGTTCTAGAAGCATAACAGACAGGCTTATCGGAACCTATGGGGCCTTGAGAAAGAACGGCGCCTATAGCTACGTTTGAAGCGTCAGTTGTCAAAATAAAATCTTTTGTAAAGTCTGGATATTGCAATATAGGGTCATTTGTCAGTAGAGTTTTACACTTTTCAAAACAGTTAGTATATTCAGAGTCTAGTATAATTTTATTGGATTTCTTTAGGCATTTTGTCATGGGTTTCGTTAGGCGTGCAAAGTCGGGGATGAATTTCCTATAGTATCCTAAGAGTCCTAAAAATTGTTTAATTTCTTTACTAGTTTTAGGTAATGGATAATTTTCAATGGCCTTGATCTTATCTGGATTTGGTTTGACACCTTCTCCACTTATTATATGACCGAGATAGGCAGTTTCTAACTTCAAAAATTCAGATTTATCCATTTGTATTTTAAAATTAGATTCCCGTAGTCTATTAAAAACCTTTTCGAGATTAACCATATGTTCCTGAAGCGACGTACTATATACTACAATATCATCAAGGTAGACTAAACATATCTCATTTTGAAGTCCGCGGAGTACGTTATCCATTACTCTTTGGAAGGTTGAAGGGGAATTCTTTAAGCCCATGGGCATACGAAGAAATTCGAAATGCCCATGTTCGATATTAAACGCTGTTTTCGATATATCTTGGGGATCCATTTCTACTTGATAAAATCCACTAGCTAAGTCAAGGGTGGTAAAATAATGACATTTCCCTAATTTGTCAAGAACATCGTTAATATTAGGGATGGGGTATTTATCATCAAACGTCTTCTCATTAAGCTTACGGAAATCTACTACTAAACGCCATTTTTGTTTCCCGGAAGCATCTACCTTCTTGGGTACTACCCAAATAGGTGAGCTCCAAGCGGACTCGGAAGGTCTAATAATGCCCTGGTCTAGCATTTTTTCTATCTGAGATTTTACTTCCTGTCGGTGTACAAAGGGATACCGGTAGTTCTTAGCGTGAATCGGTACCTCGTCGGTAGTTCTTATTCTGTGTTTAATTTTATTCGTGAAAGTTAATCTTTCACCATCAATGTAAAATACGTCGGAATAACGGGAACAAAGAGCTACGAGATTAGCCTTTTCTTCTGGATTTAGGTGGTCTGTACGTAAGCGTGAAATAACGTCTTGGGTGCGAGTCTTTAGTTGTTGAGTACTCGTGCACTCAACGTTAAATAAATCCGCGTGAGCCGGACGATCGAGCGAGAATATAATGTCGTTCGGTGTCGGATTTTCGATCTCTAAATAACAACGATTATTTTTCACAGAACTAATGCATTCATGAACAATGCAATTACATAGTGTTTGTTCTCTAATAAAAGCGTCACCTTCCGCAATGTCGACGGGAACACGCATAATTCTGGAAGTCTCCGCAGGGATAATATCTTCGTACAAGTTAACATTACACGATTTATACATTCGAATGGGGTTGGATGCGTTTTTTGTAAATAAATTTTGTTCTTTCAAATCTATACGAGCTTCCCAGTTACTTAATAAATCCAAACCTATTAACCCGTCGAAGTATTCATGAAAGCGATATACGAATAACTTGATATTATTAACGTCATTGAATTCCATAAAACACGGCAATGTAATAGAATAATCGTTTCTACTTGTCGCGTGTATGTTGGTTACTTCGAAAGGATCAAACTGTAATGGATAGTGAGCGAAGTATTTTTCGACGGCTTCGGGACTAATAAAAGACTGATTAGCACCGGTGTCTATTAAAAATTTTAAAGGAGGATTTCTTATTTGTATATATGGAAGCTGTCTTTGTGTCTGAAGATTTAATTCTATTTTGGTTTTTGTAATTTCGAAACCTCTTGAAAATCCTGCTGGTCCTGCTCAGTTGCACCTATTTGTGCTTCAGAGTCAAAAGAATTATTTTCAAAAGTCGTATTTAAGTTATTTAAGTCATAAGAAAATCCGGGGGCAATCTCAGTATCGTAATAGTCAGTATAGTAATTGTACTCCGGCTCGTAACAATAGTTGTAATATGAGTCG